>JAIFAC010000081.1:0-200000 GCA_026545765.1 Plantago major
CCTTTGCAGGTCATAATGACTTTACAGTTTATCAAATAAATGTCAAGAGTACATTCCTAAATGGTGAACTTGCTGAGGAAGTCTATGTTGAGCAACCACCAGGTTTTGAAGTTTCCTCAGAAAGTAGGATGGTCTATAAGCTTCAGAAAGCTCTGTATGGACTGAAACAAGCTCCAAGAGCATGGTATGATACATTGGCCAGAAACCTACTAGAAAATGGTTTCAAGAAAGGAGTTGTTGATAAAACACTCTTCACATTGAACCATGATGAGAAACTACTTTTAGTTCAAGTATATGTTGATGACATTATATTTGGATCGAAAGACAACCAACTTTGTGAAGACTTTGCTGAACTCATGAAATGTAAATTTGAGATGAGCATGATGGGAGAATTGAATTACTTCCTAGGGCTGCAAGTCAAGCAACTCAATGATGGAATATTCATTAGTCAAACAAAGTATGCAAAGGACATGATCAACAAGTTTAATCTAAAGCCTTCTGAAAAGAATGCTAAGATACCTATGAGCATTGGAACCAAAATGACCTATACTGAATCTGACAAGAGTGTTGAAGAACACAAGTATAGGAAATTGATTGGGTCTCTACTATACCTCACTGCAAGTAGACCTGATATTCAATATGCATTTGGAGTGTGTGCTAGATTTCAAACAAATCCAATGCAATCACACTACAACATTGCTATGAAAATATTGAGGTATGTAAAAGGTACTGTAGAAGTTGGATTGTGGTATCCAAAAGATAGTGGATTGAGTTTGGTTAGCTATTCAGATGCTGACTATGCTGGATCATTGCTTGATAGAAAAAGCACCTCAGGAACATGTCAATTTCTTGGTGCCAGATTGATATAATGGTTCAGCAAGAAACAAAACTCAATTGCTACATCTACCACAGAGGCTGAATATATTGCTGCTGGGTGTTGTGCTTCACAGATATTGTGGATACAACAACAACTTAGAGACTATGGACTCAATGAAGAGAAAACTCCCATTTTCTATGACAACACAAGTGCTATTGCCATAACTCAGAATCCTAAGTTTCATGCAAGAACAAAGCACATTGATGTTAGACACCACTTCATCAGAGACCATGTTGAAAAAGGCAATATAGAGATAGTCAAGATTGGCACTGAAGACCAACTTGCGAATATCTTCACTAAGTCACTACAAGAAAGTATATTCTTAGCCTTAAGACATAGTCTTGGACTAATGGAGCTACCAAAGAACTGAAAAAGTTTAGATATCTGAAGAAGATATCAAAGGAGAGAGAAAAGAAGAATCTGGAACGGGTATCCAGAGAAGAGGAATCTGGAACGGGTATCCAGAAATCAAAGGCTAAAGGGTAAAATGGCTATTTGAAGATTTCTGAGACGGGTACTCAGATATCTAGATCACTCAGTGAGGGGGAACACAAAAGAGAATAGTACAACTATCTACAGTCAACTACTATCTTGAAATTTGTATTATTTCTATCTTCGTTAAAACTGTGAAAAGACAACAAGTATAAGATAGACTCAGATACAAACAGTATTCTCATTCACACAGAAACGTGACTCAGATAGCTAATAGCCAAAATTCATTAAATGGCACAATTACAATTGTTGATTGTGATCATTGTTGAAGAAGCAATGGTGACCCTTGATAAAATGGGCGATTGATCTTAACGGCGGAGATTAATTCTCTATAAGAAGTGAACTGTTGAAATTCCGACATAGTCCACTATGCATTTGATGCCGAACAAACTTTTACCCACGCCTTACTACAATTTACAGATACGTACATACAAAACCAATTTGTATGAATATGTTAGTTAGAATTACGTTGCTATATATATAGGATTTTGGCAAAAGAAATCACTTTCGCCTAATCCAACATTCAGACTTGCACAAGAATAGCAAAAACCATTCTTCAACCTCTGCAAATCTCTGTTAGTTTTTCTGCAAAGAATCACTAATCTCTCATCCCAATCTCTTTCAGACTTTCAAACACTTGCACTATATAAAGAGATGGCTCCTAAACGTTCATCTACCCAGAAATCCCAATCTTCTACCACTGGTACTGCTGAAAAGCAAGCACCAGAGTTGATTATAGTGAACAATCGATTGGTAGGAGACTTTAATCCCGATCATTGGACTTCAAATCATAGGATGATTTGGGGTGGTGCCATGATTGAGGAGTACCTCACGGCTGCTGTTGAAAACCAAGTCGATAGGAAACTAATTCTTGACATGCTTGAAAAGGCACAAATCAAGGGTTTCTATCTGCTCTTCCCAGTGGAGTTTCTTCACTGGATGTGTTAGAATTCTACAATAACTCTAAGTTGTTCACAGATAGGAACTGGGAACTTTTCATTTACTAGTAGGTGCTTTAGTTCCAGAATCCAATGACCATTTTTATGGTGAATGCATCTATAGGAGGTTTGACTGTTGTCAGTCTTGACATATTCAATCAGGGCATCAGCAGGTTTTTCAGGTGTAGCCCTGCCAAATTGAGTGTCTCTTCTCCTCTTTCTTCTTGGTTTGGCATTATCTATTGGGGGTTTGCTTGAAGAACCACCCTGGATAGACTTGGTATTTCCAGAGGGTGTTTTTGCTGCTATTGGCTTTGCAGCAATAGGCTCAGATAGCGTCAGTGCATTTACCCTTTTCCTGTGGAGAGGATTCTCATCATGATCAGATTCATCCTAATCATCGTCAAAGTTGAAGTTCTGGAGGGGTGATTTGCAGCTATCTTCATTGTCTTTGATTTGACCTTCTTCTTCTTCTTCTTCTTCTTCTTCTTCTTCTTCTTCAGAAGGCTCTTTCACATTCCTTGGGGACTTGGTTCCCCTTGGAGGTTTCTGTGTTTTGGATCTTGCTCTTGTGATCCTACCAGTTTCAGAACTCTGGTATGCTGTTGCTGTTCTATGAGGTTTACTAGAGGAGGGCTCAGAGATCCTAAGAGGTATTTTTTCCCTCCTGTTTTCTCTTCCTTTTCCTTTATGAGATCCTTCCCCCTTAGTCATTGTTGGCTGACTCAAAATCACATAGGCTTCTTGCAGTGAGTCAAAGTTGCCTTGAAGATAGTTATAGGCAGCAATCAGCTTCTGCAGCTCAGCCTTTAGATCTTCATTATTCTTGAGGATGCCAATTTCCTCATTGGTGAGCTTTGCAAGTGGGCTATGCAATGCCTCTACCTTGCCTACAACAAATTTTGCCTCATTGAGGGCTTTCTGAGCAATGTCAAAGTCACTATCCCTGACCATTCTAAGGTATTTCTGAGCTAGGATCATGCTTGTTGTTCTCTGGGTGAACAATTCAGCAAATTTCTTCAAATTGGCTGGGACTGACTTAATGACTTCTTTGTTCTGCTTATTCAACTCATTTCTGAGTGCAGCAAGAATCTTGTACCTTTCCATATACTCAGCATCAGAAAGAGTATTGGGTATCTTACTGAAGCTAATGGGAGCTATCGGTTTTCTTTTCAAATGAGAAACAACCATATGCTGATTTCTATGGACTTGCAAGGTTCTATCTTCTTCATCTTGGGAATCACCATCCCAGAGATCTTCATCTTCTTGGGAATCTTCATCTACCCTGTCCAGCCCAGCAACCATTTCTGTCATGGGATTCTTTCTTTCAGTGAGGAGGAGGATGGTACATCTTTTGGTAATGCAGCCTTAGCATCATGCTTGTCTTCAGATACTTGCTCAGTATCTAATTCCTCAGCAATTGCCTGAACAACAAGTTGGAGTTCTTTCATCTCAGCATAAGCTTCCATTTCCTTGACAGTAAGATCTTCAATCTTTTGGATCTTTGCTTTAGATTCAACTATCTTTTCTTCCAGTTGAAGATTTAGCTGTTGTTCTTCCTCCAATAATTGTTTGAGTTGAGCAACTCTGGCTTGTGAATCCAATATCTTCTGAGTGTTATCCTCAGAGTGCTCAACTACCTGTTCAGTAGTGTCTTTTTGTTGGGGAGAGGGATGTGTAGACTTCTGAGGAGATGGTGGTGGAGAATTCTGTGATGATTTCTCATTTTACTTTTCAGCAACTGAGGTATTCTTTCCTTCTACAATTCCACCAGTCCCTGGAGCAGGACTGTCATCATCATCCTTGTGATGATCAGAAGGAGGTTCTTAAAAATCATTCTCATCTGTTTCCTTCTCATCTTCAGAAACCAGATTGATCACTTCAGGGAGTGTGACCAATTGCCCATTCACTTCCTCTTGTTCAGAGGGTATGCACTGTAGGGACTTAGGCAATGGAGGCTTGAATTCCATCTCCATTCTGGTCTGATCATCAGCCTTCTCAAAAGCTTCTATGAGCTTGTGTGCAACTTCTTTGATAAAGTCCTTATGCATCAGAGTAGCAAAAGAGTATTGCTTTGTAGGGAACATAGCATTGACATAATTCTCCAAGTCAAAAGCTCTGACTCTTCTCAATTGGTGATTAGTCACTTTTGTTAGTTCAGTCAGATCTGAGCTTCTGAGCTTTTGCCACTTTCTGAAACACTTGAGGTGTTTCTTGAGAGTGTGGTCTTTGAAGAATGGAAGCAGGTTTTCTATTGAGAATGCAGAAACCTTTGGCACACTTGTTTGAGCCTGAATAGATACATCAGACTCAAAGACTTGTACTACTGAGGCAGGGGGTGCCTCAGATATCTTATTGTGAGGTGGAGACTTGGGAGTCTGGTCCTCATCAACCTTTCTTTCTGCTTGAACCTGAGAATTAAAATTATCACAATACTTAGGAAATTGTCATGAAAGAATTTATGCAACTAAGCTTCAATGATCTCTGAGTTTTTCACTTACCTCCACAATAGGAGGCTCAGAATCATTTTTCTCAGAAACCTTTTCGGTTTCTGGTGTTCTCTCTGGTGATGTTGCCTTGGGGGTTTCATCAATTTCCATGGGTGCAGGGGAGGTCGCGACTCTTTCCCCTTGCACTTCTACTTCTGAATGAGCCTGTAAGTAGAAAGTATTGAGTAATTAGAGAAGAATTCATATTAACCCAAAATGAAGAATGTTTATCACTGACTTTTATATACCTTCACACTAGAAGGCTCAGCAACATTTTCTTCAGAAACCTTGACGGTTTCTAGGTCCTTTTCTGGCATTTCTGCCTTATCTTCTTCTTTCTTAGTTGGAGCCTATTAGAGACAAACACCAGATTAGATAAATATGATATTTGAAGCAAAGTTGAGAATAAATTTCTTGTCTCAGAAACTAAGTCTACCTATAAAACAGGCTCAGTTTCGACAAGTGTTAAGGTTGTGGGAACGTCATTCTCATTTTCTGAGGTATGCTTTGCAGCTTCCTCCTGTGCTTGTGTCTCTAATATAGCATGTAACAAAGAATGCATATAAGTAACAAGTTATAGAAGACATAAAATATCATAAGTGTAGAGAACCACTCAGCTACCTGAACATTATCAGGATGATTGGTCTCTGGTCCTTGTGAAGATCCCATGTCTGGGTCTTGTTGTTCAATAACCACTTCTTTGTTTGAAGTTTCAGGTATTTCAGACCTTTCCTGAGTGTGGGACTCAGTTGCCTCCTCTGTTTGATCTTTCTAAGTGGGGGTCTCAGTTTGATCCCTCTCATTGAGTTGGGGAACTTGCTCATTTGCAGGATTTTCTTCAGCAATCAGAAGTGCTGGCATGTCAAACTGCAATTCATTCACCATGGCTTCATTATCATCTGGTGAATCATGTGAATTGGATCTGGAAGGTAAAGAAATGTGGGGCTTATCCTGATCCTTTTGTGACAGTTTGTATAGTGTGGAGGCAATGTCAGAATCCTCCATCACTATATCACCACTCCTTAAAGCTTCTTCTACCAGCTTGAGTGTGTCTTGTCCAGATTCCTTGGACTTAGGTGCTTTCTCAGCAACCTTTGAAATAGGTGCTTGTTCAGCAACCTGGGGTGTAGGTTCTTCTTCATATACCTCTACACTTTTGGCTTTTTCAGCAGCCTCTGAACTTGTTGCTTTTTCAGCAACCTTAGCCCTTTTTTATTTATGTAGGACTTGAGAGATGAATAAATAATCATCATCATCATCATCATCATCAGAGCTCTCATCAGCATTAGGAACTGATTGGCCCATAATCCCTGCGGTTTCTGCAGATAGGGCTTGATACCTGCCACTATTCTTATTTTTACCAATGAGTTCATCAGCAAGGTTTTCCTTGGTAGCATTGATGAGTTCATCTTCATTGATGAGTTCATCAGCAGTGGCGGCAGATATCTGAGAGTCGACATCCACAATGGGTATGCCTTCTGATTTGTCAGCAGACTTCTTTCGTGAAGTTCTGGGCTTTTTGGTCGCAACTGACCCCTCAAATATGTCATCAGATTTTCTTTTCTTTTGTTCTTTAGCAACCTTTTTCTTCATGTTAGTATACTCAAATTAGTAGAGTATGTTGCTAGTGACTATTTTAGCCTGTTCTCTGAGTGGTACTTCAAGCTTCTCCAGCAAGAAGCATATCTTCAATCCATAACTCACTGTATTCTTAGGCTCATCAAGGGCTTTGACAATATTTGGCTCAAAGCCTTGGATTCGATTCACAAACTTCATATAGGCGTACTTTCCCAGTTAAAGAGGTTTTCCGACCTAGTTAGTTCTTCCTTCATCAGGAACATCATCATCCACCCTTCCAAGCTTATTTGATCAGCTCCACCATGTAGACCATCAAAGCATCTGTGAAGGAGGCAAGCCAAGACATCCCAATGAATGTATAGATGTCTGATCCTGATATCAACAAGTTTGAACTCAGGAGGAGTATCTGGCTTGTCCATGTTGCAAACATCACTGTATAGGGTCTTAACACCTTCAAGGAGAGTTTCATCCTTGGTGTTAATCTCGAAATCAATTCCTTGATTTCGGAGACCAAAGATATCACAGAATCTTTGGCAGTTAAGGAAAATTTCTTTTCCTTGAACTTTGGTTTTAATGGACATTTCTTCAATCCCATTAGTACTGTTGTTGATAACACGAGAGTTATTATAAAACTCAAGTACATCCAGTGAAGGGCATCCACTGGGAAGAGCGGAGAGAAAACCCTTGATTTGTGCCTTTTCAAGCATACCAAGGATAGTCCTCCTATCTGCTTGTTCTACGATTACAGCAGAAAGGTGTTGCTAAATCATAGCACCACCCCAAATCATTCTGTGGTTTGAAGTCCAATTCTCAGGATTAAAATCGCCTAAGAGACGATTGTTTGCTATCACTAGCACTGGTGCTTGCTTTTCAGCAGCAGTAGAAATAGTAACACTGGTATCTTTAGCAGCAGCACGTTTTGGAGCCATCTCTTTATATAGAAGGTTTTTGAAATCAAGAGAAGAGATTATCAAGGGAGATTAGTTGTTCTTTTCAAAAAAACTAAGAGAGATGCAGCAGATTTGCAGAGAGATTTGCAGAAAAAACTTAGAGAGAGATTTCTGTTTTTGTGCAAGATAAAATGTTGGATTAGGCGAAAGTGAATTCTTTTGCCAAAATCCTATATATACATAGCATTGTAATCTCAGCAGACATATACATGCAAATTGATTATGTACATAAGTATCTGTGCAAATGAAGGTAGGCGTGGGTAAAAATTGCTTTGCATTAAATGCTAGTGGGTCACGTCTGTGTTTTCACAGTCCATTATTTTACCGAGAATTAATCTCGTCCGTTAGGATCAAACGCCCATTTCATCAAGGGTTACGATTGCTTCTTCAGAATTGATCTCAATCAATAATTGTAATTGTGCCCAATTAATGAAATTTGACGAATAGCTTTCTGAATCACATCTCTTTTCTGTGACTAGGGGACAGTCTTTGGACTTATCTATTCAGTTCAGAGACTGTATGTAACTTAATATATAAATGGAAAGATACAAAACACCAGAGATGTAGTTGACTGAATACAGTTGTACTACATTTCTCTTTTGTGTACCCCCTCACTTTGTGATCTCACAGATATCTGAGTACCCGTCTCAGAAATCTTGAAAGACACTTTTACCCATCCTTTTAGTATATGAGTTCCCGTCTCAGATACCTTTTGGTAGGAGTTTTCACCTTTTGCCTTATATATTTGGATACCCGTTCCAGATATCTTTTCTCCCTTCTGAGTTCCCGTCTCAGAGATTAGAACTTTTCAGTTCCTTTGGTAGCTCCATTAACCCAAGACTATGTCTCAAGGTTAAGAACCTGCTTTCTTGCAAAGGCTTTGTAAAGATATCTGCAAGTTGGTCTTCAGTACTAATCTTGAGTATCTCTAAATTATCTTTTTCAACATGATCTCTAATGAAGTGGTGTCTAACATCAATGTGCTTTGTTCTTGCATGAAACTTAGGATTCTGAGTTATGGCAATAGCACTTGTGTTGTCACAGAAAATAGGAGTTTTCCCTTCATTGATCTCATAGTCTCTGAGTTGTTGTTGTATCCACAATATCTGTGAAGCACAACACCCAGCAACAATATACTCAGCCTCTGTGGTAGATGTGGCAATTGAGTTTTGTTTCTTGCTAAACCATGATATTAATCTGGCAGCAAGAAATTGACAAGTTCCTAAAGTGCTTTTTCTATCAAGAAATGATCCAACATAGTCAGCATTAGAATAGCCAACTAAACTCAATCCACTGTCTTTTGGATACCACAACCCAACTTCCACAGTACCCTTTACATACCTTAATATATTCATAGCAATGTTGTAGTGTGATTGCATTGGATTCATCTGAAATCTAGCACACACTCCAACTGCATATTGAATATCAGGTCTACTTGCAGTGAGGTATAGTAGAGACCCAATCAATTTCCTATACTTGTGTTCTTCAACACTCTTGTCAGATCCAGTATATGTCATTTTGGTTCCAATGCTCATAGGTATCTTAGCATTCTTTCAGAAGGCTTTAGATTAAACTTGTTGAGCATATATTTTGCATACTTTGTTTGACTAATGAATATTCCATCATTAAGTTGCTTGACTTTCAACCCTAGGAAATAGTTCAATTCTCCTATCATGCTCATCTCAAATTTACTTTTCATGAGCTCAGCAAAGTCTTCACAAAGTTGCTTTTCTTTAGATCCATATATAATGTCATCAACATATACTTGAACTAAAAGTAGTTTCCCTTCATGTTTCAAAGTAAAGAGTGTTTTATCAACATCTCCTTTCTTGAAGCCACTTTCCAGCAAGTATTTGGCTAAAGTATCATACCATGCTCTTGGAGCCTGTTTCAGTCCATACAGATCTTTCTGAAGTTTATAGACCATTCTACTTTCTGTGGAAACTTCAAAGCCTGGTGGTTGTTCAACATAGACTTCCTTAGCAAGTTCACCGTTTAGGAATGCACTTTTGGCATCCATTTGATAAACTTTAAAGTCATTATGAGCTGGAAAGGCTAGAAATAGTCTAATTGCATCCAATCTTGCAACTGGAGCATATGACTCATCAAAATCTAGTCCTTCAGTCTGGGTGAATCCCTTGGCAACCAACCTTTCTTTGTTTTTGGTTATTTCACCAGACTCATTCATTTTGTTCCTGAAGGCCCACTTGGTTCCAATTGCAGATATTCCATCAACAAATGGAACCAGTTTCCAGACTTTGTTTCTCTCAAATTGATCCAATTCTTCTTGCATTGCAGAGATCCAGTCTTGATCCTTCAATGCTTCTTCTACAGTTTTAGGTTCAATGTTTGAGAAGAAACATCCATAGAGAGAATCTGCATTTCCAGCAATTGCTCTCCTAGTTCTAACCCCTTGGTCTAAAGGACCAATCACATCCTTGGCAGGATGATCTCTTATCCATTTTAAAATGGGTTTTGAACTAGTAGGATCAATATCATTTTGATCTGAATGTGAATCATTGTGATCTTGACAAGATACTTGTTCAGTATTTGAGATATCTGGCACACGGGAAGTGCCATAGATATCCGACACTTTTTCAGTGTTAGAGATATCTGGGATTGGATTTTCAGCAATCTCATTCTCAGAAACCTCTTCATGATGAAGGTTCTCAGTAACCTGTTCCATTTCTGGAAATCTCATAGGCAATTCTTCATCATGTCTTAGAGTCATCTTGTTGTTACTAAGCAATGGTTGCTTTTCATCGTCAGAGTCATCATCTAAGTGAATGACAGAATTGTTTCCTTTTGAGGATTCTTCTTCAGAATCTTTAATCATTAGTTCTTTGAACCTATCTGAGAGTTCTTCATTCAAGGGTACTTTCTTGTTCCCTTCACAGAAAACTACATGAACAGATTCTTCAATCTTTTGTGTTCTTTTGTTGTAGATTCTGTAGGCTTTGCTATTCAGTGAATAACCAAGAAATACTCCTTCATCTGATTTTTGTTGAAATGTTCTCAAGTATTCTTTTCCATTGTTAATAACAAAACATCTGGAACCAAACACCCTTAGATGTTTGATACTAGGGGGTCTACCAATCAAAAGCTCATAAGGAGTTTTGTCATGGTGTTTGTTGATCAAACATCTATTTTCAGTGTAGCAAGCTATGTTAACAGCTTCAACCCAATAGATTTCACTTATTTCAGTGTCAGCAAGCATTGTTCTTGCTGCTTCTTTAAGGGTCCTATTCTTCCTTTCAGCAACACCATTTTGTTGTGGTGTCCTTACTGAAGATAGTTGATGTTGTATACCTTTGCGGGTACAAAACTCTTTTATGTACTTGTTTACAAACTCAGTACCATGGTCTGTTCTGATTACAGATACCTTGTCATTTTTCATGACTTCAAGCTTATTCAGCAAGTTGGGTATTTCAACCCTTGCATCAGATTTCTGTTTGATAAATACAACCCAAGTGAATCTTGAGTAATCATCAACAACAACCAGACCAAACTTCTTTCCTACATAGCTTGTTACAGAGGATTCAAAAAGATCCATATGTAACATTTGTAGTGGCCTTTCACTGGAGTGTCTAGTTTTAGACTTGAAAGATGTTTTGGACTGTTTCCCCATTTGGCAAGATGAGCATACACCATCTTTTCTATATGCCATTTTGGGTAATCCAACCACCAACTCTTTCTTGGCTAGCTTGTTCAGAGTTTTGAAGTTCAAGTGACTCATTCTTTTATGCCATAGCCAATTTTCTTCAGTGTGGCCAGATTGACTCACCATGAGACATTCTTCAGTTGTGGCATCTGCCCAGTCAACAACATAGAGACTTCCTTTCCGCCTAGCAACCAAGACTGTCTGCTTTGACTCATTGTCAATCAATTTGCAGAATTTGGACTTGATCTTCATAGAAAACCCCTTGTCAGCAAACTGACTCATGCTTAGCAGATTATATTTCAATCCCTCTACATGTAGTACTCCAGTGATAGTAAGGGCTCCGATCTTTAGATCTCCAAATCCTACCGTTGGATTTACTTCACCTCCAGCAAACCTGATATCTGGTCCTATAGAACAAACTTGATAGTTAACCAGATTTGCTTTGTCTCCTGTCATGTGCTTCCCACACCCACTATCAAAGTGCCACGTTGGATTAGTCTTTAGAGTGTTCTCATAAGCCATTAGACATGGTTCGATGTTGGAGAAATCTGGAAAGACCTCCTCAACAACTCCACACATTTCTTTCTTCTTTTGACCAAAGTCAACCAAATCGTGAGTAATGCCACATAACTCTGGTGAAGGTAGCTTTGAGTCATCTGAATCTTCATCTTCAGATTCTGACTCAATGTCAAGAGCATCTAATTGGATTTGAATCTTTTTTCATTCTTCAATGAGCAAAGCTCTCTGACTTCTCTTGAAGTTTCTTCTCTCTTTTCTATCACCTATCTTTAGCTTGTTGAGCGTAGGACAATCTCTTTTGAAGTGACCAAGTTTCTGATAGTAGAAGCAGATATCATTTCCAATTTCTGCAACATCAGTACTTATAGATTGCTGAGCAGGCTTGTTCAGCGAGCTGTTTTGTATGTTTTTGTACTGATGGTAGTTTGATCCTAGATGCTTTTTCAGCTTCTGTTTGGATTTTCTCCTTTCAATCTCTTGACTCACAAATATTTTCATGTGTTTTACAGCAAGAGCATTTTCTTCAGTCACTTCCTTGGTTTCCTTCTTTTCAGAAGTACCTTGAGTTAAGAGAGCAACATTATGCGACTTTTCAGTAGCTGCATGTCCTCTCTGAGTTGTCTCATAGTTGACAGTTGTCAAGTGTGAGAAGAGTTCCACTGGAGTGATGTTAGGCATTCCTTGGTTGAAGTAGAAGTACTGAGTATGTTCCTAGTTTTGGTTTAGACTTCTCACAATAGTCTTAACCTTTTCAGAGTTAGTGTATCTATCACTTTCACCATGTGCAGCCATTTCACTCATTAGTGTTGTGAACCTAAAGTCAAGTTCTTCAAGTGTCTCTGTAGGACCTTGTTTGAAGTTTTGGAATTTGAGCTTCAAAACTTCAAATTTGTTTTCTTTAGTTTTCTTAGTGCCGGCACAGATTTCTTCAATCAATTGCCAGGCAACGTTAGCTGTTTTTGTACACCCACAGTTTACACTGTATGTGCTCTGGAGTAGAACGTATGATGATGTTATGAGCTTGTCCATCCAGCCTATGTCTCTTGGCATCTTCTGATGTCCAGAGCTCTCTGGGCTTATCTTCATATTCTATTCGACCGGTGACTCTCCCAGTTTCTGGTGTGGAGGAGCCACTGCTTTCATCACCCTTGTCGGCTGGTGCTTTGTCTCTTCCATCTGAAACTCCTATTTCTTGTTTGAGCTGTCGAGTGACTATAGGGCCATTCTTGATGACATGTATCATTTCGTCACTTATGGCTTCCAGATGCAACAACATGTTGTTCTTCCATTTTTCGTAGTTTTCTGGCTTGAGGATGGGAGCATCACTCAAAGACCTCCTACAACAAACACACTAAACAAACAAATAAAGTGTAGGTGTTAAATAGTTAGTGGGCACTTATCTGGGATCTAGGTTCAGCGCAGAAGGTTTGGGAACCTCCTGCTCTGATACCACTTGTTGGTCTAGATAACGGCAAAGTAAAAGACTCGGGGGGGGGGGGGGAGATGAATAGGCTTTTAAAACTTTTGTCGATAAACACAGTTTCTCAGATATTTGTGAAGATATCTAACACAGTTTCTCAGATATCTGTGAAGATATCTGATACTTAATTTCAGAGAGCGGAAGACTTTCTGTGATAAGTACACGTGCTCAGCAGAGTGAAAGTGTGTAAATACTTAACAAGGTGAATAAAGCAAGGTAAATGCAGTAAGTAAATAACACAGCAAATTATAGTGGTATCTGAAGGTGGCGTCAACCTTCAACTAATCCACTTCGGCCTTTCTCAAACCTAGAATCCACTAAGATAGATAAATGAGGTACCCTGACAAATATCATATATATCTCTCGATTCCTACAACACTTGGTTCCCAACCAAATGTTTCCCCCCTGAGTTGTTCCCCAACTATCTGAGCCAAGTACTTCCTCTACTTAGAAACCTTTGAGCTATTCCTTATTTTCCAAAACTAAGTACTTCTTGTGCTTAGTAACCTTGGAGTTGTTCCTAAGTTTCCCAAACTAAGTACTTCCTGTACTCCACACCTGTTGGTGTGTGGTTAAGGTAGTTTGTCAGGTGAACTTCTTTATAACTTACACAGTTATTTCAGAAAGCTCTATAGAATAAAGATTACTTAATACACTTCACAATGTATGGTAACTTGTTCTTTACTGACCCAAGTCTATGTTAAATGTTCTAGAGAATGAATCTCAGATACTTGATCTTTTGATTCAACTCCTTTACAGATAGCAATGCTTGTTAAGGATCAGGACACTTAGAACTTGTATACTACTTAGAGTTCTAGAGCTTTAGTCACAACAGAAAGCTAGAAGGTAAGTAGTAAGAAAGCTTGTATGCTTGAGAAATCACTTGAAGATATTCAGTAAGTTGATAGTTCGTGTGTGGTTTCAGTGTGTCAGTTCAAGGTGTGTTTTCAAGTATTCTAAGTGGTGATATTTATAGTTGAATTTGAAGCCATTTGAATAGTATCCGTTAGGCTCAATTCAAATTCAAACTATTGATATATGTATATAGTACTGTAGAGTTCTTTGTCTTCTTCTTCAGAGACTTTTGCTTTTGTGCAGACATTTCTGTCAAAGCAATAAATGCATTGTACTATATTTGTCCTGTTGTCTCAACGGATACGTGAAGCTTTCTGAGACTTGAAACATTCCTTACTCAGTACACTTGTGTTCTCAGATATCCTTTGAGTAACTTGTTTAATCAAAACACTTGTTGCCTCAAGGTTTTTGGACATAGGTATCTGAGGAGACTTTTCTCCTTAGTCTTCAGCAATCTTGCGCAAACTTCAATCTTCTGGAAATGAGTTCCTTTGCTTGTATGCTTCCTTCTTGGTCTTCTTTAGATAGATAAAAATTAAATTTAGAGACCTAACATCCTATACAAGATTTGCTAGACTAACATACTTAGTGATTTTCCTCTTTTACAATGTTCAATTGAACCAAGAGTACTAAGCACCTTTCTGAGCTCAGATAAGTCATTAGGTTGCTGATCAAAATCTAAACATATATTCTTAACAGAAACTTCATTTGCCAATTGAGTAGACATGATATGTACTTTATTTTCTTGTCTACTATTATGGGGTAAATATTTGTTAGGGATCAATTACATAGACATTCAGTTTGGGGTTTTCCCTTAAGGGTCTCAAGTTTGTTCTTTCCTAAAGGAGACCACTACAGAATTATGCAAATACTGCTCTCAATTGTTTTCTCCAAGAACAATCATGTAGTAGTAGAATTGTGTATATCGACATAAGGAACCTCATAGCTAATTAAGGGATTGAGGTATCCATAAAGTAATAAGTATTGCTACAAGTCATGACTGTTTCTTACCAGTAGTTTAGTTTTACGGTCATGAAATGTAGCTATACTTATCATTCTTCATATAAATAAGTTGTTCTTTGGTCTATAGACATACAGTGAATAAAGTCTAAATTGAAGTTTAATCTTGGAGTTATATTTGCGCATACTAAAGTTTATCCGTTAGGATAATATAAAGTTGGACCCGAATGATTACGCAGTAATTCATTCATGAAGATAAGTTACTCATTTAGTGCTATTTTAAAGACTTGTGCATGTGATACATGGAAGGGGTGGCTCGTTATATTTGGGCTTTACCGCCATGATTCATTCATGAGTATTCTTTAAAGCAATGGGAGTGTATTGTGAATAACATAAGAAATAAATAATTTTGGCTACATTCAGCTTTTTAGACATTGATAAGTGTTATGGGACCAAGTGGGGGGAGAATGTTAGAATATTTCCTATATTTTGTGGTCCACATTAACACTTATTATTTAGATTAAATGTCTAGTGATTTATTTCTATTAGGATTCACGATAAGTTATTATTATCAACTAGGATTCAATTTTGATGGATGGAAGATTCCTAGTCTAACTCGAATATGGGGTCCTTAACCTAGCCTTATAAATAAAGCGTATGTGTACAATCATCGGTACAACTTAATACAAAAAGGCATAGGATTAATAAAACTATATTCCACCACTACTCTTGTGGTGCTTATTTTTAGGTATCATGGATTCACTATTGCAGTGATACTGTAGCAGCCTACTCACCGGATTAAGCATAACTTGGAACGTGTTTGGAGGTAGGTCCTATTTACGGTTTTCACTTATAGTCCAGAGTTTTGACTAACAGTTTGAGTGAAGTTATCAATAGTGTGATAGATGACAGTCAGTCTGCTTTCCTCTCAAGGAAAGTTATTCATGATAACATCTTAATTGCACATGAGCTAGTTAAAGGTTGTGGCAGAAAACAGATTTCACCTAGATGCATGATACAAGTTGATTTGTTTCTTGATTGGTGATATATTCTTATCATCGGTCACAAAAATTGCTTGTAGATTGTGCATACTAATTACATAAACGTGTAGAATACAAGTTAGGGAAAAATAGGCTATGGAACAAACTGATGTTTTGGCATTAAAGTCGATATCTACAGAAAATTTTCATTATGTATATGTGCATCTTTATTGGCTGGTCTCGTTATGTGGTTGCCTCTGATTTGGTGGATCCTATATCTTTGAGCCAGTCAACTATTTCCTGTATAGTTGGTCTCTTGAAAGGGTTCTGGTTGACACACTGGCAAGCAACGTCCAGCACTTGGAGCATTTCATCTTCGAAGCCATGGCCTCTCAAGAGAGGGTCGAAGATTTCGTCTTTCTTCCCCTCTTTCCGCATTTGGTGTACCCACGCAACTAGTTCCCTCGATACCTTCGGCTTGAACAACTCCACAGGCCTCTTCCCAGTTAATAGCTCCAGCATCACAACTCCAAAACTGTACACATCCCCTCTTAAAGTCGCTATCCACGATTGACTGTACTCCGGTGGTATATAACCAAGCGTCCCGACCAATTCTGTGGTGACATGTGTATGGTAGGGAAGAATCAATCTTGCCAACCCGAAATCTGCAACATGTGCTTCGAAATTGTGGTTGAGAAGGATGTTACTGGATTTTATGTCACGATGCACGATTTGCGGTTGGCATATCAGGTGCATGTAGGCCACCCCACAGCTTGCCCCTTGAGCGATCTTGAGCCGAGTCTGCCAACTAAGTTGGGACGCTCCATCAGGCTTTTCGTGCAACCAGTAGTCTAGACTCCCGTTCTCCATGAAAGAGTAGATTAGCAATCGAAAGCCATCATGAACACAGTAACCTTGCAGGGTAACAAGATTCTTATGCTGAGCCGTGGATAACGCTTCCACCTCTGCTTTGAACTCCCGTTCCATCAAACCCATGTCTCCCGAAAGCTTCTTTATAGCCAATGTGGTTCCATCCTGGAACGTCGCCTTGTACACCAAACCAAACCCTCCACAACCAATAATATTCGACTGGTTGAAATTGTTGGTGGCTTTCAAGATATCTGCTATGGTGAGATTATCATCGACCTTGTTCCTATTGTTCGGAAACAACACAACTAGGCTCGTATCATCTGTTGGGAACACTCCAGAAGAGTTAAATGATATTACATCTTGCTCGAAATGATTCCTCAAATCCCGTTTCAGTTGGATTCTCTTTTTCGAAAGGACCCAGTATACAAACAGAGTTGTTGTGAAAACTCCCGAGCAGATCGCGAGGATTAGAACAATGATGGTCTTCTTCTGTAACCCCCCTCTTCTGACATTCGAACCACCTCTACTCTCTGCTTGATCCGTACAGGGTCGCTGCAGAATTGGACCACAGAGCATCGGATTACCTTCAAAGCTAGAATTCGTGAAGGTGTTAAACTGACCCCCTGTGGGTATAGGCCCTTGGAGATTGTTATCTGCAACACTGAAATCAGACAAAAAATGGAGATTTTTAAGTGATGCTGGAATTTCACCAGTTAGATGATTTCCAGAGAGGTCCAGTTTCTCCAAGTTAGTGAGCTTCGATATGGTATCTGGAATTACGCCAGAGAAGTCATTGTGACTAAGATCCAGAGCCATTATGAACTTGAGCTGACCTATCTCTACCGGGATAGTACCACTGATGCTGTTATTACCAAGATAAATCGCTGGAGGCAAGTTGGAGAGCTGACTGTATTGCAAATTCGAAGCATTGTTCGGTTTAACAAACACAGGCAACTCCAAATAACTGCTGTCGACTTCATCAGAATTCTTTTCACTTGATAGTCTTTGCAATCCAATGAGTTCCTTGGGGAAGTATCCCGATAGCATATTATTCGACAAATCTAAGTAGAAAAGATTGGGAAGATCTCCGAACCAACCTGGAACTGACGCTGTGAAGTTGTTGAAGGACAAATCCAGAACCTCCAGCTTAGATAGCTTTTGCAGCCACATTGGAATCGGACCGGTCAATCCACATCCCCCGAAAGCCAGTATTTGGATATTCTGAAAACCAATACCAGTATCAGAAATGCTCTCTGCACCCGGCAATTCTTCCCCGTAGAAATTCTTGGAGAGGATTAAAGTGGTGAGGTTTTTGCACCCAGTCAAAATGTTGATGGCACTCCTTATATTGGTGAGGCTGTTGTTCGAAATGGACAGGAAAGACAGGGACTGCAGCGCCACTATATTCGGCAAAATCTCACCCGTTAGTTTGTTCGTAGCAAGTCGAATCGCAGTGAGAGCCGTGCAGTTCATCAGGCTGCTCGGTAAACCCCCGGTAAAAAAATTGTTCCCTAAATCGACAGACCTGAGCTGGACAAATCCAGAAAAGTCAAAATCAGACAGTTGACCTTCGAAAGAGTTGACCCGTAAATTCAAGTTCGTGAGCTTCGTGCAGTTAACGAGGGAGGCAGGTATTGTCCCTGTTAACTCGTTTATGTGAAGCTGTAACAGTTCCAGTTCGGAGAGCCTGCCTATATCCTGTGGGATGGATCCAGTCAGGTAATTACCATACAAAGAAAGTTTCCTCAAATTGGTGAGGTTCACTATTCTTTGATCAATCTGCCCATAGAGTAGATTGCCAGGCAAATAAAGCTCTTCCAGATTCAACAACCCGTAAATATCCCGGGGGACGACACCGGACAAATTACTGAATCCTGCCCTGAGGCTAACAAGACTCTCACACTGACCGAACCCCTGAGGTATCAGGCCGGTGAAATCATTGTCGGAGAAATCCAGGAGCTTGATGCTTGTCGAATATTCGCAAGGAGGCGATGGAATCGGTCCGTTGAAGCTGTTGTTACTGACATCAACGATCTCCAGAACAGAAGCTCCTCGGAAAAATGAATCGAGAATCGGGCCATGGAAACGGTTGCTTGACAAGTTAACCACCTGGATATTTACAGGCAATCCGACAGTAATAAGCTCTCCAGAGAAACGATTGAAGCTGAAATCGACAACCTGGAGACGACTTAGATTGAAAAGTCCATCTGGAAGTGCTCCTGAGAGGCGGTTGTGAGAGAGGCTAAGATTGGAAAGTTGAGTGAGATTGACAAGGGAAGGAGATAGAGTACCAACTAGTCCTCTGGATGGAAGCCATAGATTGGTGACCCGACCTGAATTGTCGCAACCGATCCCTTCCCATGTGCAACAATCGGCTGAACTAGACAACCAGTTCAATCCAGATAAGCTCTGGTTGAACAAGACCAACGAATCTCGATCCAGCTGATTGCAAGCTCCGTAGCACAAGGGTGGTATGGTTGTGGATAACAAGACAAGTAGTGGTATGGTTAGAAAGAGGAAATGGGTATGAAATAGCATGGCTTGTTCTTGGATTAAACATAACAAATCAAAGAATTGAGGATTGAACAGAAGAGAAGTGGTTGAGTGGATCTATTTTTGTGTCAAGTCTAGTGGTTACTTGAAAGAATGAGAGACGACCAAACACAGGGTGGGTGGAGCATATGGTATGATGTTGACATGGACCAATTGCAATATAAAAGTAAAGTGCCCGTCAGTTTTACTTTAAAAAAAAAAAAAAAAAAAAAAAAAAAAAATTTGAGCAATTATGTGATTTTCAAATCACAAAGTATCATGAAATATCCTATGGTATGTAGTTAATTTATTTAAATACGGAATATGTTATTAATTAAATCATCAATGTTATTAATTAAATCGTTTATAATATTAAGTTAAATAATTGTTGTTGTAATATGAAAAAACACTAATGTTGATAACATAGATGTTTGTATTAATATCATCGATAATTTTCTTGATAATATAGGTCCGTCTCTAGATAAATTATTTAGATCTATCAGGAAACTTACTCTTTTCAAATAAGGATGCTATAGCCTATAAAATGTTTGGTATAGAGTTAAAATGTTGAGTTAAGTAAATAACTAGGAGTTTTTAGCTAGATTTTTTTTTTTTTAGCCGTAAACAAAACACTCTCTATCGTCTATCAATAAAACAATCGATTTTATTAACCAAAACATCTATTTTCTAAACATCGATGCTTTCATATTACGAAAAAACACTTTTTATTAACAACATAAATGTTTTGATTACTAATAGAAATGATTTTGTCGTATCACATAAATGTGTATCTTAATTTATTTAGAGAGGCCATATGTCTATAGAATTTGTAAATAAAATTTACATTATTTAATTCACAAAGTGTCTTGATACGTCTCTAGATAATTTATGTACAGACGAAGATATATTATCAATAAAATCATCCATGTTATTTATTAAAATATCTACGTTGTTAACAAAATTGGTTTTTTTAATCAAAATGTCTTTTCATTTATAAAATTGATAATTTTTTTGACAACATGAGTCCGTCTCTAAATAAATTATTTAAAAACCATCTTTCAGGAGACTTAGTCTAGAGTACGTCATCTAAGCGACTATTTAACCTATCTAGAACAACTTATACTGTCAAAATTGATGTTCTTTCACATATATATGTATATGTATATGTATATACACATATATATATGTATATCTATATATACATATATACATATATATATATATATATATATATATTTTTTTTTTTTTATTAAAACAAAAAGGTTCGAGTAATAACATAGTTGATTTTGTTGAAAATATAGGTCCATTCTATATAAATTATCTAGATGTATACTTTGTATTAATATTATAGGTCTTTTTCTAAATAATATGAATACGTTAATTTTTTTAATTAACTATGGAAGTCTCCCAGAAGACTTTTGGATAAAATTCTGACTGTTTGGGAATGGATTTGAAATTAGATTTTAGCGGAGTTCTGAAAAAAATGAGATTATGAATAGTAACTGGATTTTAGCAGAGTTATAAAAATTAGTGTTTGGAAGTGGATTGTAGTTTTAGTAGGGTTTAGTAGGATATTTAGAATATGTTATGTAAGAGTGTGTAAGAATGAAACGATTTTTGTATTGGTGTTGGATAAAATAAAATTTAATAGAATGATTGCTTAAGTTTTTTTTTTTTTTTTTAACGGCTAAGTTCAGATCCAGACACTCAGATCTTTTACCAAATATCATTTGTACAAGTGTTTAAAAAATGTTTATATAAAAATTACATATTTATATCTAAAATTAAATATTTAGTTACAAAAATCACATATTTCTTAATCCAGTTAACATAAAAATAAGGTGCAATTATATGCAATGAACGATTTTAATTTACCGGGAGGAATAGTTTCAGTTTATTTATGGCAGATCAAGATGCGAGCTTTGTTGAAACAACAAGGGTTGTGGGTGCCGCTTGTTCGGAAGTCGACAAAAATAATCACCGTTGAGATGACGTTTTGGAGGAGAAGACACACTCGACGATTATGTTGTGTCTTACTGACGATATCATCATCGAGATCGCGGAGGAGGAAACCGCGCAAGGTCTATGGGTTAAGCTCAAGGGCCTCTATATGCAAACTCCTTAACCAATAAGTTGTTTCTGAAGCAACGTCTGTTCGGTCTGTGAATGCAGGAAGGTATGCCTCTCTGAGATCATCTAGATCAGTTAAACTCAATTTTTCTAGAATTGCGTAATATTGATGTTAAGGTTGAAGATGAGGAGGCTGCTTTAATTATGTTAGTTTCTTTACCATTATCGTATGAGAATTTCGTGCAATCGTTTATTTCATCCCTCCATACTAGAGAGCTACGCCATAAGGCGACGGGTACAGGTGCAGATAATCAGGTTGATGGGTTAGTAACCAGTGGGAGTAATGGACATGGAAATTCGGCAAAGAAGAAATTCAAGAAACCATTTTCTAAGGGTCCAAAACCTAATTATATCTGTAATTATTGTAAAGAGAAGGGACACTGGAAATCTGAATGTCCTAAGAAGAAGAGGAAACAGGATAAATCGACAGGTACCGTTGTTGTAGCTGATACCAATTCTAAAGAGGATATTGCTCTAGTTGCTGAAGAGCACACACACCATAGTGATTCGTAGATCCTTGATTCTGGAGCATCTTATCATAGTCCGCAGCTGGTTTACAACCTACGAGCAAGTAGACGGTGGCAATGTTTCTATGGCTAATAGTTCTGTTTGTAAGACAGTTGGAATAGGCTCGATCAAAATTCGGACACATGATAGTAAATTCTGCACATTGAATGATGTTAGATACTTGACAACAAAGGTTTTAGTTTTCAAGGTGGAGATGGAGTTTTACATGTCTGGAAGGGTTCGAATGTAGTTCTGGTGTAAAACGTGGTACCTTGTATATTCTTCAAGGTTCTACGTTATCAGGTTCTGTTGTTGTTGTTGCATCATCGAAGATTGAGGGGAAGGAGTACATGTCTCGAGTTCCCTATGCTAGTGCAGTTGGAAGCTTGATGTATGCAATGGTCTGCACTAGACCTGATCTTGCTCATGTTGTTAGTGTCGTTAGTAGGTTTTAGGGTTAAACTGGCAAGGAGCATTGTCAAGATGTGAAGAGGATTTTTTGGTACCTAAAAGGATCGTCTGATGTTGGTCTCATTTATGGAGGTGATACAGAGTGTTTGGTGACAAGGTTTTCTGACTCTGATTATGTTGGAGATGTAGACAGTAGAAGATCTATGACCGGTTATGTTTTCATTCTTGGTGGTTCAGTTGTCAGTTGGAAAGCTACTTTGAAACCTACGGTGACTTTGTCTACTATGGAAGCAGAATACATGGCGTTGACAGAAGCAACAAAAGAGGGAATCTGGTTAAAGGGATTGGTCAGTGATTTGGATTTACATCATGATCAGGCTATAGTGTATTGTGACAGTTTCAGTGCAATATGTTTAGCCATTGATCAAGTCCATCATGAGAGGATTAAGCACACCGATGTGAGGTATCATTTTCTAAGAAGTGAGAAGAGAATTAAGGTGAACAAAGTGGGTACTGATGATAACCCCGCTGATATGTTTACCAAGTCGGTTCCACATAATGTTTCAACATTGTTTGGACTTGCTAAATGTTAGGAGTTGTTGAGGCAACATCTGAGGCAGATGAATTTTCTAGTACATCGGGCATTGTTATGGTGCATCTGGTACTTCTGTTATTTGTGAGAGGATTCAAGTTAAGGTGGAGATTTGTTAGAATATACCTTGAATCAGGATTAGGCCTATTTTCTAGGTTTATCAGAATTGGGCCTTTTACTGTATCTATTATCTGTATACTAGGTTCATCAGGATTGAGTTCTATTTCCTGGTCATGTTCGGTATATGTCTAGAGAAGTATTATATATATACTTCCTCTTAGCCTAGTTAAATTATTTTGTGATCATTATGTTATTCTGTCATGATATCATTCTGTAATGTTTGCTCCTCATGATCATTTTGTAATATGCAGGGGCGAGCCCACCTTAGCGCAAGGTGATGTTGCTAATTAACGGATATATACAATATCATTGTGTAGAATTATTGTTGTATCCTATAGACCAATGGCATGGAGCAAGGCCTGAGGAGCTTGCTGTTTTGCAGGTCAAAGGTTCGAGTAAACTTGGCTACACTTTAAAATTATTTTCATTTACTTGTCCTATTACTTCTATTTCAAACTCTAACATATAACTCCAATGCACCAATATAAATTTTTACCTCTACTCTAATATGTACACCCCTTTTATATATGTTTCTCTATTTTCTTTCGTTTAAGATAGCTTCATATATATATTTCTCCTTACAAAAATAAGTAATTATAACTTTCTACTTCCTCCGTCCCAGAACAAGTTTCCCACTTTGACTTTTTGCGGTCAAACTTTTTCAACTTTGACTACGAATTAATCTTAAACCACAAATGTAAAATGTTTAATTTTTTTATTAAATAACAATTTAGTGGCTAAAGTTTGATTATATAAAAAAATTGAACATTTTACATTTGCGGTTTAAGATTAATTCGTAGTCAAAGTTGAAAAGGTTTGACCGCAAAAAGTCAAAGTGGAAAACTTGTTCCGGGACGGGGGGAGTATTATCTAATGAATTAGTTGTACAAATTACAGTTTCTTAATATATAAGTCTACGAATTTATTTCGTATGCATTTCCACATCAATATACGAAATTACATATATACAAAACATAAATGTAATATCTCATAAGTGATAACATTGGGTAAAATGTAAAAATCGTATCTGTTAAATGTAGAAAATTTACAATATTAGTCTTAAATTTTATAAAATGGACTCTTCAATTTTATTTCTATTAAATGTTGATTTATTATATTTGGAAATATTTTATACGGTTTTACTTCTTAAAAAAAATCGCTACCCCTCATATAAATTCCTGCGTTCGCCCCTTAATACGTGCTCCTCAAGATCAATAAAGCGGTTCTCTTCTCTACCTGTGGACATAGCTAACTCATTGTTAGTGAACTACATTAACTCTTTGTGTTCTTTATTCATGTTGTTTATGATCTTTCTTGCTTCCGTTATAACATATAGATATTTTAATTAATACTATCATTAATTCTTTTAATCATATAAATCTATAAATAAATTATTTATAGATGGTCTATGAAGTGAATTTGTGTTATTGGTAAACCTTGCTATAATACCGAGCCATACAATTAACTCCCTAGTTTAATTGATTTCAACTTACTTTCTTATTTTGTTCATTCAATTTTAGTTGAGGAAGTAGTGATCTATTTTAATTAAGATTAACTTAATTAAAACTCACAACAGTACAAAAGTATATAAAATTTAAATAATTAATATACTAAACACAGACATTCATAATTCATTATAATTTAATTAATTAGTATTCTTCAATTAAAATTAACTCAATGAAGTTCTATACCAAATTCACTAATATAGTAGTCTTCCGTTCTAAAGAAATCTTTTCATTTTATTATTCTGGTTAACTTGACTTTTATTTATCAATTCTTCTTAAACTCAAGAATAATTTAATAAAATCATATAATGAAAATTTAATTATTAAATTTTTATTATATAATTTTATTAAATTATTTAATATTATAGTTTAAGAGTAATTCGTGTTTAAAGTCGAAGACAGTTGAATAGTCAAAATTAAAATGAAAAGATTTTTTTGAAATGGAGTAACTAAAATATTTACTAAAGCTGAAAACAGAGTAATGCTATTATACTACATGATGGGTCTAAATTATTAGTTTCCTGAACAAAATTTAGCGTTTACTTTCTGGACGGCTGGCTGGATATTGGATGGAGAGGGTTGAGTGGACTTTCCTTTTTTCTTATCTCATTGTCGTGTGTGTGGAGTGGAGGTATCAATTACATAATATTAAATTTATTCATTCTATGTAGCTGTATCTCTATCATCATCGTGTTGAATTAGTATGTTAAAATTGGTGTCAGTGCGTTTCCTGAAAAAGAATCATTTTAGATCATAGTGCGTTTTTATGGACGTACGTTTTTCATACTCCTTCCGTTTTGATACTACGTAAATGGTTTGCCTTGGTGTTGAACGTAGATAACTGTTCATGTTTTGATATTGCGTAAATGGTCCGCCTCGGTGTTGAACGTACATAACTGTTCATGACCCCTCACCTCGAATAGCAGCTTAGGTACCTGATTATCCTCGCAACAAACATTCTCAAGTCGATGGACCACCGTCATACTTTGTAGTCAACCTAAATATCAAACACTTGTTTGTTAAAGAGGGACATTCTATTCCACTGTACATGTTACTATATAAGTGCTCCGCAGCGTATAGATTGTTACTCCGAGGAGCATTACTATATGACATTGTACTCAATATTCAAGATCTATACATGCTATAGTGGTTACTATCTGGCTATTATCCATCTTTATCGTCCATTAATCGATATAATCACCCTTACTGAAATTAAAATAATTATATTGGCGCCTGACGGGTACTTGATGAGATGAGTGTCGTTGAGGTGAGACGTTCACCAAATGACTCGCAAAGTTTCGTTATTTATAAAGTCAGAAGCTTATAAATCCACGAACGAACAATACGCCTGTTGATTGTTTGAGTAGTGGTTGGTTGTTCAAGACAGTGTGCTTCTTAATCACAATATTTCAGTGACTTCGAAAAACACAAAGAAACTACTTTCTTGTGATTCCTTTATTTCAAGGAAAGAAAGGTCGTTTATGGAACAAGATTCTCCTTGTTCAGAGGAAGAACGCTTTTGAGTCACAACTGTAAAAGACTTTTTCAACCTCTTTACAAGTAGTTTCGCAAAGCTTGATCTTGTAGGAGAAAGAGAGAATTTTGATCGCAATGTAAGCTTGTGTACGATGTGTGGTGTTGGTGTTGTGTTCTTGGTGTGTTTTATCAGTTTCTAAGTGCCTCTATTTATAGTGCAAATCAGTTTCAATATGATTTGGATCCATTGTATACAAATTTAAATATTGTGTTGAAATGTCACTTTCAACTATACTTGGTTTTGTCCTTACCCTCGGCAGGATTGTTTTATGGCAGGATAAGACTTTTGTCTTTTTGTATTACCAAAGTAACAATTTATATCTCCTTTCTAATGGATTTATTATTTGGTTATTTGTATAACTAAGTAGCCATTTTTCTATATTTTGAGAGACTACCATCAACATGTAATGCACATCAGCAAGTAGTTTGGTCAACCTACTCTGTCATAGGTTTCACTTAACCAAATAACTGCTGAGGCACTTTGATGCGTCAAATCAAGTCCTTAATTTATAAGCCAAGAGCAATATCAAGGATCACTAGAAAAAGCACGTACTGAGTTGATAAGTTGCCCCGAGTGTCGTTCTCGAAGGAATTAACTAAGCTTGTCGGTGTTTTAAAGTACTAGTTTGTCTAGAATTGCGTCTTACGACCTACAATTCTTTCTTTCGCAAATAAACACATAGTAAACAACAAACACGGGTTTTGTTATCAATTAAAGGAGACATGGGGTGGTGGTTTCATCAAGAGGTAGCTAGTATAAGGATGCAATGGAATACACGACTTTTGAAAGTGAAAACGTTTTATCAATGTAGTAGAGTCTTCAATTCTACTAGTCAGCGTTTGTAGTCAAATGTGTTGGGCTAAAACCGTAAGTATCCTTGAGGGTGCGAATCCCTCTTGTGGATTTTGGGTATTAAGAAACGATTGCTAAAACATTGAACTACCAAACGATTCGCAAGAATTCAACAAACTAAGAACAGTGTAAATTCATCCAAATTCCTATATATACTAGCATGCTCAATATTTCACCACCAACCTATGGGTGATGTTTAGTTACTCATACTCATGTTGTCACAGGTAAGAGATATGATAATCATAAGCATAAACATACACAAGAAGCAAGAAATCAGAAACGATACAGAATTACTGATTATGAAGATTTACTAAGCTCCAATTGATCAACAATGGTGAATTTTATTGCTTACAGGAAGAAATCTTCATCTAAATAGTTAACCAAGACTCCAACATCAATCAGATGGATGATTCTTGGAACCCTAGACCTCTCAAAATCTCTCCAAATGTTGTGTGAAATGAAAAAGTGATGTTTGAATTACAAAATCTGGAGTTTAAAATGCATAATCGGCAAAAAGTAATGCAAAAAACATACACAGATCGGAGCGGGCGATCTCCCGTCGGTTGGCAATCGCCCCGTCCGGAGCGGGCGATCGCCCACTCCGGCTCTGGATTGCGGCCCTCTGTGGCCGCGTCCAGAGCTCCGGGCGATCGCCCCGCTTCCTTTGGGCTCGATTCACGTCTTATTCGTCCATCCTTGACCCGTTTGGCATTCTGGGAACCTTCGTGGCACCTATTTGGATTATTGGAGCTTGTGATCTCCGACAAAGTGCATTCAAATGCATCATTTTCTTCATGAAAAGTACCTAAAACCTGGAATCATGGTGGAAACACAAAAAACACAAACAAAAGACAAAATATATACAAATAAAAGAAAAACTAAACTAAAAGTTAGTAAAAACAAGGTAAAAAGAACCCGATGAGGTGTTCTAAAAACGCCTCATCAAAACTCCCCAAACTGAACCTTTGCTCGTCCTCGAGCAAACAACAAACCTAAAAAAGAAACTAAACTCTAAACAGACCAAAACAAGGAACGAGTCAATCAACCAAGTTACAGAATCTACATTTGTATGTGACAAACTCCAAAGATGCAAAGGGTTTGAGTTTTTACCACTGTTGGTGGAAAATAAAGCAAAAAATCTAACTAGTTCGTTTCTAAAGTAAATAAGACTTAAGTCTAACTCGGCAGTCCCTCACAAGGAATTTATAAAGCAACTCTCACTCTTCTGGACAAGTACAAGATGGTTAACACTCAAAAGTAAAGCTGGGAAGGTGGTTTTCACCACAAGTTGCCAAAAATTTCTTATGCAAATGTGTTCTTTTCAATGGGTCCAAAGGGACTTTAGTTCAAAAGACTAAAAATAGAGACATGCTACTTCGACTATCGTTCCCTTTTGTACTTTCAAATTTTCTCAAAACCTTGCACACTATTTTTTGGAGTAACTCGAAATTATTGTGAATCTGAGGATAAAATCACTAGTGTGTGACCCTTGTTATCAGCAAGGACTTATTCCGCATGTGGCTCCCGTCCAAAGCTTTCGCTCATGTAGACAAGGAATTCCACATGACTCATAACTTGGGGTTTGAGTAACTCGTGTGCTTATTTGTACTCATTGGGATCTTTTGGCTTCAATTTTGCCGGTGTCCATTTTACTAAAGGTCTGCACTTTTGTGCGTGTCAGTTTAGCTACGTGTCATCAACCTTCACGGTCGTATGGCTGATAAAAGGCCACGCTGGTATATGGTAGTATTTGAACACGCCCAACATGACCTATAGTGATCACTTAAGACCATGGAACCACCTTGAGTCTTATTTAAAAAATAATTTGTTGGGAACAGAAGTCAGAACTACACATCTCTCAATCAGTCATAAAAATGGAAATCCCCTCCCCAACCCCGTTCTAAAAGAACGGATTTAGAAGGGTATCTAAAGTTCAAAGCATGCCGTTTGTCATTCCCATCTAATCGAAACACGTATAAGTATGAAATGATGCAACAACTATAAAAGAAATTGCACATCACAGGAGTCACACAAAACAATTCTTGCCGGTATAATATTTTTTCATTGGCTCAAATAAGGCTCCTCAAAGGTTTTTGGACCACAAAGCTAAACAGACTTCATATTTACAAGGGAAACGAACATGAAAAATTTAAGACTCAACAACCATTACTAATCAGTATATACTCAAAACTTAAGCATCAAAAGAGTTTGTCACGAACAAAGGACATTCGACTTGGTAGTTCGACTAAAGACTCACAAAAAATTATTAAAAATAGGCCAAATAAGCTAGGCCAAAAAGACACGAAAAATTAAAAAGAAATCCAAATAAGGCACACCGGCCACAAGTAGTACATGCAACCTATGTGGCTCACCGACCACCACTAAGAAAGCGATAAAAATTACACAAGTTAGAACTAAAGGCATACCAGCCACAATCCACCAAATAGAAAAAAGAAAGTACAACAGTTATACAACAATCACATAAAACAGTATAGGCCTGAAGATAAAATACGGTACATTTAAACTCTCCTTCTCCAAACCTAGACTAGAGCTGGTCCTCCAGCGAATAGACTAGAAAGAAGAAAAAGTGAAAAATGTACCCCATGGTGCTCAATGCAACATCACTGCTGCACGACATCAGACCCAGATGGTCTAGCATGTGGGTGAGGATATCCCCAACCCTGAGACGCCCAATCCTGCATCTGTATTTACTGTGTGTTCCACTCCTCTCTATGTGAGCTCCACTCCTAATGAAAGCTCGTATGCTCAGCCATGTACCCCCTTATCTCATCCTTAGTAGCTGTAAAGTCAGCCCTTACATCGGACTGTGCCCTCATAATGTCAGCCTGTGACAGAATAATCTACTCCTGGACTCCCGAAATGCATCCATACTCTGTATCCAGCCTAGCATAGTGCGGCTGGAAGTAGTCAGTGAACTGCTGGAAGTCGAAGGCTCCCTGATATCCATGATGCAGAGAGATGGCCTGCTGTGGCTCTTCCTGCTCTTCCTCTGCATCGGGTTGAGCTTCATACATCTCCTCTTGTGCCTCTAGGACTCTTCTTCCTGCCATCTTTGCTTGACATCTTTCCTCACGCTCCACCCCATAGTTCACGTCATTGTACTCATTTTTGAACTTGGAAATTATAGTCCTGACAACCCAGCCTTCAAAATTTGACGTGCTTGGCGTGTCGCATTGACCGCAACACCGGCTCTCCTACAAAGTGAAGTAATTAGGCAAGGGAATGCAAACCTGGTCCTCAAGTTCCCATGGTAATGCTCGAACTGAGTCATAATCAGCTAGCCCAAATTAATTGGTTGTCCCTGCACAAGAGCGGCTAGGAGTCGAGCTGAATCAAAGCGGGTGTAATGAGCATTCCCCGTAGGGCAGATGGAGGTGGTAAGCCAAGCGTGGATGACACGGGTCTGGAGGTTGAGGTACTTGTGCTCAATCATCCTGGAGGCTCCTCGGGGTACCTATAGTATTCATGGCAGATGATATCCGTAATCTCCTTTGAGATTCCCCCTTCAGTTGTCTTTGTGTGCACATTGACATCAACATCGGCATCAAGTTCGGGCACACCGTAATACCGGTTGATCGAACGAGGAGTGAACTCGACATACTTTTTCCTGATTGGTACCCACTCGGTAAGATCATCCTCGCACTTCCGATCATCATAGTTGGCATAGAATTCGAACACCAACTGAGCATCCCATTCCTCGGGATCCCTAGCAAGCCTGAGCCACCCCCGACTCTCAAACATAGTCTTTAGTGGTTCCATGGTTTGCTCATCCTCACAAGAGAGCAACATGAGGTCCACTCCTCAATCAACAGCATACCCTCGGTCGGAGTGGTGGGACTTGTACTCAATGCTCCGACGAGTAATAGCCGGGACACCACAATCCACGGTAGGAGGTGGATTAATCCTCACCATTGCATTGCCTCTAGATGATTCCCCTCTTGTTCTCTTAGTTGGTCTTGTCTTGGGTGCCATGGTACCTACATAAATAGGTGTTAGCTCACTTTTTATCGCAAAAATGCAACCAAGACTCGACTTAGAAGCTTAACTCACAATAGGTGTTAGCTCAATTTTAATCATAGTGCGCACAAGAACAACAAAGCTCATTAGAATCCGAAATCTTAACCGAAAGCAAATGGCTACGCTAAAGATAACACTACCAATTCAAGTCACTATTGAGCAAAGTAGCAAATGTTGACATGATGAACTACAAGCAAATTTGAATGAAATTCATAATTATTATACAAATCAACAATCAATACTAAGATCATGTTCAACAAGTCACAAAGTGCATACATACTAGAAATCAAAATTCAAAAACCATTCAAATGTAGAAATCCCCAAAAAGTAGCAAGAAGGGTCAGCCAATTACCTCAATTTCGGAATGGATCGGATGAAATGATGCAATAATGTTGTTCTAGATGATGATTGCTTCAAAAAGAGCAAAAGAACAAGAGATTTGGTGAAGAAATGAGAAAGTTGGAAGAATTTGGGGGTGGGGCGGTCGCTTGGAGAAGAACGGGAGGTGATGAGAAGAAAATGAGCTGTTGTTATCTTATTTCTGCTTTTGCCGGAGTGGGCAATCGCCCATGTTAGGAATAACTGTTTAGATTTTGATTAGTAAACCCTAATGTTTGTCCAGATAACGGGAAAGGGAAAAGACGGGGGGGGGGGGGGGGTGAATAGTCTTTTACAACTTTTGTCGATAAACACAATTTCTCAGATATTTGTGAAGATATATGATACTTAATTTCAGAGAGCGGAAGACTTTTCTGTGATAAGTGCACATGCTCAGCAAGATATGTGTAAATACTCAGCAAGGTAAATAAAGCAAGTAATGAATTGCAGAAAGTAAATAACACTGATCTTTATAGTGGTATCTGAAGGTGGCGTAATCCTTCAACTAATCCACTTCGGCCTTTCTCAGACCTAGAATCCACTAAGACAGATAAATGAGTTCACCTTACAAATATCTTCTCTTGATTCCTAAATACACTAGGTTCCCAACCAAGTGTTCCCCCTGAGTTATTCCCTGGCTTTCTCAGCCAAGTACTTCCATTACTCAGAAACCTTTTGAGCTATTCCTTAGTTTCCAAACTATGTACGTCCTATGCTCAGTAACCTTGGAGTTATTCCTTAGTTTCCCAAACTAAGTACTTCCTGTACTCCACACCGATTAAGGTGTTGGTTAAGGTAGTTTGTCAGGTGAGCTTCTTTAATAACTTATTCAGTTATGCAGATAGCTTTGTGAATCAAGTATACTTAATACACTTTTCAATGTATGGTATCTTGTTCTTTACTGACCCAAGTCTACGACAAGTGTTTAAGAGAATGAATCTCATATATGAAATCTTAATTCAACTCCTTCACATATAACAATGCTTTGGTCGCAACGGAAAGCTTGAAGGTAAGTAGTATGCTTGAGAGTTTGAAAGATAGTGTTCAGTGTTCTTGTTGTGAGTTCAGTGTCTCTTTCAAGCATTCTAAGTAATGATATTTATAGTTGAAAATCATGCCGTTTGAATAGTATCCGTTAGGCTTAATGAAATTCAAACTATTGATATCTGTAAATAGTATTGCAGAAGACGTTGTTTCTTTTCAGAGATTTCCTCTTTTGTTCAGATGTCTCTGTCTGCGCATTTATTGCATTGAACTATTTTTGTCCTGTTGTGCCAACGGAACTATGCTCGCTTTCTGAAGCATTGCATGTCCCTTTCCAGAGACCTTCTCATGTCCAGATACCTATTGAAACATTGTTTCCTAGAAACATAGTTTTATCCAAGGTATCTGAGTGTAGTTATCTGTGGGCACTTTTCCTCGTTCATAAACCTTGCGTTCTCAGATATCTTTTGCAAAGCTGGTTCATTGAGAAACACTTGTTTGTCAAAGATATCTGGACATAGGTATTTGATGACCTTAGTCTTCAGCAATCTTGTGCAGTCTTCAAATCTTCAAGTATGTTGAGTTCTTCTGCCGGATGCCTTCTTCTTGGTCTTCTTTAAGGAAATAAAAATTACATTCAGAGACCTAACATCCTATACAAGATCTGCTAGACTATCATACATAGTGATTTTCCTCTTTTACAGTGTTCAAGTGAACCAAGAGTACTAACCACCTTTCTGAGCTAAGATAAGTCATTAGGTTCCTAATCAAAATCTAAACAGATATTCCTAACAAATTTCCCCCTTTTTAATCAGTCAACGATGACTATCTGACATATTTCAAATCTGGATGATGAAACAATCCACCACTTAATCAATTCATAAGACCTTTCAATTCTTTCAATAACGTGTAGAAAGTAAACATCAACCAAATCACAAGGTGTGATCTTTGCTGACAAGTTATCTTTTTATAAAATCATATCTGAGAGTAGGTTCATCAGATATGTTACAGAGAAAGTTCACAGATAACTATAATAAAACACAATTTAGCGCAGACAGCAAGATACAAAATACATAGTTAACTAGGACAACAGGAGTAACCAAGCTCCAAGTAGACATCCTAATAAACTAGTCTTCAAGTCTTCAAATCTTCAGCAACTCCATGGATCAATTTGAAAATTCCTTATCCCCAAACCTTTTGATATCATCTGAGTAGTCAAAGAGCAAAGTCCTAACTATCATCTCAGTGTTTCTGGTAAATCCACAAACTTCCTTGTAGGTTTTGGTGGGATTTCTTTGGCAAACTGTTTGACCCACAGATACTTTCCCCATTTCCAGGCATGCTCAATTCTGATATCTGCTAGCTTGAAGTATTCATATATGATCTTCAGATATCTGATGTCACCCTTGTATTGATCTCCAGTCATGTAGAATGACTCAAAGAGTTCCACAGCAAATCTTGCTCTTGTGCCTATTCCAGTAATGTTGGGAATTCTGTGCACATCATCTGGCTTTCCATAAGGACATTCATCAGAGAGGTCCTTCTTCATGGCTTCTATTCTCTTGATCACTTCAAAATCCAACCAGATGTGATTAGTGTTAATCAAGACTGGCTTGTCTTTTCTCCATGCCATGAGTTGTTTATGGATTGGTTCTGGAATTTTTTCATTTACCAGTAAGTGCTTGAGTTCCAGAATCCAGTAGCCATTATTTTGATTAATGCATCTGTAGACAGAGGAGTCATTGTTGGTCTTCACATACTCAATCTTGGGTTCTTCAGGCCTGAGTGGTAGTTGAATTTTTCTTTGTTCAGCTCTCAGCCTGTTCCTCCTTTGTCTTGAATTCTCCCTTGGGGGATTGCTTGATGAACCACCCTGGATTGACTTAGTATTTCCAGAGGGTGTTTTAGCTGCCAAAGGCTTTGCAGCTATGGGCTCACTTTTTCTTTTTTTGTGAAGAGGAGCTTTATCTTCATCAGTCTCTTCATCATCATCAACAAGATTATTTCTTGTGAAAGTTTTGCACCCTTCTTCGTCATTGCCCTGTGATTTGATTTGGCCTTCTTCTTCTTCTTCTTCTTCTTCTTCTTCTTCTTCTTCTTCTTCTTCTTCTTCTTCTTCTTCTTCTTCTTCTTCTTCTTCTCCTCCTTTCGAAGACTCATCAATCCCTTTTACTTGTCTTTTCCTTGGAGCCTTGGTACTCCTTGGAGGTTTTTGTGCCCTGGCCCTTGTTGTCATTCCTTTTTCAGGAAGTTGCTGAGTGATGGCCACTATTTGTAGAGCAGTCTGACTGGAGGAGGTCTCATTTATTCTGAGAGGTGGTTGTTCAGATTTTCTTTTGTTTCCTCTTCCTCTTCCTCTCTAAGCACCTTGAAATCCTTCCCCCTTAGTCATTGTTGACTGACTAAGAATCACAAAGGATTCTGAAAGGGAGTCAAAGTTGCCCTGCAAATAGTTGTAAGCAGCAACCAACTGTTCCATATTAGCCTTGAGCTCCTGATTTTGTTTGATAAGACGTGTTTCCTTATCAGTGAGCTCTCCCAGTGGGCCTTGGATAGCATCTGCTTTTCCAGCAGCATAGCTAGCCTCTTCAAAGGCTTTTGCAGCCAAGTTTTGGTCGTCATCCCTAACCATGCCTAGGTCTTTCTGAGCAACGACCAGACTGGTTGTTCTCTGAGTGATGAGCTCAGTGAATGTCTTCATTTTTGCAGGGACTAATGCAATGGAAGCTTTATCTTGAGAAGACAACTCCTTTTTCAATTTAGCCAGTACTTGATATATGTTCAAGTATTCATTGGAGTTGACATTTAGCAGCTTGCTGAATATTTCAGGAGCAATCAGCTTCCTTTTCAAATGAGAAACCGCTAAGTGTTCATTGCGGTGTTCTGCCAATGCCTTGACTTCTTCATCATCTGAGTCATTAGCCCAGTGATCTTCATCCTCTTGGACATTTTCATCAATGTTTTTTCTAGTCCAGCAACCATCTCAGAGATGGGCTTCTTGCCTTTCAGTGATGAGGATGGTACATCTTTTGGTAATGCAGCCTTAGCATAATGCTTGTCTCCAGATACTTGCTCAGTATATAATTCCTCAGCAATTTCAGCATAAGCTTCCATTTCCTTGATTGTTTGATCTTCACTCTTTTGGAACTTTGCTTTAGATTCAGCTATCTTCTCTTCTAGTTGAAGATTTAGCTGTTGTTCTTCCTCCAACAGTTGTTTGAGTTGAGCAACTCTGGCTTGTGCATCCAAGATTTTCTGAGTGTTGTTCTCAGAGTGCTCAACTACTTGTTCAGTAGAGTCCTTTTGTTGGGGAGATGGATGGGTGGATTTCTGAGGAGATGGAGGAGGGGATTTTTGTGATGTCCTCTCAGTGTGCTTTTCAGCAACTGAGGTATTATTACCTTGTGCAATCCCTCCTGTCCCTGGTGTGGGGGCATCATCATCATCCTTCTTATCATCCTCATCCTTGTGATGGTTAGAAGGAGGTTCTTCATAGCCATTCTCATCAGTCTCCTTCTCTTCTTCATCTTCAGAGACCAGATTGATCACTTATGAATTAGTGACCATTTGCCCATTAACTTCCTCTTGCTCAGAGGGTATGAATTGTAGAGTTTGGGGCAAAGTAGGCTTGAATGCCATCTACATTCTGGTCTGACCATCTGCCTTTTCAAAGGTTTCAATGAGCTTGTGTGCTACTTCCTTTATGAAGTTCTTATTCATCAACGTGGCAAATGCATATTGCTCAGTTGGAAACATTGCATGCACATAATTCTCCAAGTCAAATGCTCTTGCTCTTCTGGTAGGGTGATCTGTGACCCTTGTGATTTCAAACAGATCAGAGCATCTGAGTTTTTGCCATTTCTTGAAACACTTTAGATGTTTTGGCAGAGTATGAGCCTTGAAGAATGGAAGTAGGACCTTGTTTAAATCTTCAGGGACCACTAAGGCACTAGCTTGAGCCTGAAAGAGATAGTTTTGAGTTAGTTTCAAAACTTTTAGTAGATATCTTGATTTTTTAGAGTAGTCAAGTATCTGTGTTACCTGTGCAACAACAACAGGCTCAGAAGGTTAGACTATTGAGGTTTCAGGTGCCTCAGATATCTTGGTGTGAGGAGGAGACTTGGAAGTCTGATTCTCAGCATCCTCTCTTTCTTTTTGAATCTGAGATTAAAAAACAACATAACACTTAGAAATTTGTCAGGAGAGAAACACTTAGACAACTTGATATCTGAGATGTCAATTACCTCCACAGTAGGAGGCTCAGATACTTATCTCTCAGAAACTTGTACAGATTCTGGTATTCTCTCTGGTGATGAAGGTTTGGTGGCCTCATCAATTTCCATTGGTTGAGGGGATTGAGTGGGCAATTCCCCAGCAACTTCTACTTCTGTTTGAGCCTATGAGTAGAAAGTGTTAAGTATTTAGAAAAATGATCAGAGTATTATTATGAAGAATATAGATATCTGAGATATATACCTTCTCAATAGAAGGCTCAAATACTTGTTCCTCAGAGACTTTGTGAGTCTCTGGTTGATTCTCTGACGAGTTAGGCTTCTCAGCCTCATCATTTTTCTTCTCAGTTGGAGCCTATTAGAAACAAACACTTTAGTATTATTCATATGTATAAAGCATATATCTGAGATGTTATATCTTAAGGAACTTTCTTCTACCTGCGAGACAGGCTCCTGTTCCTTAAGTGGTGAGGCAATGGAAGCCTCCTTCTCAGATTCTGAGGCAAGCTTTCCAGCTTCCTCTTGTTCTTGTGTTTCTAATTCAGCCTGTAACAAAGAAATTTTATTAAATAACAAGATTAATAAACATAAAATATCACAAGTAGAGAGTTAAACCATTCAGCTACCTGAGCAGTGTCAGGCTGATTGGTCTCTGGAACTTGTGACCCTTCTATGCCTTGGTCTTGTTGTTCCATTTCAGCTTCTTTGTTTGAAGTTTCAGGTACGTCAGACCTTTCCTGAGTGACTAACTCAGTTGCCTCCCCTGTTTGATCATTCTGAGCAGGTGTCTCAGTTTGATCCCTCTCTAGGAGTTGGGGAACCTGCTCATTTGCAGGATTTTCTTCAGCATATTGCATTGCTGGTATGTCGAAATGGAGTTCATTGATCATTTCATCAACCACTTGTGGCTGTTGTGGTTGTTGTGGTTGTCTGGAAGCAGAAGTTTGAGCATTTGAGAGCTCTTCCAGATTTTTAAGTGTGGTGTTGACATCAACGTCTACCAACACTAGGTCACCACTCATCAGGGCTTCTTGAAGTTGTTTATACGTGACTTTCCCTGATGGTGTGTTGGCACCAACAACCTTTGCTATAGGTTCTTGCTCAGCAACCTTTGAGCTAGTTGCTTTCTCAGCAACCTTGGACCTTTTGGTCCTCTTTCCCTTGGCCTTGGTTACTTTTTCAGTAACCTTGGGGGGCTTGGATCTTCTCGTCCGATTCGTCATCGAAATCTGGAACGGAGTTATCAACAATCCATGCTGCTTCTGTAGAGAGAGTTTGAAGTTTCTCACTGCTTTTATCAGCATTGATAAGTTCATCTGCAAGGCACTCTGCAACATTGATGAGTTCATCTGCATTGATGAGTTCATCGTGATGGTGGCAGTATCTGAGAGTCGACATCCATAGAGGGTATGCCTTCTGATTTGCCAGCAGACTTCTTTTGTGAAGTTCTGGGCCTCTTGGTCGTAATGGAACCTTCAGATACCTCATCATTCTTTCGTTTCTTGGAACCTTTCTGAGATGTAGTAACCTTTTTCATCATGTTTATATACTCATATTTGTAGAGCAGGTTACTGTTGGCAATGTCTGCCGTCTCTCCGAGCTCAATGACAAGGCACTCCAGTAAGTAGCAAATCTTTAGTCCATAGCTTACTGTGGCTTTTGGCTCAGCAAGGCCTTTAACGATTTTAAGCTCAAAGCCTTGTATCTTCATCACAAATTTCATGAAGGCGTACTTCCCCCAATTAAAAGGGTTTTCCAGCCTTTTGTCTTGTTGATTCAACAAGAACATCATCATACAGCGTTCTTGACTTATCTGGTTAGCACCTCCTTGTAGACCATCAAAGCATCTGTGAAGGACACATGCCAACACATCCCAGTGGACCAACAAATTTCTGGTCCTTATGTCAGCAAGCTTAAAGTCGATGGGTGTGTCAAGATCAGATCACACATCATCAGTATAGTTGCTTCACACCTTCAAGGAGATCTTCATCCTTGGTGTCAATTTCAAAATCCTTTCCAAGATTTTGAAGTTCAACAACTCACAGGAAGTCGCTTTGCCTCTATGTGATTTCTTGTCCTTGGACTTTGGTCTTGATAGACACTGTCTCAGTGCCTTCAGAGACTTTGGAGATAATCGTGGAGTTATTGTAAAACTCCAGGACATCCAGTGAAGAAACTCCACTGGGAAGAGCAGATAGAAAGCCCTTGATTTGTGCCTTTTCAAGCATATCAAGTACCAGCTTTCTGTCAGTCTGGTTTTCTATTGCAGCTACCAGGTATTCCTCAATCATGGCACCACCCCAAATCATCCTGTGATTTGAAGTCCAATGATCAGGATTGAACTCTCCAATCAACCGATTATTTGTTATAACCAGCACTGGTGCTTGCTTTTCAGCAGTACCAGATGTAGTAGCTTGGGATTTCTGAGTAAAAGCACGTTTGGGAGCCATCTCTTTAAATAGTGAAGTTTTTGAAAAACGAGAAGAGATTAAGGTAGGAAATTAGTGATTCTTTGCAGAAAAACTAAGAGGGAATCAGTAGTTGCAGAGAAAATTGCAGAGAGATTTGAGAGAATTTTGCAGTTTTTGTGCAAGAGCAAATGTAGGATTAGGCGAAAGTGATTTCTTTTGCCAAAATCCTATATATATAGCAGTGTAATTCCAACAGGCAAAAATACACAAATTAATTTTGTACATTTGTATACGTATGCGTCGATGAAGGCGTGGGTAAAATTCGGTTTGCATTAAATGCTTAGTGGTCCACGTCTGAGTTTTTACAGTCCACTATTTTACAGAGAATTAATCTCGGCCTTTAAAATGGAACGCCCATTTCATCAATGGTTGGGATTACTTTTTCAGCAATGATCACAATCAACCCATGTGATTGTGCCCAATTAATGAATTTTGGCGATTAGCTATCTGAATCACATTTCTTCTGTGTGACTAAGGGACAATTTTTGTATCTGAGTCTATCTCACACTCAGTATATGTTCATGTTTTACACAAAGATAGCAATAATACAAATTTCAAGAGAGTAGTTATTTATGACAGTTGTACTATTCTCTTTGTGTTCCCCTCATCGAGTGATCTAGATATCGAGTACATCGTAAATCTTCAAATAGCCATTTTACCCTTTAACTTTTGATATCTAAGTACCCGTGTCAGATACTTGTTTTCTAAGTGTTTCACCTTTTTGCCTTTGATATTCTGGATTCCTGTTCCAGATATCTTATCTCTCCTTTTTCGCTTCTTAATCATACTGAGTTCCTGTCTCACTCACATTCTTAGCTTCTTTTAGTATATGAGTTCCCGTCTCAGATACCCCTTTTTTTTGTTTGAATATCTAGATGCCTGATCCAGATATCTTTCTCTTTTCTGAATTTCTGTCTCAGAGATTAGAACTTTTCAGTTCCTTTGGTAGCTCCATTAACCCAAGACTATGTCTCAAGGTTAAGAACCTGCTTTCTTGCAAAGGCTTTGTAAAGATATCTGCAAGTTGTTCTTCACTACCAATCTTGGGTATCTCTATATTGCCTTTTTCAACATGGTCTCTAATGAAGTGGTGTCTAACATCAATGTGCTTTGTTCTTGCACGAAACTTAGGATTCTGAGTTATGGCAATAGCACTTGTGTTGTCACAAAAAATCGGAGTTTTCTCTTCATTCACCTCATAGTCTCTGGGTTGTTGTTGTATCCACAATATCTGTGAAGCACAACACCCATCAGCAATATATTCAGCCTCTGTGGTAGATGTGGCAATTGAGTTTTGTTTCTTGCTGAACAATGATATTAATCTGGCACCAAGAAATTGACAAGTTCCTGAGGTGCTTTTTCTATCAAGCACACACTCCTATTGCATATTGAATATCAGGTCAACTTGCAGTGAGGTATAGTAGAGACCCAATAAATTTCCTATACTTGTCTTCTTCAACACTCTTGTCAGTTTCAGTATAGGTCATTTTGGTTCCAATGCTCATAGGTATCTTAGCATTCTTTTCAGAAGGCTTTAGATTAAACTTGTTGAGCATGTCCTTTTCATACTTTGTTTGACTAATGAATATTCCATCATTAAGTTGCTTGACTTGCAATCCTAGGAAGTAGTTTAATTCTCCTAACATGCTCATCTCAAATTTACTTTTCATGAGCTCAGCAAAGTCTTCACAAAGTTGCTTGTCTTTATATCCAAATATAATGTCATCAACATATACTTGGACTAGAAGTAGTTTCCCTTCATGGTTCAAAGTAAAGAGTGTTTTATCAACATCTCCTTTCTTGAAGCCACTTTCCAGCAAGTATTTGGCTAAAGTCTCATACCATGCTCTCGGTGCTTGTTTCAGTCCATACAGAGCTTTCTGAAGCTTATAAACCATTATAGTTTCTGCGGAAACCTCAAATCCCGTGTGCCTTCTTCTTGGTCTTCTTTAAGGAAATAAAAATTACATTCAGAGACCTAACATCCTATACAAGATTTGCTAGACTATCATACTTAGTGATTTTCCTCTTTTATAGTGTTCAAGTGAACCAAGAGTACTAACCACCTTTCTGAGCTAAGATAAGTCATTAGGTTGCTGATCAAAATCTAAACAGATATTCCTAACACCTAATGACTTATCTTAGTTCAGAAAGGTAACTAGTACTCTTCGTTCACTTAAACATTGTAAAAGAGGAAGTTTACTGAGTATGTTAGTCTAGCAAATCTTGTATAGGATGTTAGGTCTCAGATTGTAATTTTTAGATCTTTGAAGAAGAACAAGAAGCAAGCATCCAGCAGGAAGGAGCTCATTATTGAAGATCAAGAGACTGCACAAGATTGCTGAAGACTAGGAGAAATGTCTCCTCAGATACCTTGAAGAAATCAAGTGTCTTTGGAAGACAAGTATTTCAATAGGTTTCTGATACGTAATGGTCACTGAGTAAGGACATGGAAAGCCTCAGATAGCTTGCATTGTTCCGTTGAGACTGCAGGACAAAAGATAGTAAACTGCATCAGACAGAGATGTCTGAACAAAAGAGAAAATCTCTGAAAAGTGACAAAGCTCACTGCAGTACTATCTTCAGATATCAATAGTTTGAATTACATTGTGCCCAACGGATACTATTTAAACGGCATTATTTCCAACTATAAATATCACTACTTAGAATGCTTGAAAGACACACCAAGAACTATATTGAACACAAGTTACATTCAAGCATACAAGCCTTCTACCTACTTACTCACTAGCTTACAGTTGCGACCAAAGCTCTTGAATTCTAAGTAGCACGAAAGTTCTAAGTGTCCTGATCCTTAACAAGAATTGTATATTGTGAAGGAGTTGAATCCAAGGATAAAGTTGTGACTGATATATGAGATTCATTCTCTTGAACAACATCAAGACTTGGGTCATTATAGAACAACTTCCCATGCACTAAAAAGAGTATTAAGGAAGATTGATTCTAAAGAGCTTTCTGAAATAACTGAATAAGTTATAAGAGTTAGCTAACCTGACAAACTACCATAACTAACACCAAACAAGCGTTGAGCACATGAAGTACTTAGTTTGGGAAACTAAGGAATAGCTCAAAGGTTACTGAGTAGAGGAAGTACTTGGCTGAGAAAGCCAGGGAACAACTTAGGTGTACACTTGGTTGGGAACCTAGTATAAAAGGGCTCAAGAGATATGATTTTGTAAGGAGAACTCATCATCTTATCTTAGTGGATTCAAGTCCTGAGAAAGGGCGAGTGGATTAGTTGAAGGACTATGCCACCTTCAGATATCACTATAAAGGCACTGTGTTATTTACTTACTACACTTTACTTATTGTTTATTTATTGCTTGTTGAGTATTTACACACCTTACAACTTACTGACACGCGCACTTATCACAAAAGACTTCCGTTCTCTGAATACAAGTATCAGATACCTGTAAAGATATATGAGAAACTGTTTTACCGACAAAAATTTGAAAAGACTATTCACCCCCTCCCCCCTCCTAGTCTTTTACTTTTCCGTTATTTGGACCAACAAGTGGTATCAGAGCAGGAGGTTCTTTAACCTTGTGCACTGAACCTAGATCCTAGATAAGTGCCTACTAATAGCTCACCACCTACACTTGATTTGTTTGTTTAGTGTGTTTGTGGAAGGATGTCTCTAAGCGATGCACCCACTCTCAAACCAGAGAACTATGAGAAATGGAAGAACAACATGATGCTTCACCTGGAAGCCATCAGTGATGAAATGATCGAAGTGATAAAGAATGGACCAATTCTCATTCAACAAGAGAAACATGTCTCTGAAGTTTCTAATGGTCGAGACAAGGAACCTACTGATGCTGATGGATCATCAACATCTGGCACAACTTCAGGCGCAAGACCAACATGAGCCATTGCCTATGAAGTAAAACCGAGACACCTCTAGACAACTGAAGATTCCAAGGGGAACAGGCTAGATGGTCAAGCAAGGAACATCATCATACATTCTACTCCAGATCACATATAGTGCAAACTGTGGGGGTGCTAAAACGGCGAAAGAAGCCTGGTCACTGATTGAAGAAATCTGTGCCGACACTGGGAAAACTGAGGAAAACAAGTTCGAAGTTTTGAAGCTAAAATTTTAAAATTTCAAACAAGGTCCCACTGAGACACTTGAAGAACTTGATTTCAGGTTTACAACACTGATGAGTGAAATGGCTGCACTTGTGAAAGTGAAAGATACTGTAACTCTAAAAAGGTTAAGACTATCATGAGAAGCTTAAATCAAAACTAGTAACATACTCAGAACTTCTATTTCAACCAAGGAATGCCCAACATCACACTAGTGGAACTTTTCTCACACTTGGGAACTGTCAACTATGAGACAAAGCAAAGAGGACATATGACTGCTGAAACATCGCAGAATGTTGCTCTTATAACTCAAGGTACTTCTGAAAAGAAGGATACCAAAGAGGTGACTGAGGAAAATGCTCTTGCTGTAAAGCATATGAGAAAATACATCAATCAAGAAATTGAAAGAAGAAGGACCAAAGATAAGCTGAAAAAGCATCTAGGTCCCAACTATCACCAGTACAAAAGTATGCAATTTACTAGCTCGCTGATCAAGCCTGCTCAGCAAGCATAAAGTACTGAGGGAGCAGAAATTGAAAACGATATCTGTTTTTATTTTTAGAAACCTGGTCACTTCAAAAGAGACTTCCCAGCTTACAACAACCTAAAGACATGTGACAAGAAAGATAGAAGAAACTTCAAGAGAGGCCAGAGAGCCATGCTCACTAAGGAAAGGAAAAAGATCCAAATTCAATTGGATGCTCTTGATCTTGACTCTGAGTCTGAGGATGAGGACTCAGATGATTCCAAACTACCTTCACCAGAGTTTTGTGGCATCACTCATGAATTGGTCGACTTCGATTAAAAGAAGGAAGAAATGTGTGGAGTTGCTGAGGAGGTCTATCCAGATTGCTCCAACATCGAGCCATGCTTAATGGCAGATGAGGTAATCACTATTTCTCGATTTGTAAATTATGAGAGTGATGAAGGAATCAAAGATCTAGATCACCTCATAAATGAGCTTGATCTTTATGAGAGAGAATTCATGGTTGTCCAAGCTAGAACCAAAATTCTCGAAGAAGAAAAGAAAACTCTTGAAAAGGAGTGTGCACAAAATGCACAAGGTATCTGAATCAAAGGGTGCTGAGAATACATTCCTGAAAGCTCAGATAGTTGAGACTACTAAAAAGCACAAGGAAGAAATGGAGGAACTTCAAAGGAACTTTGATAAAATTCTCATTGAGAATACTGAAATCAAAGAAAAGAAAGTTTCATTTCAATCCTATGCTAAAGCTTGTGACACTCTTATTTAAGAGATGCCTCAGAGAAAGGAGGACTTGGGCTAGACACTCAAAGAAATAGTTCTACCATTCAGAAAAAGAATGATGAAAGAATGACATTTGTTAAAGGTCAGCAATGTGATTCCCAAACAACCTATAGCATTGGTCAGAAAGATAAGGTTTTGACAAAGGAAAGGCAGTTGTGACTATGCCTTTGAGGGAAAAATAAGTCCCAAAGAAATATGATCGGAAAGTTCTGAAAAAGGAACACCACACTGAAAAGTGTGATCACGCACAGTGCTATGCCTTTAAGAAAGGGAAGATTGCTGGAGCTGGCAAATTCTCTAATGTCACTTTTTCTGGAAAGAAAGATGACCCAGAGACTAGCAAGGCTGCTGAGAGGAGATCTCAGTCAGCACCTCGTGCTCGAAATGGCATTGGCTACAAAGCCATCGGGAAACAACTTGCTCATGAGTACAAACTAGAGCAAGAACGATGGATAAAAGCTAGGGTTGCTCACAACAATCATCAGAAGTGGAAGAAAGATCAAACCACAAACAATTTGAATGCCAGGGCTAGAAGAAATCTAAATAGGAAAGCTTAGTTCGCTGAAAAGCAGACTCAACAACCTGATATGTATCTGAGAGCACCACAAGGAGCACCCAGGAACATACATAGAATGAAAATAGTTCTTGATAATAATGATACTAGTCATTTACCTAGAATACCTCCTTATGTTCCTGCTAGACAAAAGCAAACTCCTAAGAGATTCATTCAAAAAATGGATTCCTACTGGGAGATACTTTAGTCTAGATGGTTCCATTGTTGGAATGAGAACCTAACTCCATGTTTCATGTTTTGAGCAGAACACTCTAAAGAAGAATCCAACGTGGCATTTTGATAGTGGATGTGGGAAGCACATGACAGGAGATAAAGCAAATCTGGTCAACTACAGAGTATGCGATACAAGACTAGATATCAGATTTGCCGGAGGAGAAGTGAATCTAACTGTAGGATTTGGAGATCTACAAATTGGAGCCCTTACAATCACTGGAGTACTGCATGCAAAGGGATTGAAATATAAGCTTCTTAGCATGAGTCAATTTGTTGACAAGGGTTCTCATTGGAGATCAAATCTAAATTCTGCAAACTAATTGACAATGAGTCAAAGCAGGTAGTCTTGGTTGCTAGGCGGAAAGGAAGTCTCTTTGCTGACTGGGCATCCACCATAACTGAAGAATGCCTCATGGTGAGTCAATCTGGCTACACTGAAGAAAATTGGCTATGGCACAAAATGATGAGTCACTTAAATTTCAAAACTCTGAATAAGCGAGCCAATAAAGAATTGGTTGTTGGATTGCCTAAGATGGCATACAAAAAGGATGGTGTATGTTTAGCTTGCCAATTAGGGAAACAAGCCAAAACATCTTTCAAGTATAAAACTAGACATTCCGGTGTTAGGCCACTGCAAGTGTTACATGTGGATCTCTTTGAGTCCTCAGTAACCAGTTATGCAAAAAAGAAGTATGGTCTGGTTGTTGTAGATAACTATTCAAGATTCACTTGTGTTGTTTTTCTGAAACAGAAATTTGACGCAAGGGTCGAGATACCAAGCCTTCTGAATAAGCTTGAAGTCATGAAAAATGATAAGGTATCTGTGATCAGAACAAACCATGGTACTGAGTTTGTGAACCAGTACATAAAAGAGTTTTGTACTTGCAAAGGTATACAACATCAACTATCTTCAGTATGAACACCACAACAAAGTGGTATTGCTGAAAGGAAGAATAGGACCCTAAAAGAAGCAGCAAAAACTATGCTTTCTCACACTGAAATAATTGAAATCTATTGGGTTGAAGCTGTAAACACAGCATGCTACTCCCAAAATAGATGTTTGATCAACAAACACCATGACAAGACTCCTTATGAGTTATTGATTGGTAGAACCCCTAGCATCAAACATTTAAGGGTGTTTGGTTGCAGATGTTTTGTTTTTAACAATGGAAAAGAATATCTTAGAACATTTCAACCAAAGGCAGATGAAGGTGTATTACTTGGTTATTCAATGAATAGCAAAGCTTACATAATCTACAACAAAAGGACACAAAAGATTGAAGAGTATGTACATGTAGTATTCTATGAAGGAAACAAGAATGTACCCTTGAATGAAAAACTCTCTGATAGGTTCAAAGAACTTATGATCAAGGATTCTGAACAAGAATCTCAGCAAGGAAATAATTTTATCATTCACTTGGAGTATGAGTCTGACGAAGAAAGGCAATCTTTGACAAGTAACAACCAGATGACTCCAATACATGATAAAGAGTTTCTTATGAGAAATCCAGAATAGATTAAGATACTGAGAATCTTCATCATGAAGACGTAACTGAGCAGGCAGATGTTGTGAATCCTGTCTCAGATACCCAGGACACTGAACAAGTGTTAGATATCCCAAGCACATTACAAGTGCCAGATATCTCAGATATTGTACAAGTATCTTATCATGATCATAATGATACAAAAATGAATCGAAATGATAATGATCCTACTAGTTCTAAACCTATTATAAAATGGATAAGAGATCATCCCACAAAGGATATGATAGGTCCTTTAAACCAAGGGGTAAGAACTAGGAGAGAAATTGCTGAAAATGCAAATTCTCTCTATGGATGTTTCATCTCAGACATTGAACCAAAGACCATTGAAGAAGCATTAAGAGATCAAGATTAGATCTTAGCAATGCAAGAAGAGTTGAATCAATTTTAGAGAAATAAAGTCTGGAAACTAGTTCCCTACATTGATGGAATATTTGTCATAGGAACTAAGTGGGTTTTCAGAAACAAGATGAATGAATATGGTGAAATAACCAGAAACCAAGAAAGGTTGGTTGCCAACGGATTCACCCAGACTTATGGACTAGATTTTGATGAGTCATATGCTCCAGTTGCAAGATTAGATGCAACCAGACTATTTCTAGCCATTGTAGCTCATAATGACTGTAAAGTTTACCAAATGGATGTCAAGAGTGCATTCTTAAATGGTGAGCTTGCTGAGGAAGTCTATGTTGAGCAACCACCTGGTTTTGAAGTTTCCCCAGAAAGTAAGATGGTCTATAAGTTTCAGAAAGCTCTGTATGGACTTAAAGAAACTCCAAGAGTATGGTATGACACATTGGCCAAGTACTTCCTGGAAAGTGATTCAAGAAAGGAGAAGTTGATAAAACTCTCTTCATATTGAACCATGATGGAAAACTACTCTTAGTACAAGTTTATGTTGATGACATAATCATTGAATCTAAGGAAAAGCAACTTTGTGAAGACTTTGCTGAGCTCATGAAAAGTAAATTTGAGATGAGCATGATGGGATAATTGAATTACTTCCTAGGGTTGCAAGTCAAACAACTTAATGATGTTATATTCATTAGTCACACAAAGTATGCAAAGGACATGCTCAATAAGTTTAATCTAAAGCCTTCTGAAAAGAATGCTAAGATACCTATGAGCATTGGAACCAAGATGACCTATACTGAATCTGAAAAGAGTGTTGAAGAACACAAGTATAAGAAACTAATTGGGTCTCTACTATTCCTCACAGCAAGCAGACTAGATATTCAATACGCAGTTGGTGTATGTGCAAGATTTCAGACAAATCCAATGCAATCACACTAAAACACTGCTATGAAGATTCTAAGGTATGTTAAAGGTACTGTAGAAGTTGGATTGTGGTATCCAAAAGAAAGTGGCTTGAGTTTAGTTGGCTTCTCTGATGCTGACTATGCTGGATCAATGCTTGATAGAAAAAGTACCTCAGGAACATGTCAATTCCTTGGTACCAGATTAATATCATGGTTCAGCAAGAAACAAAACTCAATTGCCACATCAACCACATAAGCAGAGTATATTGCTGCTGGTGTTGTGCTTCACAAATCTTGTAGAAACAAGAACTCAGAGACTATGAGATGAATGTAGAGAAAACTCCCATTTTCTGTTACAACACAAGTGCTATTGCCATAACTCAGAATCCTATGTTCCATGCAAGAACAAAGCACATTGATGTTAGACATCACTTCATTTGATATTATTAGGAATATCTGTTTAGATTTTGATCAGCAGCCTAATGACTTATCTTAGCTCAGAAAGGTGCTTAATACTATTGGTTCACTTGAACACTGTAAAAGAGGAAAATCACTAAGTATGTTAGTCTAGCAAATCTTGTATAGGATGATAGGTCTCTGAATGTAATTTTTATTTATTTGAAGAAGACCAAGAAGGAAGCATCCAACCAAAGGAACCCATTTCCGGAAGACTGAAGTTTGCTCAAGATTGCTGAAGACTAAGGAGAAAAGTCTCCTCAGATACCTATGTCCAGAAACCTTGAGTCAACAAGTGTTTTGATTAAACAAGTTACTCAAAGGATATCTTAGAACACAAGTGTACTGAGTAAGGAACATGTCAAGTCTTAGAAAGCTTCACGTATCCATTGAGACAACAGGACAAATATAGTACAATGCATTTATTGCTCGGACAGAAATGTTTGCACAAAAGCAGAAGTCTCTGAAGAAGAAGACAAAGAACTCTTCAGTACTATATACAGATATCAATAGTTTGAATTTGAATTGAGCCTAACAGATACTATTCAAACGGCTTCAAATTCAACTATAAATATCACCACTTAGAATGCTTGAAACTACACACGAACTTTCAACTTACAGAATATCTTCAAGTGATCTCTCAAGCATACAAGCTTTCTTACTACTTACCTTCTAGCTTTCTGTTGCGACTAAAGCTATAGAACTCTAAGTAGTATACAAGTTCTATGTGTCCTGATCCTTAACAAACATTGCTATCTGTAAAGGAGTTGAATAAAAAAATCAAGTATCTGAGATTCATTCTCTAGAACATTTAACAAAGACTTGGGTCAGTAAAGAACAAGTTACCATACATTTTGAAGTGTATTAAGTAATCTTGATTCTATAGAGCTTTATGAAATAACTGTATAAGTTATAAAGAAGCTTACTTGACATACTACCTTAACCACACACCAACTGGAGTAGAGTACAGGAAGTACTTAGTTTGGAAACTAAGGAACAACTCCAAGGTTACTGAGCACAAGAAGTACTTAGTTTTGGAAACTAAGGAATAGCTCAAAAAGGTTTATGAGTAGAGGAAGTACTTGGCTCAGATATCTGGGGAACAACTCAGGGGGAAACATTTGCTTGGGAACCAAGTGTTGCAGGAATCGAGAGATAGGATATTTGTAAGGGTACCTCATTTATATATCTTAGTGGATTCTAGGTCTGAGAAAGGCCGAAGTGGATTAGATGAAGGATTATGCCACCTTCAGTTACGACTTTAATTTGCTGTGTTATTACATTCTGCATTTACCTTGCTGTATTCATCTTGTTAAGTATTTACACACTTTTACTCTGCTAAGCACGTGCACTTATCACATAAAGTCTTCCGCTCTCTGAAATTAAGTATCAGATATCTTCACAAATATCTGAGAAACTGTGTTTATCGATAAAAGTTTTAAAAGACTATTCACCCCCCCTCTAGTCTTTTACTTTGCCGTTATCTAGACCAACAAGTGGTATCAAAGTAGGAGGTTCCCAAGCCTTCTGCGCTGAACCTAGATCCCAGATAAGTGCCCACTAACTATTTAAAACCTACACTTGATTTGTTCGTTTAGTGTGTTTGCTGCAGAATGTGTCTGAGTGATGCTCTTGTCCTCAAGCCAGAAAACTACGAAAAATGGAAAAACAACATGTTGTTGCATCTGGAAGCCATAAGTGACGAAATGATACATGTTATCAAGAATGGCCCTATAGTCATTCGACAGCTCAAACAAGTTATAGGAGTTTCAGATGGAAGAGACAAAGCACCAGCCGACAAGGGTGATGAAAGCAGTGGCTCCTCCACACCAGAAACTGGAAGAGTCACCGGTCGAATATAATATGAAGATAAGCCCAGAGAGCTCTGGACATCTAAAGATGCCAAGAGACATAGGCTAGATGGACAAGCTCGTAACATCATTATACGTTCTACTCCAGAGCACATACAGTGTAAACTGTGGGGGTGCAAAAACAGCTAAAGTTGCCTGGCAATTAATTGAAGAAATTTGTGCCGGCACTGAGAAAACTAAAGAAAACAAGTTCGAAGTTTTAAAACTCAAATTCCAAAACTTCAAACAAGGTCCTACAGAGACACTTGAAGAACCTGACTTTAGGTTCACAACACTAATGAGTGAAATGGCTGCACTTGGAGAAAGTGATAGATACACTAATTCTGAAAAGGTTAAAACGATTTTGAGAAGTCTAAACCAAAACTGGGAACATACTCAGTATTTCTACTTCAACCAAGGAATGCCTAACATCACTCCAGTGGAACTCTTCTCACACTTGGCAACTGTCAACTATGAGACAACTCAAAGAGGGCATACAGCTACTGAAAAGTCTCATAATGTTGCTCTCTTAACTCAAGGTACTTCTGAGAAGATGGAAACCAAGTGACTGAAGAAAATGCTCTTTCTATAAAACACATGAAAAGATTTGTGAGTCAAGAGATTGAAAGGAGAAAATCCAAAGAGAAGCTGAAAAAGTATCTAGGATGAAACTACCATCAGTACAAAAATATACAAACATTTCCGACAAGCCCTTTCGCCAAATCAGTAAATCTTGATGTTGCAGAAATTGGAAATGATATATCCTTCTACTTTCAGAAACCTGGACACTTTAAAAGAGATTGCCCTATGTTCAACAAACTAAAGACAGGTGACAGGAAGGAGAGAAGAAACTTCAAGAGAAGTCAGAGAGCTTTGCTCACTAAAGAATGGAAAAAGATTCAAATCCAATTGGATGCTCTTGAAATTGAGTCAGAATTTGAAGATGAAGATTCAGATGACTCCAAGCTAACTTCACCTGAGTTATTGTGGCATTACTCATGATTTGGTTGACCTTGGTCAAAAGACTAAAGAAATGTGTGGAGTTGCTGAGGAGGTCTTTCCAGATTTCTCCAACATCGAACCATGTCTAATGGCTGATGAGGTAACCAACATTTCTCAGTTCTTAAATTATGAAAGTGATGAGGAAAGTATAAAAGATCTAGAACATCTCAAAAAGGAGTTTGATCTTTATGAAAGAGAATTCTTAGTAGTTCAATCAAGAACTAAGTTTCTGGAAGAAGAAAAGAAATCTCTTGATAAGGAGATTTCAGAGCTAACCAGGATATCTGAAACAAAGGATGCCGAAAATGCATTTCTCAAGGCACAGATATCTGAGACAAAGAAGTCACACAGAGCGGCAATGGATACACTTCAAAAGAAGTATGAAAGTCTTCTTTCTGAAAATGAGGAACTCAAGAAGAAAGAACTATCTTTTCAATCCTATGACAAAGCTAGCGACACTCTCACTGAAGTTCACTCTTATTTAAGAGATCCTTCAGAAAAAGGAGGACTTGGGTTGAACACACAAGCAAGTAGTTCCTACACTTTGAACAAAAGTGATGAGAGAATGACATTTGTAAGTATTCAGCAAGATGGTTCCCAAACAACCTATAGCGTTGGCCAGAAAGTTAAGGCTGTTGACAAAGGAAAGACAGTTGCGACCAAACCTTTGTGGGAAGAACAAGTCCAAAAGAAAACTGTTGGGAACGTTTCTGTAAAGAAACATAACACTGAAAAGTGTAATTACCCACAGTGCTATGTCTCTCAGAAAGGAAAAATTGCGGGAGCAGGCAAATTTTCTAACATCACGTTTTCTGGAAAGAAAGATGTTCCAGAGACTAGCAAAGCTGCTGAGAAGAGAACTCAGATAGCACCAGGTGCTCGAAATGGCATCGGCTATAAAGCCATCAGGAAACAACTTGCTCGTGAGTATAAACAAGAGCAAGAACGATGGATAAAAGCTAGGATTGCTCAAAGCAATCATCAGAAGTGGAAGAAAGAACAAGCCACAAGCAATCTGAATGACAGGGCTAGAAGAAATCTGGTAAGAAAAGCTAAGTTCACTAAAAAGCAGACTCAACAATCTGACAGGTATCTGAAAGCACCACGAGGAGCACCAAGGAACACACCAGAAAGGAAAATAATTCTTAATAATGATAATGCTACTCATTTACATAGAATTCCTCCATATGTTCCTACTAAACAAAAGCATGTTCCAAAGAAATACATACAAAAATGGATGCCTACTAGAAGATTGTTTAGTCCAGATGGTTCCATCATTGAAATGAGAACCTAAACTCCTATTTTCTGTTTTGTGCAGAACACTCCAAGGATGAATCCAACATGGCATTTTGATAGTGGATGTGGGAAGCACATGACAGGAGAAAAAGCAAATCTGGTCAACTACAAAGTTTGCAATATTGGACTAGATATCAGATTTGCTGGAGGAGAAATAAATCCAACTGTAGGATTTGGAGATCTGAAATTGGGAGCCCTTACAATCTCTGGTGTACTTCATGTAAAGGGATTGAAATATAATCTCCTAAGCATAAGTCAATTTGCTGACAAGGGGTTCTCAGTAAAGATCAAATCAAAATTCTGCAAACTGATTGACAATGAGTCAAAGTAGACAGTCTTGGTTGCTAGACGGAAATGAAGTCTCTATGTTGCTGACTGGGCATCAGCCACAACTGAAGAATGTCTCATGGTGAGTCAATCTGGCCACACTGAAGAAAATTGGCTATGGCATAAAAGAATGAGTCACTTAAACTTCAAAACTCTGAACAAGCTAGTCAAGAAAGAGTTGGTGGTTGGATTACCCAAAATGACATATAGAAAAGATGGTGTATGCTCAGCTTGCCAAATGGGAAAACAATCCAAAATATGGTCTGGTTGTTGTTGATGATTACTCAGGATTCACTTGGGTTGTATTTCACAAACAAAAATCTGATGCAAGGGTTGAATAGCCAACTTGCTGAATAAGCTTGAAGTCATGAAAAATGACAAGGTATCTGTAATCAGAATACAGAACAGGCCATGGTACTGAGTTTGTAAACGAGTACATAAAAGAGTTTTGCACCTGCAAAGGTATACAACATCAACTATCTTCAGTAAGGACACCACAACAAAATGGTGTTGTTGAAAGGAAGAATAGGAACCTAAAAGAAGCAGCAAGAACAATGCTTGCTGACACTGAAATAAGTGAAATCTATTGGGTTGAAGCTGTTAACATAGCCTGCTACACTCAAAATAGATGTTTGATTAACAAACACCATGACAAAACTCCTTATGAACTTTTGATTGGTAGACCCCGTAGTATCAAACATCTAAGGGTGTTTGGTTGCAGATGTTTTGTTCTTAACAATGGAAAAGAATACTTGAGAACATTTCAACCAAAAGTAGGTGAAGGAGTATTTCTTGGTTATTCTCTGAATAGCAAAGTCTACAGAATCTACAACAAAAGAACACAAAAGATTGAAGAATCTGTTAATGTAGTTTTCTATGAAGGGAACAAGAAAGTACCCTTGAATGAAGAACTCTCAGATAGGTTCAAAGAACTAATGATTAAAGATTCTGAAGAAGAATCCTGAAAAGAAAATAATTCTGTCATTCAATTAGAAATGACTCTGACGATGAAAAGCAACCATTGCTTAGTAACAACAAGATGACTCTAAGACATGATGAAGAATTTCCTATGAGAATTTCAGAAATGGAACAAGTTACTGAGAACATTCATCATGAAGAGGTTTCTGAGAATGAGATTGCTGAAAATCTAATCCAGATATCTCTAACACTGAAAAAGTGTCAGGTATCTATGGCATTTCCCGTGTGCCAGATATCTCAAATACTGAACAAGTATCTTATCAAGATCATAATGATTCACATTCAGATCAAACTGATATTGATCCTACTAGTTCAAAAGCTATTATAAAATGGATAACAGATCATCCTGCCAAGGATGTGATTGGTCCTTTAGACCAAGGGGTTAGAACTAGGAGAACAATTGCAGGAAATGTAGACTCTCTCTATGGATGTTTCATCTCAAACATTGAACCTAAAACTATAGAAGAAGCATTGAAGGATCAAGATTGGATCTCTGCAATGCAAGAAGAGTTGGATCAATTTGAGAGAAACAAAGTCTGGAAACTGGTTCCATTTGTTGATGGAATATCTGTAATTGGAACCAAGTGGGTTTTCAGGAACAAAATGAATGAGTCTAGTGAAATAAACATAAACAAAGAAAGGTTGGTTGCCAAGGGATTCACCCAGACTGAAGGACTAGATTTTGATGAATCATATGCTACAGTTGCAAGATTGGATGCAATTAGACTATTTTTAGCCTTTGCAGCTCATAATGACTTTAAAGTTTATCAAATGGATGCCAAAAGTGCATTCCTAAATGGTGAACTTGCTGAGGAAGTTTATGTTGAACAACCACCAGGATTTGAAGTTTCCACAAAAAGTAGAATGGTCTATAAGCTTCAGAAAGCTCTGTATGGACTGAAACAGGCTCCAAGAGCTTGGTATGATACTTTAGCCAAATACTTGCTGGAAAGTGGCTTCAAGAAAGGAGATGTTGATAAAACACTCTTTACTTTTGATGAGTCAATTTTACATCATCTCATTCGTTCTTTTTTACCGTCTTATTGCCATTCTCAAGTATAGTTCTTATGTGTTTTATTAGTGTTTTGTTACGTTTTGGTGTTTTGTAGGTGTTTGGTGAAAATGCATTAAAACAAGGGATAAACCAGTGCATTTAATGCATTAATGGAAGCAAGAAAGTTTATGGACCTGAAAGTTGGTTGAAAAAGGAGTTGATCGGTCGAAACGGAAGTGGATTCGGAGTTCGGACGAAGATTTTAGAGCCGTTTAACTGAAAGCGCGCGAAATTCGAACTACGATGGAGCAGCTTTGGCATTTTGGCCATAACTATTGCATATGAACTCCGATTGACCTGATCTTGGTGTCCCCGCGTAGAAAAGAACAAGAGCTACAACTTTGAAGAAAGAACCATTAGAGGACCAAAAAGGGCCTGGCGGACACCAGCTCAATCTTGGCGGACGCCATGGAGCTTTGGCGGACGCCAGCTCCATTTTGGCGGGCGCCAACTCCCTTTTTGGGCCGTTTTCGACCCTTTTTCGGCCCAGAACGTGATTTTGAGCGTTTTTCACTATACATAACCTATTTTCTTGATCTTTTAGACACAACTTCATTATTATTCTTCTCTTCTTATTGCTTTTCGACCTAGAACCTTTCCAAGGCAATTACGTATCAATTATTGGAGGTAATTGAACCGTTTATCTTGTAATCCGAAGATTGACATTGATTTGGAGATTATCTGCATAGCTTTTCACATCGATTCATTTCAGTTCTTCAATTCTACCTAGGGTTTGTGACAACGAAGGGTAAATTTGTATCAATCCATTCGAATCTTAGTTTCTTGCTTTAAATTATGTTTGGAGCCTGTTTATATACAATATTGATTATGTCTTCGCATAATATGAGTAGCTAAACACCCCGATTATGGGGTGGTGACTGATTCAATACATGCTAGCTAGGGTTCATGAGATTCGAAGTGCATCGGGTTTAGATTACTTGTGCTTTTTAGATTAATCGCATATCTTGATATTCTGTTTGTCGAGCATGCCAGCAAAATCACTGTTAGATTAAGCATTTAATCAATACACCAAAATGTCTTTCATCTTGCTTGATCTAACTGTTTAGATTGCAAATAGTAATAGTAGGATAGGCTAGATTGATTGTAGCCTCGTGGAATTGACGCCTCCACTAGTGCTATTCGTTTTTTTAACTCAAAATTTTGACAACTTGCATAATCTATCATGTGAATCGTATGTATCCTGCTAGCTAGCTTGTTTCACATTACCGCTCCATAATTCTTCTTATTCATATCATTGTCATTAAAATTAATCTATTTTCTAGTTAGATTGCATAAGTAGATAGATAATATAGAACAAATTCGCTGCCGAAGCAAACAACCCTTTTACTGATTTCTTTACTGTAATTACTATTCGTAAACAAGACTCAGCTTAGCTAAGTTCTTCGAGACCGACATCGGGGTTAACTCCACTACACTACAGATTTTTGTAGTGTTGAGGATTAACTCTTGGCTTCAAACAAATTTAGAACTTTGATTTGACAAATCAAGTTTTTGGCGCCGCTGCCGGGGACTTAACTCCTTTGTTTAGTTTATGAATTTTAATTTACAGATGTATATATTAGTTAGTATGTCTTTTTTTTTTAGTTTAGTTTATTTTTTGATCACTGTCTTGTAACTGGTGCGGTAAGCCCATAATGCGTCGAGCAACTTCTCAGCCCAATCCTTCCTGTTGGGATGCACCACTTTCTCCAGAATCTGCTTGATCTGTCGATTGCTGACCTCCACTTGACCAGATGTCTGTGGGTGATACGGGGTGGCTACTCTATGGTGTACCCCATATTTCTTCATCACACCTGCATACAACCGATTCACAAAATGTTTGCGCCCATCGCTTATGATTGTGTGGGGTGCCGAAGCGAGCAAATATATCTTTAAGAAATCTTGTAACAACAGGAGCATCGTTAGTTCTAGTGGCAACAGCTTCTACCCATTTAGTCACATAATCAACTGCGACTAGGATATATTCATACCCAGATCTAATGGGAAATGGACCCATGAAATCGATCCCCCAAACATCAAACGGCTCAACCACTAGATTACCAAATTGCGGCATCTCATGTTTCTTACCAATGTTACCAGTGCGTTGGCAACGATCACAACGGAGGTAGAATTCCTGTGCGTCTTTCACCACAGAAGACCAGAAAAATCCTGCATTGAACACCTTATGGGCAGTCTTCGCCCCATTGTAGTGTCCTCCACACTCCATCTCGTGGCAAAAACGCCGGATGCTTTCCTACTCTGTTTCCGGTACACATCTCCGGAGCACATCATCAGCACCTATCTTAAAGAGATTCGGATCATCCCAAATATATTTCCTACACTATTTTTCAAAAGCTCTCTTTTCAGAGGCTGACAAGTTAGGCAAAACAGAGTTAGTAGCTAAATAGTTAACTATATCAGCAAACCATGGCTCAGTTCCTAAACTCATTATATGCTCATCAGGCAGTACATCGCGAATAGGTGGGGATGCATCTACCATAGCAGAGGGGGGAAGTCTAGATAAATAATCAACAATTAAATTCTCTTTCCCACTCTTATCTACTATCTCGCAGTGAAAATCTTGCAACATCAACATCCACCTAGTCAACCTAGGTTTCGACTCACTTTTTGCTAGAAGGTGTCTAAGCGCAGCGTGGTCACTATGCACAATAACCTTGTATCCAGTTTAATGAGACCGAAATTTATCAAGAGCAAAAATAACAGCGAGGAATTCCTTCTCAGTGGTCGTGTAATTGACTGGCGTGTTGTAAGTTTTTTCTTGGCATAGTAAATCCGATGATACTATCTATATTTTTTTTTGAAAGCACAAAGCCTAAAACAAAAACAAAATCGACACAATTCAAAGCAAGTTCGCGCGGGAGAGGAGAGGAACTACTACTAAAAAGAGAGAGAGGACTCCCTCCTCCCCCTCCTCCTCCATCTCCCATCCTCTCCCCCACAAAAATAAAAAACAACAAGTTGAACAAGTAGTTGAGCACTCTGAGAAAAAGACTCGAAGATATAGAATATTGACAAAACAGTTGCTCAAGTTGGAGGAAGAACAACAACAGAACAAACAACTGGAGAAAAAAGGAAAAAAGATAAAAGAAGAAAAGAAAAGCTGAAAAAGATTGAAGATCTTAATGAAAGAAAATCTTTGAGAATCTTGAAGAGAAAAATGTTTCTGAAGGAAGAATTAGAATCTTGAGCAAGTATCTGAAGTCAAGCATGATGCTAAGGCTGCATTACCAAAATATGTACCATCCTCCTCCTCGCTGAAAGGAAAGAAGCCCATCTCTGAGATGGTTGCTGGGGTACAAAATATTGATGAAAATGCCCAAGAGGATGAAGATCACTGTTATGAAGACTCAGATGATAAAGAAGACAGAACATTGGCAGAACATGCAAATGTTCACTTGGGAGTTTCTCACTTAAAGAGAAAACTGATTGCTCCTCAAAGCTTCAATAAGACACCAAATCTCAACTCCCATGATTACATGGCCAGATACCAGGTTCTGGCAACTCTAAGAAAGGAGTTGTCTCAACAAAATGAAGAAGTCATTGCATCAGTCCCTGCTGAAATGAAGAAGTTCACTGAGTTAATCACACAGAGAACAACAAGCTTGGTCATTGCTTAGAGAGACCTAGGCATGGTGAGGGATGGTGACAATAATCTGGCTGAAAAAGGCCTCAGTGAGGCTAGCTATGCTGTTGGAAAAGCAGATGCTACTCAAGGTCCACTGGAAGAGCTCACTGATAAGGAAACAGGACTTATCAAATAGAATCAAGAGCTCAAGGCTGATCTGGAAAAGTTGGTTGCTGCTTACAACTATCTGCAAGGCAACTTTGACTCCCTCTCAGAATCTTTGGTGATTCTTAGTCACTCAACAATGACTAAGGGGGGAAGGATCTCAAGGTGCTCAGAGAGGAAGAGGAAGAGGAAACGAAAGAAAATCTGAACAACCACCTCTTAGAATAAATGAGCCCTCCTTCAGTCAAGCTGCTACTCAGATAATAGCAACAACTCAGCAGATTCCTGAACAAGGAATTACAACAAGGGCCAGATTACAGGCAAGATCACAGAGACCTCTAAAGGGAACCAAGTCCCCATGGAGAAGACAAGTAAAAGGGATTGAAGAGTCTTCTGAAGAAGAAGAAGAAGGCCAAATCAAATCCCAAGGAAATAAAGATGCATGTAAATCTCCCCAGAACAACTTCAATGATGATGATGAAGCTCCTCTTCACAGAAAAAGAAAAAGGAAATTTAGCTCATCTGAGCCTATTGCTGCAAAGCAATTGGCAACCAAAACACCCTCTGGAAATACCAAGTCTATCCAGGGTGGTTCTTCAAGCAATCCCCCAAGGGAAAATTCAAAGACAAAATGGAAGAGAGCAAGGGATATCAAGTTTGGCAGGATACTTCCACAAAAGCCAGAAGATTCCCTGATTGAATATGTGAAGAATGACAACAGGTCCTCCTACAGGTGTATTCATCAGAAAAACGGATACTGGATACTGGAACTCAAGCACTTGCTTGTAAATGAAAAAGGATTTCCAGTACCCATCCATCAACAACTTATGGCATGGAGAAAAGATAAGCCAATCTTGATCAACACCTATCATGTCAAAGCTTTGTTGGATTTTGAAGTTGTCAAGAGAGTTAAAGCCATGAGGAAGGACCTTAATGATGAGTGTCCTTATGGAAAACCTGATGATGTGCACAGAGTCCCAAACCTCACTAGAACAGGCACAAGGCCAAGACATGTTGTGGAACCCTGTGAGTCATTCTACATGACTGAAGATCAATACAAGGGTGACATCAGATATATGAAGATCATATATGAATACTTCAAGCTATCAGATATCAGAATTGAGCATGCCTGGAAATGGGAAAAGTATTTGTGGGTCAAACACTTTGCCAAGAAGAATCCCACCAAATCATACAGAGAAATATGTGGTTATGCAAGGGACACTGAGATGTTAGTCAGGACTTTGCTCTATGACTACTTAGATGACATCAAAAGATTTGGAGATAGGAAAGTTGCAAATGGATCCATGAAGTTGCTGAAATCTTGAAGATTTTTGAAGACTTGAAGACTAGTTAATTAGGATGTTTACTTGGAGCTTGGTTACTCCTGTTGTCCTAAGTCAACTATGTATTTTGTATCTTGCTGATTGTACTGAAATGTATTTTATTCATTGTAAATGTTATTTGTGAACTTTCCTTGTAACATATCTAATGAACCTACTCTCAGATATCAATCTATAAAAAGATAACTTGTCAGCAAAGATCACACCTTGTGATTTGGTTGATGTTTACTTTATGCACTTAATTAAAGGAATTGAAAAGATCATAAGAAATGATTAAGTGTTGGATTGTTCCCTCTTCCAAATTGTAATAGGTTTTAAAGATAGTCATCGTTGACTGATCAAAAAGGGGGAAATTTGTTAGGAATATATGTTTAGATTTTGATCAGCAACCTAATGACTTATCTTAGCTCAGAAAGGTGCTTAATACTCTTGGTTCACTTGAACACTGTAAAAGAGGAAAATCAATAAGTATGTTAGTCTAGCAAATCTTGTATAGGATGATAGGTCTCTGAATGTAATTTTTATTTATTTGAAGAAGACCAAGAAGGAAGCATCCAAGCAAAGGAACTCATTTTCAGAAGACTGAAGTTTGCTCTAGATTGCTGAAGACTAAGGAGAAAAGTCTCCTCAAATACCTATGTCCAGAAACCTTGAGTCAACAAGTGTTTTGATTAAACAAGTTACTCAAAGGATATCTAAGAACACAAGTGCACTGAGTAAGGAACGTGTCAAGTCTCAGAAAGCTTCACGTATCCGTTGAGACAACAGGACAAATATAGTACAATGTATTTATTGCTCGGACAGAAATGTCTGCACAAAAGCAGAAGTCTCTGAAGAAGAAGACAAAGAACTCTGCAATAGTATATATACAGATATCAATAGTTTGAATTTGAATTGAGCCTAATGGATACTATTCAAACGGCTTCAAATTCAACTACAAATATCACCACTTAGAATGCTTGAAACTACACTGAAACTACACACGAACTTTCAACTTACTGAATATCTTCAAGTGATCACTCAAGCATATAAGCTTTCTTACTACTTACCTTCTAGCTTTCTGTTGCGACTAAAGATCTAGAACTCTAAGTAGTATACAAGTTCTAAGTGTCCTAATCCTTAACAAGCATTGCTATCTGTAAAGGAGTTGAATCAAAAGATCAAGTATCTGAGATTCATTCTCTTGAACATTTAACAAAGACTTGGGTCAGTAAAGAACAAGTTACCATACATTATGAAGTGTATTAAGTAATCTTGATTCTATAGAGCTATCTGAAATAACTGTATAAGTTATAAAGAAGCTTACCTGACATACTACCTTAACCAAACACCAACTGGAGTGGAGTACAGGAAGTACTTCGTTTGGGAAACTAAGCAACAACTCCAAGGTTACTGAGCACAGGAAGTACTTAGTTTTGGAAACTAAGGAATAGCTCAAAAAGGTTTCTGAGTAGAGGAAGTACTTGGCTCAGATAGTTGGGGAACAACTCAGGGGGAAACATTTGGTTGGGAACCAAGTATTGCAGGAATCGAGAGATACCACTATAGTGGATTCTAGGTCTGAGAAAGGCCGAAGTGGATTAGTTGAAGGATTACGCCACCTTCAGATACCACTATAATTGGTTGTGTTATTTACTTACTGCTTTTACCTTGTTGTATTCATCTTGTTAAGTATTTACACACTTTTACTCTGCTAAGCACGTGCACTTATCACAGAAAGTCTTCCGCTCTCTGAAATTAAGTATCAGATATCTTCACAGATATCTGAGAAACTGTGTTTATCGACAAAAGTTTTAAAAGACTATTCACCCCCCCCCCCAGTCTTTTACTTTGCCGTTATCAGGACCAACAGAGATCATGTTGAAAAAGGTAATATTGAGATACTCAAGATTGGTACAGAAGATCAACTTGCAGATATCTTCACAAAGCCTCTGCAAGAGAGATGATTCCTAACTTTAAGACATAATCTTGGGTTAATGGAATTGCCAAGATGCTAAATTGGTCACTTAGACGTGGACTCAGTAAGCCAAAAGAGGAGAAAGAGGCTTTTAAAGAGAAAGAAATATCTGAGACGGGAACTGATGAGACGTTTTTTGACACCTCATTTAACCCTTTTTAACCCCTTCTTATTAGTTATTTATTTATGTTTAGTTATGTTTTGTATATATTTTGTGTTGTTTATTGTGTTTTGTGTGTTTCCACCTTGATTCTAGGTTTTAGGTACTTTTCATGAAGAAAAAGAGTCAAAACGTTGCATTTCTATGCACTATGTCGGAGGACACAAGCTCCAACACTTCAAATAGGTGCCATGAAGGTGCCAGGAATGCCAAACAGATCAAGGATGGACAAAAAGTCACGAATCGAGCCCCAAAGGAAGCGGGGCGATCGCCCCAAGGTCTGGACGCTGCGACAGAGCACAGCGCCAAGAAGACGTAGCGGGTGATCGCCCCAAGGTTGGGGCGATTGCCCCATACGCCCTTTGTAACGCCAGATCCGATTTTGTCTTTATATTCAGTTTTTGCGTTTCTTTTTCATCAGACTTCATTCCAGATTGTAATCTCACCATTTGAAATTCCTTTTTTACTTTTATCTCTTCCAAGAACCCTAGATTTACATCAACAATTATAACAAAACTTTGGATGATTATTGTATCACATTGAGATCCCTTGAAGGGTCTGTGTCTTTGATTTCTATTCAAATTCAATTGAAGTTTTTCATCCGTGGAATGAAATCCGTGACAATTTGGTAATTGGCATAACTTCTTTTGCTTAATAGATATATTTTCGTATGATTTGGGTATACGCTTTTTGAATGTTGGATATGTGTGGATCGCATAGCTAGTCATCCTATGGGTCGGTGGTAAGAATTTAGGGATTCGAGCTAGTATAGGATCTTTTGGATGAAATCACACTGTTGTTTTGGTTGTTGAATTCTTACGAATCGTTTGATAGTTCAATGTCTTAGTAATCGTTTCCTGATACCCAAAATCCACAAGAGGGATTCGCACCCTCAAGGTTAATTTCAATTTAAGCCCAACACATTCAACTACAAATGCTGACTAATAGAATCGACGACTCTACTACGTTCATTAAACGATTTCACTTTCAGAAGTCGAGAAAAGGATATTGAAATTGGGTTTTTACGAGGTTTGACAGAAAGCTTAACACATATGAACAAACCCTAGGTCAAGATCCTAATTCGATTAATCCTAAATTTCTACCGCATCTATTGAAGGGTTTAGCTACTCATAACACGAACAATAGCATAAACAATGACAGTCACAATCGAATTAAGCATGATACGAGAGATTACAAGCATAAATTGATCAATCAAACACAAAAGAGAAGGAATTGCGAAAGAATGAATAATTCGATTGATAATATAACCTCAAGATCGAAATCCAATGTGAATGATGCGATTACAAGTGAGAATCGAAGAAAAACCAAGGCAAGAGAACCAAACTAGGGTTTATCTTCCTTGAGAGTCAAAAAGAACATAAGAAAGAAGTGCCTGACTAATCTACGAATAACAGACTATGTAATGCGCAGAATGCGCAGAAAATAGATTTCCTAAATTACAGCGCGAGACGCGTCCTGGAAAGGCTGAGATGCTTCTCGCGATCTGACAGGCTGAGACGCATCTTGGCTTTCGGAGACGCATCTTGCGGGCGCTGGAGATGCGTCTTGGTGAATCAAAGACGCGTCTTGTGTCCTTTTGCGCAGACTGTTCATAATTCGCCTATAAATGGAGTTTTGAGCTTCTACTCGGATACGATCTTCCAAAAAGCATCGTTTCTCCTCCAAAACATCTCTAAACACACGAAAACCTGTAAAACATAACTAAAACAAAAAACACATAAAAATGCACAAGACACGCTAAAATACGCAAATAAAAGCTAACAAAAAATAGTAAAGAGAATGAGATGAGACACTAAAATATAGGCTCGTCAAACCCCCCAAACCGAACCTTTGCTCGTCCTCAAGCAAACAACCTAACTAGACTCGACTAGACTCTAAACACACAAACACAAAGGAGTTAAATGACCAAGCTACCGAGCCAACAGTGCTAATACCAAACCCAAAGGATGCAAACATTTTTAATTTTCACCAACGTTGGTAGAGAACAAAGAAAAATCAAACAAATTTGTTTCCTAGGTAGAAAGAACTTAGAGCTAGTCCGATAATCCCTCACAGGTAATCAATTAAGCACTCTCTCACAACTGGAAGTGTCCAGAAGGTTAAAACGCTCAAAAGTAAAGCTGGGCGGTAACTTTCGTTACAAGGTGCCACTAATACCTTATGATAAGTTTGCTCAAACAATCGGGTCGAAAAGGACTTTGGCAGGCGACTTAATATTTAAGAGTTAAAGACTGAAGCTGCTCCCCATATTCAAAATTATTCATCCAAAAAGTCAAATAGGACTGCATTACATAATCATTTCATGGCGTAATAGGGCTCTTGTTGTCTCAATGTTTTGTAGGTGTCTGTTTTACCGAAGGTCCGCACTTTTTTACGTGTCGGTTTGGTGTACGTGCCATCAACCTCACGAACATGTAGCTTTTAGGCCACGCCGGTATGTGGTAGTATTTGCAACACGCCCAACATGACCAACGGTGATCAATTAAGACCATAGATCCACCCCGAGACTCAAACATCAACATCTTTAGGGAGCAGAAAACAGACTCTAATAATAAACAAAGCTACAGTTCCAGCAATAGTCGCAAGGTGGGAATTATCAAAAGAGAGCGTGCCGTTCATCATACCCGATTACTAAGAGTGCTCATAAGCATGAAGTGGCGCAATAACTCAAAAAGAGGACATTGCCCTACCCAAAAATCACACAAAACAATGCTGGCACAAATTTTTTTCATCAGCAGGAAAGGCTTCTCACAGGCTTTTTGGACTAAAGAACTAACTAGACATAAGCATCAAGTGGGTTTAGCACTAGCAAAAGGGGCTCGACTTAGCAGTTAACTCCGATTCAATGGAAAAGAACTAACGATAAAAAAGAAAAACAATAGAAACACAAACAAGAGACAAAAGAAAAGAAACCCAAGATGATGTCTCCACCCTTCGTCAACAAAGAGAAGCTTGTCCTCAAGCAATAGAAAGGAGAAAGAAACATCGTACAAAATTTTGTACTCGTTTTTAGTCAAGTGTAGGATTCTTCCGCATCAGTCGGCGGGTGCTGCTTAGGGTCCTCCCAGCTTTCCTGGTTCCATTCCTACCCTGCAAATGTGAGTAAATATATAGCGGACCAGTATAAGCCCCCATGTAATCCTTCCTCCTATCATGTGCAGTTGATAATGTAGGATCAGAGTAGGCTAGCAACTTTCGTTGCTTGCCTTGTACCTCATATGTGCACGTACGGGAGTAAATGTCGATAACTATATGAGTTGCTTTGATAAAAGGCCGCCCAAGCAGCATAGTATCTTTTCCATTTGCACCGAGGGCTTGTGGCGGTGACTCAATTATCACAAAATCAGTAGGCACAGCAACTCCATCCAAATCCACTTTAACACCCTCAATTAAACCCATAGGTCGGCTACGGGACCCATCTGCGAGCAGCATCATGCACTTCATTGGTTTCTTCCCCTTAAGACCAAGCTCTTCGTAGGTTCCAAATGTCAGCAGATTACAGCTGGATCATGTGTCGACAACTCCGACTACATCAGGAGTCGCTCCTATCCCCACTAGCAGATCGAAACTGGCAGAATCACTTATACTCTTAGTTTCTTTTGGGATTACTTATTGCACTGCATCATTGGATTTCTCAATCGCCTTCTCAACTAGATCTTTTGAAACCAAGGGAGTCGTGGGTTCTAGAATTACTCATTCCAGAATTTGAGTCGGACCAAGCTTGCCAGTCTCTTTAACTTGTGGAATCAACCCCCCCCCCCTTCCTTTACAACAAGAACAAAAGGTGCCTCCTTGAGTTACTTGTGTCAGTGGTGTCAAATCCTCACTAACAGTATGTTTATACATGAAACTTTTTTCCACAGTACTAGGGAGTTATCCTGCTTCCCTCTGCTGAAATCTTGCCAGAAGTTATCCCATTGCATCTTCGAAACGCTTTATAGACTGCTCCATACTTTCCACACGCTTGGTGGAGTGATAATAGTACTGGTCAGAGTGGTCCATAAATCGCCTCAGCCTCTGTTCTAGTGTTTCCAGTTCCTGCTGGGGTTTAGCTGGTATCTGTGGAGTCTGCGGGACTTTTTCATAGAAGTTGTTCCCATAGACCAGATTGCTCCTCACTTGCTCCACTGATTCTTCGAACTCCTCAATGAGCTTGATCTTGCTCCTATTAGCTTTTCCCCCCGCACCCCCTGTGCTGGGAATTCGCAGCTAGTTTCTCGAAAACTACCTCGAAATCTGCAGTAGTGGATTACCGAATTGACCCCCCCCCTGCACTTACATCCAACAATTGGTGATCCTCCCAGGTGAGCCCATCGTAGAAAAATGTGACGCAGGGAGACGTTCTCAAACTTGTGATGTGGGCATTGCCCAGAAGCTGCTGAAACTGTTCCCTGCACTCATAGAAGATTCATCGTACCTCTGCTCAAACTGGCGGATTTTGTTACGGATATTTGTGGTCTTTGCATGGAGAAAATATCTGCCCATGAAAGCTCTGTATATGTCATCCCACGAGTTCAGTGACCCCTCAAGTAGATTAATTAAGAAGCCAAGTCTTAGCGTGGTCCTGCATGCAGATTGGGAATACCTTCTTCGTAATGTCTTCATCTGAAACCTTGTCATTGGTCGGTATCTACCCAACCAGACCTTCTAACTCCTTCTGGAACTTGACCACATCCTCGTTTTGTATACCGTGGTACCTTGGCATATTATGGTAGTGATAGGCCTTGATTTCCATGTTCTTAGCATCATTAGACAGAACTACCCCGGGTCCACCAACCTTAACCTCTTATGGTTGATAGTAATCTCCGTATTTTTCCATTCCTGAAACTCTACTAGCAGAAAACCTCAACCAAAATTTAGTTTATGTTAGTCCCAGAAAATCTAAAACACAGAGCAGTTCAAACAAACAAAAACAATGATCAACTCAAAAACACCACAGTAGGAGTTAACTCTCCGGCAGCGGTGGCAAATTTGATGTGCTCAAATTAGTACTTCATAAAATACAAAGTAACTAAAGCAGTTGTTGTAAACAGACTTTAACTACGAGATCGTTCTCAAGGAGCTAACGAGGCAACTATGACGTTTCCAAGTATCAAGCGTAAGAGTTGGCGGTAACGGTTTGTAAAATTGAGTTTGATTTGAAGAATAAACTAAATAAACTAATAAACTAAAACAAGTTTTAAATCAAGAGAAGGGAAATAGACACGGTAGCATTTCAGAGAAATCAAATACGGATCAGATCAAGTGTTCATATGCTGTCACAGTTATTTGTCCAGATAAATCACCAATTTCAATTTTAACCAAGACATTCTTTCACTACAAGAAATATGTTGTTTGGCTACGGAATGGGGCGACGGATATCCGTCGCTATTTAACAACCAATCGGTGAACTTTAGCGACTGATAGAGCGTTTAGCCCTATCCGTCGCTAATCCGTCGTTGTTTCCGTCGCTATTTAGCGACGGATAATCTATCCGTCGTTAGTATTTGTTGACTTTTTTATTTAAAAAAAAACAAAAATAGTATTTTAATGACGGATAGATTAACCGTCGTTAAATATTTAATAAAAAAATAAATAAATTAAAACTAACTACGGGATAGACTATCCGTCGCTATTTAGCGACGGATAATCTATCCGTCGTTACCTGTCTTAAAAACGGGCAAAGCCCTCTTTCTTCCCCATTTCGACTCTGCTTCTTCTTTTCTTCTTCTCTTCGCCATTTTCGTCCACCTTCCAATTCTGACCAAAACTCCACCATTCCGGCTAATCTTGGACTCTTTTTGAAGCTCGTGGAACAAGGAACTCGGGTGGCCATTCAGTTTCATCTTTCTTCAGCTATTTTTTCCGTAATTGAAGGTATTAGTCTAAAACCCATACTTTGTTAAATTTGGGATTTTTGCTAATTTCGAGCAATTGTATGTTTTTAGAAGTTTGTACTAGCTAGTTTAGCTTATATTAAGTAGTGGTTAAGCTTGAGGTTGTTTAATTGATAGATTTAGGTCAATTTGAATTGTTAGCATCATGTTAGGATGTTTGTAAGTATGTATGGTATTTAATTTGATATTTTCGTGTATGTAGTAGGATTAGTGAGATTCGGTTGAGTTTTTGGAGAACATTTAGTGATTTTGGTGGTTGTAGTATAATTGGCCCGTAATAACTTAAAAAGAATTACTACTGTTTTAATTTTTAATTCGTAATTGTAATGGAAATTTGAAATTTAAAAAAAAACTTTAAACGTAAAATGCATGTAATTCATGAAATTTAGAACGTATTATAATTAACAATGCAATTATTGCCAGGAATTGGAATTGTAATGAAATTCAATACGTAATGCATATAGTTATAAATCTAATAAATTAAGACGCGTCGGGTTAATCATCTAATATGTATATATATAGTTAGTTGTTGATAATACCAAGTCTTTGTGATTTATTAGAGTCAAAATGTGTGTAGGGTAGATTATGTATATATATAGTTAGTTGGTTATAATATCAAGTATTTGTGATTTACTATGAGTCAAATGTATATATGTTTTACATGTAGTTGTATCACTACAAAAAAAACAGTTTGTGGTGGCAAAAAAATTTGTCACAAAATGGTTAAAATTTGTCACAACACAGATCTAGTGACAAAACAATTTGTCACAGTGTCGTCACTTTTTCCCCCTCATAAATGGCCTATTGTGACAAAATGACACTTCGTCACATCAATTACATATAATGTGACAAAGTTATTTTGTCACAAATACAGTTTTTTCATCACAAAAGTTATTTTCGCACTCCCAAACATTCATCACAATTACTCAATTTCCTCACGAAAAGATATCACATTTGTGACTAAATTTCATCACAAAATATCTTGAACAATAGTGACTAAATTTCATCACGAAATGTACTGAATTTTTGTGACAAAATTTCATCACAAAATGTCTTGAACATTTGTGACCAAATTTCATCATAAAATATCTTCATCATTTGTGAGTAAACTTCATCACAAAATGTCTTGAACATTTGTGACCAAATTCCAACACAAAATGTCTTAAACATTCGTGACCAAATTTCATCATAAAAGACTAGAACATTTGTGACAACATTGCATCACAAAAGGTTATTTAATGTGACAAGTTATTTAGTCACATTAGTTGTTCTTTATCACAAATGTCGATTTTTCGGTACCCCAAAGATCATCACGTATGTTTAATTTTTATCACAAAAGACTTGAGAAATATGATAAAATATTGTCACAATATCGCTTTATAGTGACAATTTATTTCTCAGAAAAACTATTTTTTCATCACCAATCTATATATATTGGTTGAACGGAATTCATCACACTTAATTGTGAAATAATGTCATCACATAAAGGGTATCAAAATATCGTTCCACAAAAATCGAAAACCAAAAATGACTAAAATACTAAAAAGTTGCATTGAAATGATAATAATTGTCAAACACTTGTCCAGTCTAAAACCAAACTAGGTAGCAATTCATAGACCATTTGAGTTTGAGAAATAAGATCCAAATGGAGTTAACATATAATGATCACAAACTAGATGCTTCTCTTCAATTATATGTCATTCCACACAAAAAAATCCATATGCTTCATGTCTCCAAGTTGCAGCTAAGTTTCTCCAGCTTCATCGAAATCACCATCTGTATACGATAAAAAAAACTTCAACACTAGAGAGATGATGTATTCATACACATAATAACGAACTAGCTTATAGGTTACAATGAGCCATATCTATAAGTTAGATTCTACTGCCTCATCCAGAGCACAATATATACAAGACGACAAGTTCAACAGTTCAACTTTAAGATGAGGTATTCATACACAACACGAATTGGTGTTCTATCATTTAAGCATGTATAGTACTCTGATATTGTCTGCAAATTAGAAATTAGTTCTCTTCTCATCATTATCATTCATACTAGTAGAGAACAGATCGATTCGAAATCAGGAAAAACACTTAACAAATCAATTGTTGAATGATAATGAACAGAAATGATTATAGGCTTTTTTTTAAAAGAAATTAAAAATGTATTAAAAAAAGCACAAGTGCTACACAATATGAAGAAATACATGAATGAGAAGCCTACCAACAGGACACGACCTGTGCACCAAGATAACAAGAGCAAATGTGCCAAAGGCACTACTAACAAAACCAATACACCAATAAACCTGTTTGCCATAAACCTCAGCAGAACAAAAACCTAAGCCCTACTCCAGCACTCTTGGTTAATCCATAATCAAGTTGTTGCTCCGAAATTTAAGTCTAGAACTGCTTATAGGTTACAATGAGCCATGTCTATAAGTTAGTAGAAACTGCCTCATCCAAAGAACAATATATACAAGACGACAACTTCAATTGTTCAAACCTTAAGATGAGGTATTCTTGCACAACACAAATTCATCTTCTATAATTTACACAGCCACATAATATATAGAAAAGAAATCAAACGGATTCACATTAAAACAAATGAATTTAGATTTGTGTCATGGTCCTGACAATATATTTAGTCATTAAAACATAATAAATAGAAGAAAGATAACAGATGTCCTGCTAGAAAAGAGTTTATTTTATTTACTTCATCCAATAAATCGAACCTCGAAAAAGATAGATGCTTTTCAACAAAATACGTAAACAAAAAAACGAAAAAAGAAAGCTTAACACTTACCATCAATAATTTCAGTGATACCGGGTAGCTTTCCCAAAATCTTCTCCCACTTTAACATTTGAGCTTTCATAAAGTTCACATTATTTCCTTGCTCGCATTTGTTAGTTAGGTAAGTTATCTGCTCATTGGCTTTGTCCAATTCAGATAATTTCTCTTTGATGTCAATTCCAACAGTCATGCTTGATGTAATTCCACGAGATGCTTGCAATCCATGTCCCATCCCTTTTATATACCCGGACTTGTGACCAAGTGTGGACTTCACAATTTGAGACTCAGTAATCGACTCTCCATCACTATCTTTACCTTTGTTTCTCTTATCAACCATCTCATCCTACATCATTTTAACATATCAACTAATGCATAATACATGTAAAATTAAATAGCTACGTATCAAATCAGCAAATTAATGTTTTCTTACATATTTTAACTTTGCAACAGGATTCACGAATTCACCTCCTTTTTTGCTCCGAGTCAGTTTGAAGAATTCAATCTCACTTTTCTCTTCCTTTTCATGTGGAATAAACACGGTTAATTAGTATAATGTTATGGAAACATCATAGAGACTTGACATGAAAAGAATTTTTCAAACTGATAAAATACTTGAAATTGAGAAGTCGACAAGGATGTACCATATTTTAAATCAACGAAGGAAAGGGTTCTTCCATTGTTTGATTGAACAACATTTTACCTCGGTTTTGAATGTTGATGCTTGATCTTTCCTGCAAATATCACAAATGTTAACTAAAAACATGTTCAAAGTTGATATATGTTAGATATACATCAGCCCCTTACTATATGGAATACTAATTAAAAGATCTACACAACTGCAATACACATCAAAATGTCACATGAATATGTAACATCAAGTAGAGGGGTGGAAAGTATGAAACTGATACATATAAACATTTTGCCAAGTTGGAAGAAAATAACCTTGTATTTAAGGTCCTCGATGAAGTCACACGCCAATTGCCACTTCTCTAAAGTAACATCTCCTCTAGGAGACACACTCCTGGGATTAATGCCTTTAGCTTCTAAGGACTTGTAGGCAACATGCAAAGTATACCTCCATCTTGTATATGCAGTCTGGAACTTATTGTCGATGATTTGTTGAACACGTGGAGTATCATGATCTTCAATATCACATAGGTGCTACAAATACATTGGATATTTTTTGTCAAGTGCAATCCTGTAACTAAATATTAACAAATTATAATAATTTTACTTACACCAAGCCTAGCATAGCAAAAGTCTTTGCTAAAAGACGAAACATCCTCCCAACCGACTATCTCTTTTCCAATATCAGCATGTCCTCTTACTATCACACCAACTGCAGTGCTAAATTGTTCATCATTATTCACGGATACAGCTTCTCCAGGTAAAAATGAGATCTTCAACTTCCCATGCTAGATAAAATTAAACCACATGATAATAGAATACAAATTTAGGTTCCAAGCAGGTTATTTCAGGTTATTTATTATTGATAAGTACCACAATTAGTTACCTTTTGCACAAGTTTCTCCAGTGATTCGCCACAAGAAACACCCCGAACTGCCTTCTTTATTTCTAAAAGATAAAACGATTTAATTCTAACAAAGAAAACCATTCAAATTGATAATTATAACATAGAGTGTGTGGAAGTCATTCAAATTTACTCACTTGGGGCTACATTGAGATTAGGAGAAGGAGCTGCATCGACATTTGGTGTTAGAGCTACAGTTTTATTTATTTGGAGGTACATTCTTTGTTTGGAGCTTGAGTGCTAGTAATCTTAGGACATGGACCTTGAGTGCTAGTGATCTTAGGAGCTGGAACTTCAGATTCCACAACTACTAGAGTTTCACTGATATTAGGTGCTAGAGCTTCACCTTCTGCAGTTGTCGGGTTAGTTCTACGACGATTCTTGAGCGAGAAGGCAATTATGCATGCATTTTATCTATACCATTCAAAATAAAATTGAACTAAAATGTCAATGGGAAATCGCTAATCAAATAGTTAAATAAGAAAAACTATTAAGTATAGGAAAAGTTTACTCATACCCAACAAAAGTGACCAGCGGAGAGATGCTGCATCTTCATCTAACAAAAGTAATGTTGCAATCAGAACGTTAAACACATGTATTACACATTAATTTATAGGTAAGGGACACTAACCTATAGATGTGATATTTTTAGTTTTAGAACCTCCTTGCTCAAGCAAGTTTGATGTTGAATCTTTAGAGTTATCAATCGAGCCTCCAAGTCCATTTAGATTCATTGTGAGTTCTTTTGTTTGATGAGAATCTAAACCCAAACATCTTTTTTTCCCAGCAGACCCTAAAATTAAGACATGTTATATGTTCATAATCATATGAAATAAAAGGAATTTAATCAAATGATGAGATATTCATGTAAGATATTTGGTACCTTTTGAAATATGGCCAACGTCAGCCTCATTTGCATCTGGGACACGTGATTTCGACAATGGAGCAGATGATCTAGTGACTCGTTTAAAAACACTTTTGCTTAAACTTTGACCTTCCTCGCCCATCAAACGTCTAATTCTCTTCAACCCCGTAATACCAGGCCCCGACATCTTCACCATAATGTGAATAAATTGTATGAGAATGGATGTTCAAGATATATATACCAGGCCAGAATCAGTATAAACTTTCATCACAATTCTGATACATGGAAGGCTTGATTCTTAATTAAAATAGCCAAATAGACAATTTGACAACTTAAAGGTCCAAGATTTACACAAGCAATACCCATAGCCATAAGAAATACACTTATCAAAGTAATCTAAATGCTATTTCCTAATTTCGTTAGTAATAGCCTTGTAGAAACAATAGCCCAGAAGTATCATCCCATCCCATTTCCTATTGTAATGTAATATGTATAAATTGTAAAAATTGACAAAGGGGGTATAAAACATACCAATTTAGCTGTCGTCCTTTATTCTATATTCCTATATAGATACGCAATTAAAGGTTTTGTGACTCAGAATTCCAAAATCGAAAAGGGCAGGGGAATTCTAGAACTCTTGGCCCTGGTCTGGTTGTCTGAATGATAGCATCCCATAATCAAATAACAGATAGTGAAAGATTTTTGAAAGAAGAGACAAAAAAAGGTCTCTAGAGAGTAGAGATTCATCTACATTCGAGTCCAAACGAAGAGTTAAAATTTGAAGGAAATGAAAGAAACCATGAAAAGACTATATAATCTTACATGATTTTGGAAGTAATCGGACCTCGATCGGTGGTGAGCTCTGGAGGCTGGAGGCGAAATGATGAAGAAAGTGTTGAGATGGGTTCTTCTTTCTTTCTTTGTACTTGTGAAGTTTACATTTTGTTTAACTTTTTAGGTTAATTTATTTGACAAATTAAAAGGCGGCGGAACAATGTATTCTTCCCCCTTTTTTTTTTTTTTTTATTTTTTTTTTCCTCCTTTTTCGTATTCTCTTTATTTGTAAGTATTAATGAGAGACACCGAGACGGATTAATGTTCTTAATTATATGTATAATGTTTTAAATAATATCAATAATGTTTTATGAGTGAACATTTTATATCGTTTTTATCATGTATATGTATATATCACCGATGTTCTTGGTAAAACCTCTAATGTTTTTGGATATAACTGTAATGTTTATCCGTCTTTTTTGGTCTCTCTCATAAGACCTATTATTATTATTATTATTATTATTATTATTATTATTATTATTATTATTATTATTATTATTAAGTCTTCTGATATACGACAACCAATGTTATATGAAAAAAAAACCTCAAACTCAATGGCGGAGCTAAAAATGTCCATTGACTAGGGTTGAGGCGGAGCTTAGAGTTGCGTCCATGGCTAGAGCATAGAGCTCGGCAACAAACCTTATATATCATTAGAATGTGTGGGATGAGGTAGAGCTCCATCCACTCATATAACAACATAGACGTGTTGGAAATGTTGATCATGAAAAGTGAAAATGGGTAAACGAAATTGGGACGGAGGGAGTATCTTTTAATCAAAACGTTATGTTGTAAATCTTAGTAGCTAGGCTAATGTTTTTTGGATATAACTGTAATATCTATCCGTCTTTTTTGGTCTCTCTATAAGACCGCCTCTCATAAGACCTACTATTATTATTATTATTATTATTATTATTATTATTATTATTATTATTATTATTATTATTATGTCTGTTGACTAGGGTTGAGGCGGACCTTAGAGTTGCGTCCATGGCTAGAGCATAGAGCTCGGCAACAAACCTTATATATCATTAGAATGTGTGGGATGAGGTAGTGCTCCATCCACTCATATAACAACATAGACGTGTTGGAAACGTTGATCATGAAAAGTCAAAATGGGTAAACGAAATTGGGACGGAGGGAGTATGTTTTAATCAAAACGTTATGTTGTTAACGAAATGAGTCGTGTTGTATTATGAAAAACATTAGCCTACTAAGATTTACAAAAGAGCTAACTATATAAGCCATTAGCAAACCATGAAGTGCCATCTTACTTTCCACAACATCTAGCCTATGTGCCATTGCCTTACCCAGCTCGTGCCATCTATGTGCCATTGCCTCACCCAGCTTGTGCCATCTATGTGCCATTGCCTTACCCAGTCACGAGCGCACCAAACTGGCGTTCCTGCAAGTACCAAAACCTATGTGCCATTGCATTACCCAGCCTGCCAAACCGCACCAAACAATTCCCTCAAGTACGAAGACTATGCCAAATTCGCCCACACTATACACTTGTGCGGATCTGTGTCATGAGACCAACCTCCTTATAATAATTATTAACCTAACAATAGTGGCGCATCAATCAGATCGGATGGGATTATTACTCAATAACTAAAAGCAATATTATGATACAAGACGCGACAACCAACGTTGTGTAGATAACCTCCGACTCAGTGACATTTTGTGTTTTAGTTTTGAGCAATTATAGTAAAATTGACGTAGATTCTTCATCCGATATGAAAATCATAAAATTCAAAATTCCTAATAAGCTAGACTCGTATATCTTCGAAAAAATAGACTCGTATATCCTATTAGTTCTAGTTATGTCTGAGAGAAAACAGATATCCATTTAGTGAAAATTGTGTGTTTTGACGGTTTGAGCGATTTTAGTAAAATGACGAGATTCTTCACCCGATATGCAAATCATAAAATTCAAAATTTCTATAAAACTAAACTCGTATATCTTCACAACGATATATCCCATTAGCTCTAGTTATGTCGAGAGAAAACAGAATTTAAAATCCAGTTAGTGAAAATTGTGTGTTTTGACGGTTTGGCGATTTTAGTAAAATTGACGTAGATTCTTCACCCGATATGAAAATCATAAAATTCAAAATTCCTATAAAACTAGACTCGTATATCTTCACAACGGTATATCCCATTAGCTCTAGTTATGTCTGAGATAAAACATAATTTAAAATCCAGTTCAATTTGAAAACATAACAAAATTACAATGATAACCTTGTGCGCTAGTGATTTCAAATCTTTGTAATGGCATAATATTCAGATCCATAACTAAATTTCAGTGAATAAATTATAATAAGAAGAGAAAAGAAAGTGAAAAGAACTCTTAATTAAATCAAAAAGCGAAAATTGACAACAAAAGAAAATGGCACCTACTGGTCCATTACACAATTAGCCATGTGTTTAGTTGAAAGGAGCTTGTAGAAGTACTTGAGTACATAGAACTGATTCTTGGGCAAAAGGAATGCAATTAAAACAACTCAACCATGAACCAAAAATGACAAATTAAATCACGGAAAATGAAAAATGGAGAGACTAGAGGTCCATTTTTACATTGTGCTATGTATGATGTTGAAATGAGAGTCGAGATTCGTTTTATACATAAAAACAAAGATATTGAAGCAAAGAAATGAATAAAATGATAAGCGATATAAAAGAACAAAATATAGTACTCATGTCACAATGTTAATCAAACTCAATATAGTAGGAAAAGGCTAAACTGAACTATATCAAAACGAAGATCAAACCTCCTATTCCTCATCACTATTATATTCATAATATTCATCACCATTATATTATAGAAATGACAGAGTAGTTCAGCAAGTCTCAATGAGAACAAACACATTAAGGAGAGAATAGTAAAATCCATCACAAGGTGACAAGAATCAGTGGTTAAGAAGCACGATATCCAATGACGAATCACTAACTCTGCATTAGAAACCACATAAACAGATCAGAACATATATATATATATCTATATATATATATATATATATATATATATATATCTAGATATATATATATATATATATATATATATACATATATATATATATATATATATGTAAGGATATATATAAAACATATGGAAGACACGATATATATTACTTTTCTTGCCTCTTATAACTAAAAATGACATTTGCATCTTCTTCTTCGTTTTGGTTTATCATAATCGTCCTTTTCACTATCATTTGAGTCCATGGTCTCTTTCTCACTGCAGTCCAATTCATCAAAATCACCCATGTCATCTCCATCAAGGAAATGGTCCAACTTCTCTCTTTCTTCGAGTTCAGCATGTTTCTCATCATCATCATATTCTTCTTCCTCATCAACTAGTGAATTACTCTCCTGCCTAAGTTTAAGAAATTCTTGCATATCAATTTCATCCGGCTCAAGATCTTCCCTCACAAGGCCAGCTACAACATCATCATCACTAACTTCAGTAACCCCCTCTGATTCGAACTGTTGCATTGGAGTCTGTGAACTAGATCTCCTGACATCATCTTCTTTTGCTACATCCACAGGAAGGTCCCATAAATGTCTATGTTGCACTCTCTGTACTACTTGCCAATTGTTACCCAATTTAGTATCATTAACGTAAAAGACCTGCTGAACATGGACAGGTAACACAAAAGGATCCTGCTCGTACCATCGGGACCTCGTGTCAATGCTAATGAAGTGTTTATCATCATGTACGGTTTTTCGACTACCAGTACGTTTCCCTGTATCAAACCACTCGCATCGAAACAATACTACTTTACGACTACCAAGATACACCAACTCAACGACACTACTTAAAAATCCAAAAAAATCCATCTTTTCCTTTTTATGCTCACCTTCAACCACCAACCCACTATTTTGTGTTCTACGACGCGCCTCATGATCCTTTGTATGGAAACGTACTTCATTCACCATGCAACCATTATAGTAGTTTGTCAAATCAAATGGTCCATTAGCAAGTGCCCACAATCCCTCTGTAGCTTCAACATTTTCATTATGACGTAAAACATTAATCTACGATAGAAAATTATTATCTTAGCATCTGATATAGTTCTGGATATTATGACCATTGTAATACAATTAAATCCATCTTACATGATTTTTAAACCATCTTGGGAACTGATTCATTTCTGCATCACCAAGTTCGGAAATGTTGGCTTCTTGTATTGTAATACCTCGAATTTCAGCCATGTATAACCTACAAAATGAAGAGCAGTACATCACATGCATATAAGTAAAAATTAAAACAAATAAATAATGTATAACTCACATAATGCAAGCTTGAAATAATCTTACTTTAGATACTCGTCCACTTCTTCACAATTCCTTAGAATGAAGAGATGCGCCTTTTTCAAGTATTCATCCCCCAATACAAGTCCTGGACTGAGTGAATTATGTTTAATGTGTCCAAATGGACGTAGTCTCATTGAGAAAACTGAGAGGTCATCCATTTCATCTGAGACACCATCGTGATTCCTGCTTCGTTGATTAAATCTAGTCGAAATCTCAGTAAGATACATCGATATAAATGTTAAAAGCTCCTTTACCATGTAGCCTTCTGCAATTGAAGCTTCTGGATGAGCTCTATTACGGACAAAACGTTTTAGAGAGCCCATCATCCTTCAAAAAACAAACAAAGAACTATATAAGTCTATATACAACACAACAACTTAATAAATAATTTTTGCTACAATATATTCTATTTACCTCTCAATTGGGTACATCCAGCGTGGATGTACAGGTCCTGCAATTCTAGCCTGTCGAGGCAAGTGAACAGCTAAGTGTACCATGACTGTAAAGAAAGCTGGAGGAAATATCTTCTCTAGTTTGCACAAGATTAAAGGTATATTCTTTTCTAGTTTATCTATATCCTCCGTTCTTAGAGTCTTTGAGCACAGTTCCTTGAAAAAAAATACCCAATTCATATAAAGCATCAACAACTTCCTTGTTCAGAAATCCACGTACACCTGCTGGGATGAGCCGTTGAAGTAAAACATGGCAATCATGTGATTTCAAACCACATATCTTTTTATCCTTTATACATCTTGAAATGTTTGCAGCATAACCATCAGGAAATTTCACAGATTTTAGGAATTCACAAAACCCACTCTTTTCTGTGGGAGATAGTTTATAACATGCTACTGGCTTCACAGGCTTGTTATCACTTGCACGTACTCTCATGTGAAGCTCATATCTGATCCCCATATCACGTAAATCTTCACGTGCCTTTTCTGTATCTTTCGTTTTTCCTTTGATGTCGAACATGGTTCCTATTATGTTATCACATATGTTTTTCTCGATATGCATAGGGTCGAGATTATGCCTGATCAACAAATATTCCCAATAAGGTAATTCGAAAAAAATACTCACTTTCACCCAATTAGCTTCTTCAAGAGTTCCTTTTCTCTTTTTCTTTGATGGGTGCTTTCCTAGTCCATCGAACAAATGAGCCAAACTTTTCTGCCAAAGAAACACATCCCTACCGGATAAATCCTTCGATTCTGATCGATGCTCCACCTTACCATTAAAAGACTTCTTGTCTTTGCGCCACGAATGATTCTTACCTAGAAAACACCGATGCCCCAAGAATGCCGTTTTGGATCTTATTTGTACGGACCGAGTTTCATCAAAGCAACAAGGGCAAGCCATTTTACCCATTGTAACCCATCCTGAATTGAGCCATACGCGGGAAAATCGCTAATAGTCCACAACATGCAACTGGAATCTTTCTTGAGCATATGCATCATAAGTCTCGACGCCTGTATGCCAAAATTCTTTTAACTCATCTATCAAAGGCCTAAGGTAGACATCAATATCCTTTCCTGGACTTTTTGGACCTGGAATTAGTAGTGACATGATCTGAAATTCTTCTTTCATGAACTGAAAAGATGGTAAATTGTAAGGTATGAGTATAACCGGCCACATGCTATAAGAATTTTCCATATCTGACCAGGGAGTGAAGCCGTCAGTTGCTAATCCAAACTTCACATTGCGAGGATCTTGAGCTATGTTAGGGTATAGTTTATCGAAGTGCTTCCATGCAGGTGAGTCAGCAGGATGTCTCATAACGCCTTCCTCTTCCACGTATTTGTCTTTATGCCACCTCATATCAGAAGCTACTTCACTAGACATAAACATTCTTTGCAATCGTGGCTTCAGTGGAAAATGCCTCAATATTTTATGAGGAATCCTATTGCCCTTACCATCATCAAATTCCCACCTCGATTCTCCGCATATGGGACAATTTTCAATTGATTCATTCTCCTTGTAGAATAAAACACAATCATTTTTGCAGACATCAATTTCATTATATCCCGTTCCAATCTCATCTAAAAACTTCTTAGCTGCATAATATGAAGTTGGAAGTGTATGACCTTCTGGTAAGATATCTTTCAATAACATTAGTAACATCTCAAAACTTTTATTGCTCCACTTATTCATCACTTTGATGTGCAACAATTCAGAAACCACACTTAGCAATGATTTACTACAACCTGGATAAAGTTCACAGGTTGAGTTCTCCCGCAGCTTCCTAAAACTTTCGGTTTCACCTTTTTCTTGGTGCATTGCTGCCATGTCAGACAACAAGTCATCTAAACCACCATTTAGTCCAGGCATCGAGTTCGAATCATCTTCTACTTCACTATCACTATCAAAATTGTTTCTCCCATTACCCTCTCCATGAAATATCCATTCCTCGTAACTATAACTATACGAGAAACCAAATTCATGTAAATCTTTCCAAACTTGGTGAAATGATTTGCGTCTTGTGTTATTACAGAAACCACACGGACATTGAATCAAGTTATCATGTGTTTCTGAATTTTCCATGGCAAAGAGAAGGAATGACTTTACTCCTTTTTTATATGATTCCGATAGCTTATTGGTTTCCCTAGTCCAACTCTTATCCATGACCCAGAACCTACAAGATAGCAACAACAAGAATCTTTTGCCTGAACCCAACCACATATATGAACAGTGAACTGACGTTTAATGAAAGAATAAAAACGATTTGATCAAACAATTAAGAAATTAAACATAGTAGATTCCAAAGAAGAGAGACTAGCATGACTTAGGCAAGAGGTTGGGCACACAACACAACTTGTCTAGAGAAGCATTGATCCATACACAACAACAAAACAAAAACCCACCAAATTTAAACCAAAAAGAACAAAACAAAATTGATCGATGAATGGTGCTTGATTGAACATATATACCTCGTCAATTGTAAATTTCTTCGAGTATAATTGCTGGAAATTAGAGTTCAATGAGGAAGGGGGGTGCAATTAGGTTTCAGAGGAAGGGAGAATGGCGCAAGAAATTCGCGCGGATCTGCCTCTGTTTTTCCTGACCGATAACTACATCTATTTATTTTTCTTTTTCATCGATAATTTGGTACTGAAATAAAATTCGATGAACTTATTCCAGAAGAAAGTCATTTAGTGTTAATAGGTACCTCTCTACTATTGTAAGGGCCTGAGTTCGAATACCTTCGGAGCCATTTCTTCAACAATTTTACTAACTTTTTAATTTTACTCGGTGAGTTATAATGTTTTACTTTTCAAATTTTCATTCTTTGCTAACCTTCTCCTATCTTACAACTCTATTTTCTATTTCAATGTTTTATTCATTTCCCATACTATATTTTATAAATTCATATAAGAGACATTAAATCATTTATGAGAGAATATTAATTTATGTTAATATATCGATCATTTAAGACCAATTTATGCTTTCTATTATTTTTACAATTTTTTTAATATTAGAGACGGCCTCTAGCTAAATTATCTAGTGCCGGCCTAATGAAATAAATATTGTTGTAATATGAAAAAACACAAATTTTGAAAACATTGATGTTCTGATGAATAACATCGATAATTATCTTGATAGATAAATTATATCGAGACGGTCTCTCATAAAACTTACTCATTATTTTATGGTTATTTAATTTTATTCTCATGGTAGTATGAATTTTTGCAGTTTATTTTTTCTTTTTCTTTATTCAATGTCGGAAAATCAAATGTGAGGAATTCACTCTCTCACAAAAACTCTACATTTGTGATGAAATTAACATTTTATCACAAAACCCTAAGTATCTGTGACAAGAGTGATTTTCGTCACAATATACATGATATTTCGTGACAAGACGAAAATTCGTCACTATATTTGGTTTATAGTGACAAAATCACATTTTGTCACATGTTTTTTGTCACGGTAGGTAACAGTTTTTGTAGTGTATACTAACAGATTTTTTCTGTATTTTTTGCATGTTTTTGCAAATGCCGCGACAAAGGAAATCCACCTACCATCCTCCCCTATGTAGTAGGTTGACGGCTGGTAGCCAGTCAGAGGGTAGTCGAGTAGGAGGGTCAGAATCAGAGGAGCAGGAAGGTCATGATAGTCAGAGCAGCCGGCCTGTGGTTCCTGAGACCCCACCGAGTTCGAGCAGGGGCTCAACATCAGTCTGGGGTAACTTACCAGATGACGAGTGTCCCTTCACCGAAATTTTGGACGGATCTAAGTGGGATGAGAAGCTTGTGTTGTTCCCGAACGGTAGATCGAAGTAAGTATTATGCATTTGTATATAGAACATAACTTAAGATAATTTATGTCACATCATTGTTGCACTATACTAATTAATATTCGTTTCTGTATCTTATACGTTGATAATAGGTTATGGCCTCCAGAGGCTAGCAATAAACTTAGTGAGATCATCAGGGGAAAGAGGGAGATGCCGGGACAGGGGGGCGAGAAGTGGTCGAAGATCTCGGACCGGCTGAAGCATGAGTACTTTAATGAGTTGCGGGTAAGTTTAAATCTGACATTCCTTTATTTGTTATTATAATCGTTGTTTTAATGTGAGTGGTATGTTAGCCACTGTATGTGAGTGGTGTGTTAGCCACTGAACTTGGGTGATATGTTAGTCACCACTGTGTTAGTAAATTTTAGGACAATGTGAGTGGTATGCTAGCCACTATATGTGAGTGGTATGTTAGCCGTTGAACTTGAGTGATATGTTAGCCACTGAACTTGGGAGAAGCATTGGCAGCTTGATGCAACCAAGCAGATTGCGGCCCAGAATAGAGAGAACCGGCTGACTGAGCCATCTGATGGTACCGGGGTGGCCAGGCACCACTATGGGTCGCGATCTGTTGGTACGAATTACCGTAAATCGGTAAGTGTACATCTAATTTGTCAGTTTATTCGTACATGTATTTTGTGTTTTTATATTCTATACACTTAATTACTAGCAAAATGTTTGCATATATACATTCTTCAGGTCTCGGCTGGGGAGGAGAAGAGCGCACTTGCGCTCTTTAAAAGAGTCAAGCTGAAGAACGGGAGATGGGTTGACAGCAAGTCCGAGGCTATTGCGGTACGCTAATTTTTGTTAAAGTTCATATTTTTGTAGTACAAGTTATTGTGAAAAAACTGTAACTCATGATATATGCACTTTACGATTTCAGGCTGAGGTGGAGAGGCAGCTCGCCGATGCGGGTGAGGAGCTGACAATTGAACAACAAAACATCATCTTCTTAGTCGTAAACCTAATGGACAACAAAGGCCGAGTATATGGATTGGGGAGTTTCGGCCCTGTGGTGACTACTCCTAGCTACTCAACATCCCAGCAATCTAGAAATTAACTTTTCACACAGGAGCAGGTCTCGGAGTTGGTGCAGTCACAGGTTGCGGCACAGGTGGAGGCACATGCACAGGCACAAGCACAGGCACAAGCAGAGCTAGCTAGAGTTCAGGAGGAACATCGGCAGCAGCTTGAGCGGCTAGCTAGACAACAACAGTAGGATACCCAGCGTCTTCAGCAACAGATGCAGGCTTTCATGGCCACGTTCCATCACCAGCCACCCTCGCCTGGTAGTTAGATTTGGACTTACATTTTTTCTGACTTCTTACTTTAAACTATATGTACGGATATATTTCATTTCAGTACAGATAATTTGTATTTTGTCGAATGATTTTTGTTTAATTAAAACAATTTCATTATTTTGGATTTACTATCGAACATTTTATCAAAATGAAACGGTGAAATATGAAAACAGTCATCAAAATTTAAAAAAAAAATTAAAAATCTAGAAATTTAGTGACGGATAACTAATCCGTCGCTAAATAGTGACGGAAAAACATAATCCGTGACAATTTAGCGATGGATAGTTATCAGTCGCTAAATTTCCAGTTAATTTAAAATTTTAAAAAAAGAAAAAAAGACCTATTCGTTGCCAATTCCGTCTCTATTTAGCGACGGATAATTATCCGTCGCTAAATAGACCAGCTTTTGATATTTTAAAAAAAGAAAAAAAATGGATTTTTATAGACGCATAATATCCGTCTCTAAAAAGTCAACATTCTATCCATCGTTAGGAGCATTGTGACGAAGAAAGAGACGACGGAATTTTTATCCGTCGCTAAACCCTTAGCGACGGATCGCTCACTGTTTAGCGACGGATAAATCCGTCGCTAAATAAACCTGTTTTTTGTAGTGTTCTAAGATGTAAAGTAGGAAATCAATTGATTGTCAGACGATTAATTCTTAACCTGAATGGTTTTGAAGATTCTAGAAAAGGATACTGAAATTGGGGTTTTTACGAAGTGTGAGAAAAAGCTTAACACATATGAACAAACCCTAGGTCATGATCCTAATTCGATTAATCCTACATTGCTACCGCATCTATTGAAGGGTTTAGCTACTCATAACACGAACAATAGCATACACAATGACAGTCACAATCGAATTAAGCATGATACGAGAGATTACAAGCATAAATTGATCAATCAAACACAAAAGAGAAGGAATTGTGAAAGAAAGAATAATTCAATTGATAATCTAACCTCAAGATCGAAATCCAATGTGAATGATGTGATTACAAGTGAAAATCGAAGAAAAACCAAGGCAAGAGAACTAAACTAGGGTTTATCTTCCTTGAGAGTCAAAAAGAACGTGATAAAGAAGTGTCTGACTAATCTACGAATAATAGACTAAGTAATGCGCAAAATGCGTAGAAAACAGATTTCCTAAATTACAGTGCGAGACGCGTCTCGCGTGCTCCTGAGACGCGTCCTAGGATGCGTCTTGCGATCTTCCAGGCTGAGACGCGTCTTGGCTTTCGGAGACGCGTCTTGCGTCCTTTTGCGTAGATTGTTCATAATTCGCCTATAAATGGAGTTTTGAGCTTCTACTCGGATACGATCTTCCAAAACGCATCGTTTCTCCTCCAAAACATCTCTAAACAGACGATAACCTGTAAAACACAACTAAAATACAAAACACATAAAAACGCACAAGACACGCTAAAATACGCAAATAAAAGCTAACAAAAAATAGTACAAAGAAAGAGATGAGACACTAAAATATAGGCTCATCAGCTTTCTTTGTGGTGGTCAGTGAGCCAGATAGGGTTGCATGTCTATGTGTGGCCGGTGTGCCTTGCTTTGTTTACTGCTTTCTTAGTGGTGGTCGGTGAGCCACATAGGGTTGCATGTTATTTGCGGCTGGTGTGCCTTATCTGTTTATATTTTGTGTGTCTTTTTGGCCTACCTTTTAAGCCTATTTTTGAATTTTTTCGTGAGTCTTGAGTTAAATTTCCAAGTCGAACATCCTTTGTCCGCGACAAACTCCTTTGATGCTTATGTTTTGAGTATATATTGATTAGTAATGGTTGTCAAGTATAAAATCTTTCAAGTTTGTTTCCCTTGTAAATAAGAAGTGTGTTTAGCTTTGTGGTCCATAAATCTATGAGGAGCCTTTTTTGAGCCGATGAAAAAAATATTATATTGGCAAGAATTATTTTGTGTAAATAAGAAGTTTTTTGCGCCATTTCATACTTATGCGTGTTCTAATTAGATGTGAATGACAAACGACATGTTTTGTACTTTTGTTACCTTTCCAAACCCGTTCTAAAGAACGGGTTTGGGGAGGGGATTTCCATTTTTCATGATTGATTGAGAGATGTGTAGTTCTGACTTCTGTTCCCAACAAATTATTTTTTAAATAAAGCTCGGGTGTATCCATGGTCTTAAGTGATCACTGTAGGTCGTGTTGGGCGTGTTCAAATACTACCATATACCGGCGTGGCCTTTTATTAGCCATATGACCGTGATGGTTGATGACACGTAGCTAACCGACACGCACAAAAGTGCAGACCTTCGGTAAAATGGACACCAGTAAAATTGAAGCCAAACGATCCCGATGAGGACAAATAAAGCACACGAGTTACTCAAACCCCAAGTTGTGAGTCGTGTGGAATTCCTTGTCTACATGAGCAAAAGCTTTGGACGGGAGCCACACGCGGAATAAGTCCTTGCTGATAACGAGGGTCACACACCAGTGATTTTATCTGTAGATTCACAACAATTTTGAGTAACTCTAAAAAATAAGTGCGCAAGATTTTGAGAAATTTGAAAGCAAAAAAGGGAACAGTAGTCGGAGTAGCATGTCTCTATTTTTAGTCTTTTGAACTAAAGTCCCTTTGGACTCATTAAAAAGAACGCATTTGTATAAGAGATTTTTGGCAACTTGTGGTGAAAACCGCCTTCCCAGCTTTACTTTTGTGTGTTAACCATGCTAGACTTGTCCAGAAGACTGAGATTTTATTTAAAATTCCTTGTGAGGGACCGCCGAGTTAGACTTAAGTTTTATTTACTTTGGAAACGAACAAGTTAGATTTTTTCTTGATTTTCCACCAACTTTGATAATAACTCAAACCCTTTGCATCATTGGAGTTTTTTTCTTACAAATGTAGATTCGGTAACTTGGATGTCTGACTCTATTCATTGTGATGTGTGTCTTTGTTGTTTAGAGTCTAGTTTCTTTTCTAGGTTGTTTGTTTGCTCGAGGACGACCAAATGTTCGGTTTGGGGAGTTTGATGAGGCATTTTTTGACACCTCATTTAACCCTTTTTAACCTCTTTTTATTAGTTGTTTATTTATGTTTACTTATTTTTTGTACATATCTTGTGTTGTTTATTGTGTTTTGTGTGTTTCCACCTTGATTCCAGGTTTTAGGTACTTTTCATGAAGAAAAGGAGTCAAAACGTTGCATTTCTATGCACTGTGTCGGAGGACACAAGCTCCAAGATTCCAAATAGGTGCCACGAAGGTGCCAGAGATGCCAAACGGATCAAGGATGGACAAAAAGTCACGAATCGAGCCCCAAAGGAAGCGGGGCGATAGGCCCAAGGTCTGGATGCTGCGACAGAGCACAGCGCCAAGAAGACATAGCGGGCGATTGCCCGCTCTAAGTGGGGCGATCGCCCCAACTTTGGGGAATACACCCCTTGGGTCGATCGCCCCACTTTGGGGCATACGTCCCTTGGGGCGACTGCCCTAATCACTTGGGTCGATCGCCCCATACGCCCTTTGTAACGCCAGATCCGATTTTGTCTTTATATTTAAGTTTTGCGTTTCTTTTTCATCAGACTTCATTATAAATTGTAATCTCACCATTTGAAATTCCTTTTTTTCTTTTCTATCTTGCAAGTACCCTAGATTTACATCAACAATTGTAACTGTTGGTCCAGATAACGGCAAAGTAAAAGACTAGGAGGGGGGGGGGATGAATAGTCTTTTAAAATTTTTGTCGATAAAACAGTTTCTCAGATATGTGTGAAGATATCTGGTACTTATAACAAAGAATTGTTTGAGTTTAAAATCATCTATGGGATGTCTCGCGGCTTCTTCTAATATTGTTTGATCATCCTTGGTCAATCAAAAATAGAAACATCCTATCACATCCCTACCGCTCAATCTAGCATTTATGCACCCTTTTTCAAGCTCTCTAAACCGATACCACGCATCGTAGAATCTTTCTCTAGGAAACTGACGGAAACTATGAAGGAGTCCCCTCTCTTTCTGGTGGATAGAGTAGATGTCCATCACATACGGTTTCTTGGTTGCATAAGTCCCTACACACACGAAGACAAGAAACCACGAGTAGTTCCGATAAAACAAAAACTAACGAAACAAAAGAAAACTATAAACAAAATGAGTAAAATTTTGCAATCAAGCGCTACAGTAGGAATTGATTCCCCAACAGCGGCACCAAATTTGATGTGCTCAAATTATTACTTAGAAAACAAGTAGTAAGCAGTTGTTGTAGAGAGACAATGCTAACCACAGGATCATTCGCTAAGGAACCAATTAAGCTACCACAACGGTTTGAAAGCAAATAGTTACTTGTGAAAATAGATTGATTTGTAAGTTGGTTGTTTCTAAAAACTAGAATAAGATAAAGCAAATAACGGTTTTTAACAATGAGAGAAGATGAACACAGTAGTAATGATCAAGTAATGCTAATTCATTCTAGGGAAATCATTCATATTTGTCACACGGTCGGCGTACAGAAATCAATCAATCCAATTCAACCAATCGTTATTTGAATGTTTTGAACTAGAGAAATCGTGGGTCGTCAATCCACGATCCTTAACCGAAAACGATTTTGAAAGTCTTGAACTAGCTTAATGGATTGAAGGTTTTTACAAAGATTTTGAACTAGACGAACCTATATGAACGAATCCTAACCCTAGAAACGAATATGCAAGACTATCACATAACTACCATGTTCGGAGTGATTTAACTACTCATGAGGGAAGCAAAGATGAAAGAATGCATGGTATAGATTACGCAAAGCATAAACATGGTGATTGTTGAGGGCAAAGTCCCCCAAACACTTAAATGAATTTCCCTTGCTTTCCTTCACGCCAAGTGCCTAGACCATCTTTGTGTAAGAACCACCTTGCTTGTAAGAACCAAAGAGTAAGAGCCCGTAAGAACCATCGTACTGATAAGAGGCGATGCGTAAGGACCTGCACAAGTATCTTGGAGAGGGGGGCTTAGGACCAAAGACCCGATTTGCTAAGTGTCAAACTGGTCCAAGACTTTACTCAAGAGAGACTGAAGATCTACTCTGTATAATAGTCGGGAAGGTAAGAGTCCGGGAAGAAGGCATGACTTACCTTGCATTATGAGGATATGGTGCCTAGGACGTGGTCCGAGAATTGTCCCTAGGGCGTGGTCCTGTCCTGCCTTCCTTGGATGATTTTTGCTAAGTGCTCCACTCACCTCATCTTCTTTTGCCTTCTCAAACCTTTTTAGGAAGAGCGTGATGATGTCCACCTAAGACTTGATGGAGTCATCGGGTAAAATGCATTTTCACCAAACACCTATAAAACACAAAAAACACAAAAACGTAACAAAACACATAAGAACTATACTTGAGAGTTGCAATAAGACGGTAAAAAAGACCGAATGAGACGATGTAAAATCGACTCATCAAACTCCCCAAACTGAACCCTTGCTTGTCCCCAAGCAACAGACTCTGTAAGAAACCTAGAAAAATGAAAACACATGGACACAAAATAAAGTCTAACTCCGAATCTACCGAGTCTACGATTGCAAATAATAAGCCCGAAGAATGCAAGAGTTTTGACATCCCACTGACAATCACAGAATCACATGCATAAGTTCAAAAAGTTCGTTTCCAAAGTAAATAGAACTTAAGTCTAACGCGGTAGTCCCTCACAAGTGGATTCTATGCAACTAATCTCTCACACTCCTGGAAGTGTCCAGTAGGGGTAGTCACTCAAGAATATAAAGAGATAAGGAAGGTGAATTGCATCACAAAGATGCCTCAAACACCTCATGCAATGTAGTCAATCAGTTAATTTAGAAGGGACTTTTTCATAGCTCTATAACAATCAGCGGTAGACTTATAAAAAGGAAATCGTTCTCTCCTTTTCCAATTTTTCATTTTTTTGCATACTACTTTTTTTTGCAGTCTTATATATGACCCATATGCTTATATCTTTTTTCTGTCTCAATTTTTTGGTAGTGTCTGTTTTACCGAAAGTCCGCACTTTTGTGCGTGCTGGTTTGGTATTCACGCCATCAACCCTCACGGTCATATAGCTTTTAAGGGCCACGCCGGTATATAGGTAGTATCTGAAACGTGACCAACACGACTAATGGTGGTAACCAGTACCATAGATCCACTCTGAGATATATGTATTTTTTAATTTTTTAATTTTGAGAGAACGAAAAATCTGAACACATTCTTTATCAATACATGTGGTGCACATAAACCTCCTCCCCAAACCTGTTCCTGGAACAGGTTTGACATAAGAAAATGAGAATGTAAAACATGTGGTTCGTCATACTTAACTTACACATAGTACTCATGAGAATGATGAGGCGCAAACATGGGAGTTTGTACTTCCCGAAAAATCAGACAGGCACCGGTACAATATTTTTTCATCGGCTAAGGTTTACTCACAGGCTTTTTGGAGTACAGAATTAGAACAGACTTTCTATTTACAGCAGAAACGAAATTGGCAAACTTAAAACATGCAAACTGCTAATAGTCAAGGATCAGCCAAAACAAAAGCATTAAACAGGTTTAGTACATGCAATAGACGCTCGACTTGGGAGACAGACTTAGACTCGATAGAAAATCATGCAGATGCCACAAAGGAAAAGAAAAACACAGACACACACAGACACAAATGACACAGACACGACATACACATATAAGGACAAGTACACGAAAGCTACCTCCCTCCCCAAACCTAGACTAGAGATGGTCCCCAGCAAATAGTCTAGAAAGAAAGAAAGCTGAAAGTGTACTTCCCTGAAACGCGTGGCTGCTGCTATCCATTATCAAACGGGAGCGAATCCCTTGCATCCTTCCCGCTAAGCCTAACGATTTGGTGCCCATGTTTAGCTCCTCTCCTCACGTTTCCTATGAATTCTTGTCGACTGACATTAGATAAATCTAAAATTAATATAAAACAAGGATAATCAAAGGGAAGATAAAAGCGGTAAATAGGGTCGAAACTCCCTGGTCAGTCTCGTGTGTGAGCTGGGGCTAGTGTGTGTGAATTGCTGTAAGGTGGGGGAACGGACTGTGAGTCAAATGGTATCATCTGGGTGGTATCAGGTGTTTGCTCCATCTCCAAACAGTTGGAAACGGGTGGTTCAGTCTCCTCGTCGGTCGCTTCGGCGGATGTCTCCTCCTCTATGACTGACTGATCGTCTAAACCCTCACAAACTCCTTCAACTGTGACTGGATTTTCTTCTTCAATTGCAGTAGAGGCGGTGGTAGTGACCTCATCTTCTGGCATCTCTTCAGCATCTTCTCGTGCACAACAAGCTAGTAGCTCATTGCATATCCGCCGGATTTCAGAAGATCTGAGGTCGTAAACCAGGGTTCGAATCGTTTCCTCTAGGTCCATAGGCGTCCAATCCCAAATCGACCCTCATGCGGCTCTATCCACCATCCCTTGGCCTTCGCTAGTTAGATTTTTGTAGAAAATCCACATCAGTGTACACAATGTCATACCATGGTTCCGATGTGCCTCTCGCAGATCTTGAAATCCATACCATGCATGACCGATCTTCTCTCCAGATTCCAATTGAAAATCTCGAATATGTTCGAAGTCTATGCAGTTTGCTGCAACATGACAATCCATCCCACACCTATAGCAAATCAAGAGATCCATACTTTTCTGCACACACAAAGAAACCCAAGTAGTTCCGCAAAACAAACTAAACTAAAAAAAAGAAAAGACAAACTAACTAATATATACAACGAAAAATTACAATTCGTAAACTTAACAAAGGAGTTAAGTCCCCGGCAGCGGCGCCAAAAACATGATGTGTCAAATCAAAGTTCTAAATTTGATTAAAAGCCAAGAGTTAATTCTCAACACTACAAAAACCTATAGTGCAGGGAAGTTAACCCCGAGGTCGGTCTCGAAGGACTTAACTAAGTTGAGTCTTGTATACGAATAGTAATTATAGTAAAGAAAGCAGTAAAAGGGTTGTTTGCTTCAGCAGCGAATTTGTTCTATATTATCTATCTACTTATGCAATCTAACTAGAAAACAGATTAATCTAAACGACAATGATATAAATAAGGAGAATTATGGAGCAGTAACGTGAAACAAGCTAGCTAGCAGGATACATACATTTCGCAGGATAGATTACGCATGTTGTCACAATCTTGTGTTAAACAACGAATAGCACTAGTGGAGGCGTCAATTCCACTAGGCTACAATCAATTTAGCTAATCCTACTATTACCGTTTGCAATCTAAACTGTTAGATCAAGCAAGACGAAAGACATTTTGGTGTATTGATTGAATGCTTAATCCAACAATGATTTTGCTGGCATGCTCGACAAACAGAATAGCAAGATATGCGATTAATCTAAAAAGCACAAGTAATCTAAACCCGATGCACTTCGAATCTCATGAACCCTAGCTAGCATGCATTGAATTAGTCACCACCGGATAATCGGGGTGTTTAGCTACTCATATTATGCAAATACATAATCAATATTGTACATAAACAGGCTCCAAACATAATCTAAAGCAAGAAACAAAGATTCGACTGAATTGATACAAATTTACCTTCGTTGTCACAAACCCTAGGAAGAATTGAAGAACTGAAACGAATCGATGCGAAAAGCTATGTAGATAATCTCCCAATCAATGTCAATCTCCAGATTACAAGATAAACGGTTCAGTTACCTCCAATAATAGGTAGGTAATTGCCTTGGAAAGGTTCTAGGTCGAAAAGCAATAAGAAGAGAAGAATAATAATCAAGTTGTCCTAAAAGATAAAGAAAATAGGTTATATGTAGCGAAATTTGGCTGAAAATCACGTTCTGGGCCGAAAACGGAGTTGGCGGACGCCAACTTTGATGTTGGGGGATGCCAACATTCTCTGCCCTCATTTGGCGTCCGCGGTAGACACTTGGCGGATGCCAAAACTAGGCTATGGCGTCCGCCAAGTCTGATTTTGGCGTCCGCCAGATGCGACTAGCGCCCCCAGGCTCTTTTTTGTCCTCTAAACGTCGAAATCTGGAGATGGTTCCTTCTTCAAAGTTGTAGCTCTTGGTCTTATCTACGCGTGGACACCAAGATCAGTCAATCGGAGTTCATATGAAAATGTTATGGCCAAAATGCCAATGCTACTCCATCGTAGTTCGAATTTCGCGCGCTTTCACTCGAACGGCTCTAAAATCTTCGCCCGAACTCCGAATCCACTTCCGTTTCGACCGATCAACTCCTTTTTCAATCACCTTTTAGTTCCATAAACTTCCGTACTTCCATTAATGCATTACATGCACTGGTTTATCCTTTGTTTAAATGCGTTTTCACCAAACACCTACAAAACACAAAAATGTAACAAAACACTAATAAAACACATAAGAACTATACTTGAGAGTGGCAATAAGACGGTAAAAAAGACCGAATAAGACAATGTAAAATCAACTCATCAGTACTCAATCAGTTAAGTTAGAAGGGACTTTATCACAGCTCTATATAAAATTAGCAGTAGACTAATGAAAAGGCAATCGTTCTCTCTTTTTTCAATCTTTCATTTTTTTGCATACTCCTTTTTTGCAGTCTTATATATGACCCATATGTTTATTTTGTCTCAATTTTTTGGTAGTGTCTGTTTTACCGAAAGTCCGCACTTTTGTGCGTGCTGGTTTGGTATACACGCCATCAACCCTCATGGACATATGGCTTTTTAGGACCACGCCGGTGTGTAGGTAGTATTTGAAACATGCCCAACACGACTAATGGTGGCACAAGTGCCATAGATACACCCCGAGACTTATTATAATATATTTTTTTTGAGAGAACGGAAAACCTAAACATGGTCATTATCAACATATACAGTACACATAAACCTCCTCCCCAAACCTGTTCTTGGAATGGGTTTGGCATAAGCATATAAGAATGGAAAGCATACCGTTCGTCATACTTAACGTACACTGAGTACACATGAGAATGATGAGGTGCAAACAAGGGAGTTTGCACTTCCCGAGAAATCACACAAGAACAAAATTACCGGTATAAAAATTTCATTTTTTTCTTTGGCCACTAAGCATGCTCACAGGCTTTTGGACTACAGAACTAGAACAAACTTTCTATTTACAGGAGAAACGAACTTAGCAAACTTATAACATGCAAACTGCTAATAGTCAAGGATCAATCAAAACTCTAGCATTGAACAGGTTTAGTACATGCAATAGATGCTGGACCTGGGAGACAGACTTAGACTCGAATAGAAAATAAAAAACGGTGAAGCAGAGTGTTAAATACAGAGAAAGGAAGAAAAAAGATAGTGCAATGAGCGACCCCCTCCCCAAACCTAGACTAGAGATGGTCTCCAACGAATTGGCTAAAAAGAAAAAAGAAGCAAAGAAGGTAATATCCGAAAAAGGAAGAAAGCTACTAATCTCCATAATCATCCTCCTCTCTTCACTGGTGTGAATAACCAGCCTGTGGTCCATCCCTGTAAAAAAGTCTGCTGCTGCTCATAATAGTTCAATAGGGAGGACTGAGCACGCATAATCTCGGCCTGAGTGCCTGCAAGCTGGGTGTACTGCTACTGCTGATGAGACAATATTCCAACGTCTCATTTGGTCCTTTTTAGCGGTCTTTGTGAGTTTTTGTCTTTAGTTTTATAGTCTTTTTAGTTCGTTTTTACGCTTTGGTGTTTTATTTACATTTTGCAGGAATCGACGTGTTTTGAGCTAAATGAGAACAAGCTGCTTAGCATGGCTCGCCGCAGCGAGGGATTCAGTCCGCCGCGCCGAGATTTTACGAGCTTGGACTTGGGAATTGCAGGAAGGCTCGCCGCATCGAGGAAATCAGTCCGCCGCGGCGAGATTTTGCGAATGGCTCCCCTGTTTTGAAGGAAGGCGCTTGCCGCGGCGGGGGATTCAATCCGCCACGGTGATAATTTGCGAGCTGGATATATAATCGACAAAAGGAAGCTCGCCGCGGCAAAGCAATTGGCTCGCCGCGGCGAGACGCGCAGGCTCAGAATTTATTTTCCTTATTAGTTTACATTTGTTTTTTCTTTGGGTATACTTCTTTTAACCTAGTTGTTGAGGAGGCCTCCTAGATTCAGACACTGACATTGAGACATCTTTGGAGCTTGGTTATTCATTGATATTACTCATCAGGATTATTGGTATTGCTTTCTTCTTTACAATTCGTTCTTTATCTTTATCGATTGAATTGTATGTTATTGCATGCGAGTTTCATATCTATGTTTCATATGATTATTACCATGAATCTCTGTATGCAATTATCTATTATGAGTAGCTAAACACCTTTGAATACAATAGTATGTGAAGATTATGCATATTCGTTCTAGGGTTTATCAAATCACTCATATAGGTTAGTCTCGTATAAAATCTTCGTAAAAACCTTCAATTCGATAAGTCCGTATTAAATTCTCTAAATTGTTCATGTTTAAGGATTGTGAATTGACGACTCATGATTTCTCCAATATAATATATTCTAAGAACAATTGGTTGAATCGAATTGATTGATTTACTGTACAACAACCGTGTGACAAATATGAGTGTTATCCCTAGTTCGAATTAGCATAATTGGATCTTGCAACTGTATTCATCTTTCTCTCATTGTTAATCATAATCTCAGCTTTAGTCAATCTAGTTAGAAGTATACAAAACCATCAATCAAACTGTTACTGGCAAGTATTTGTTTACTCTCACTGCTGCGTAGCTTGATTAATTCCCTAGAGATCGATCACGAGTTAGGCTTTAGTCTGCAACTACAGCTTAATCTCTAATTGCTTTTTAGATTATAATTTGAGCTTATCAAATTTGGCGCCGCTGTCGGGGAATTAATTCCTACTGTAGCGTGTGAGTGTGATATTTTATTTCCTTTTTTTTTACCTACCTGCGATTTCTGCACTAATAGAAACTAAGATTTTTCGAGGTTTTTTGATTTTGTAGAGGAACTATTTGCAGGTTTATGCCTGGTACAAGATCGCAAGGAACTCCTTTGGAACCTCTAGTACCTGAGATCGATAGACAATACCATCAGCTTCGAAGACAGAACTTAGCAGCTATTCAAATGGGTGACATTAACGAGAATACTCCCAGAGTCAACGGTGTTGTTGAGTCCCCTGTGATCACTTATGGGACCTATATGCAGCCTGGTGAAATAAAGGCTGGGGGATCAACTATTGTGCTCTCTAACAATGCTAGGGACATGGAGATCAAGTCTCATCACTTCCATGACATGCCTAAGTATTATGGGATGGCTAATGAGGATGTTATCCGGTTTCTCAAGGAGTTCGAGGGGCTGATTGCTAGAATTCCGCTTACTGTAGGCACAGTAACGGTTTCTGATGAGGAAATAAGGAAGAAGGTTTTTCCCTTGTGTATGTAGGATAAAGCAAAGAGCTAGCTATTGAATCAACCTGAAGGTTCTCTGGCTACTTGGGATGATCTATACAGGGCCTTTATGAACAAGTTCTATCCAGCGGAGAAGACTAGGCAACTTCGAGTGCAGATTGAGAAGTTCATGGAGATGAGTGATGAGTGTTTTTATGAGGCCAGGGAGCAATTCCTAAACTTAAGGGACTCCACTGGGAAGCACAGAATATGGTGGATATGACTGTGGATGGCTCTATCGTCACGGCATCTCCGGCTGCATTGAATGAGGCTTTTGAAAAGCTTGCTTCCATCTCCCAGCTTAAGGGAACTAGAGGTAGACCAAGGAGAGCTGAAGTAAAAGACATGGAGGAAACACCAGGCCCTAGCAATATTGAATTGGCAGAACAGATTAAGGAGATGAGGATGCTTGGCACTATCCCTGCACCAGTGGCTCCAGTGAATGAGGGGTGTAATCTGTGTGGTAATTTCGGGCATGGTGCTAGTATGTGTAGAATTCCTAAGACTATGGGGGAGAACCCAACTCCAGAGATTATTTGTTGGGTGCAAAACAGGCAGCGTGGTGGTTGGCAACCAAATCCGGGAATGAATGCAGGTGCTACTAAGGTGCAACCCTTCAACCCCGATCGTTCCAATTTATCCTACGGAGGTAACTTCTATGAGAATGCACCACAAAGAAGTTCCGCACAAGAGTTCCAGCTCAGAAGTTCGCTTCGATGTGGTCCGTTTCAAGACGGTCCAAAGATGCTAGCTTTCCCGCCTACTAGTGCACCGCAAAACGCTGATCAGGAGATTTGAGCTCACATGGAGAGATCAGAGAAATTCTGGGCAGAAGCACAGCGGAATCAAACCAAGAATGACCAGAGGTTTGATAGCATTGAGCAATCGCAAAAGAGGTTAGAGAAGACTCTTGGTGATCTAATCGGCGCCTTCCAACAAAGAGAGAAGGGTAAATTCCCTGCGACTGTAGAGAATAGCAGGGTACTTGCTGTGGAGGTAGCTTTTGATAAGCCAGGAGTAGTGAAGAATGTTTTTACGACTTGAACTTGCAACCATGATAAGGTGGTTTCCCAGGTTGAGGCAAAACAGGTACATGAAGCAAGAAAGGTGATAACATCTGGTCCTGCGATTCCAGGAGAGAAGGCGAATGCAAGACCAACTCAGTTGATCCAAAAGGAAGAGAAGAGCATTAGTGATGCAAACAGTTTCGATTTGGATGTCGGGATAGGCAGTTCTTCTGAGGTTACAGGTATTATTGATACTGGAGCTGCAGTTAACTTGATGACATTCGAGACTTATGAGGAACTCAGCCTGAAGGGTCTAGAACCGAGAAGATGCTTTTTGACCATGGCTAATGGTACTCGAAGCAAATGCATGGGAGTTGTTGAGGATGTTCCCGTAACCATTGGTGGAGATGTGTTTAAGACTGACTTCGTGGTTGTCGAGTCACCGCAGGTGAAGATCAAAGAGATGGATAAGGATATGCTGCTTCTTGGGCGCTCTTTCATCAAGGCTACTCGTATGATAGTCGATCTTTATGGCCATACACCTACTATTCAGGTTTGCGGTGAGAAACGTGAGTTGAAAGCTGTCACCACATCATATTCTCCTACACAGGTTGACACCAGGAACTACATTCCAGCACACACCGGTCCACTCTACACCTATTCTCGCTCAAGGGTAAGCATGGGGACAGAGAAGGCTGGGAGGCTCAAGCTCAATTAGCTCCAGCATGGAAGAAGTCGAGCTAACGACTATAAACAAAAGCCCCCTTTTGTTTTTACATTCATTAGACTAAAATTTTCATTCCGTACTTTGCTTTAAAGTGGTTATCTGTTTTCTTTTAGTTTAGTTGTGTTTTGAAGGGCGTGACCTTTGTTTTTTTATTCTCTTGCATGTTTGGAAGTTTAGAACCCTTGTACCAACACGAGGAAACTCGTGAAACTCCGAGTCGAGGCTTGGGGTTTCAATTTCGCGATGTGAAATTGACAAAGGTGCAAAAAAAAAAATTTCGAAATTTTTGCTCGCCGCGGCGAGCCCTTTCTATCCTTCCAGATTTTGCTTCAGAAAACTTCGCCATGAGCTTTTTTCGCCATGGCGAGACCAAAAGATTTGGTTTCGCTTTCGTAAAAACTCGCTCAAGGAGGCCCTTAGCTGCCAAGCAGACAAAAAAAAAAATCGTAGTCTCGTAAAAACTCGCCGTGGCGATGATTTCTTCCCGCCGCGGCGAGCTAAGTTTTTTAAAAAACTTTTAGTCTTCTTCTTCTTCTTCCCCGCCCCACTTTCTTCTCTTCTTCTTTCCGTTTTCTTCCTCTCTTCACTCCAATCTCCCTTTCTCACTCAATTCTCCACCAAATTCCCCCATTATTTTGGTAAATCAACGGGTTTTTCCCCCTCTCCTCGATTCTTGCTCCGTTTTTGTGCTTTATCCACCCAATTCTTCGGATTCAAAAGGTAAATTAGCTTGAACTTCCTTCTTCCTAATTTTTTCGAGTTTACTTGAATTATATGGTTGATCGTCGTTAGTCGTGATTGATTGAGTGTAGTAGATCGATTTTAATTGATACATGGATTCCATACTCGTCGATTTCGGAACTTACTTGCGTTGTTCAATTTTTTGCACTACTTCCCCGTTTTTGCCAATTTATAGCATCTTGTTCCACTTTTGCTCTGATTATCACTACTCTGATGCTTGTGAACTGACGTGAATCGAGTATTGGCCATGATTTAGAATCTTGACTTGGTTTGGAGAATTTTGCATTCTCCCCTGTTCCTTGCTCTTTTGCTGTTTCTTGCCTTTTGATCATGAATCGGTTTGGGGAGGTAGTTATCTACCCCCATTGTTCTACACTAACACCTCTCTCGCAAGCATCATGTCTCGCAGACCATCAAGCAAACGGAAGAACAGTGAGTCGAGCAGAGCAGCAGCACAGCAGGGTCCACAAGATGAGCTTTCTCACCTGTCAGCCGAGGGTAAAGCTTTTATGGAGGCGAATTTCCAGGAACCCAGGAGAGTTTGGCCTGAAAGGGAACTAGCCCTTGATGATCTTGAGGATGGCATTTATGCCCGTGTCTGGGCGCGAGTCAGGAACTTAGGCTGGGACAAGCTTTTTGGCAAGCAGCTGCCCTACGATCCAAAGTTGGTTAGAGAGTTCTACATCAGCCTTCACGACTTGGAGGATGAGTTGATGACGATCCATGGTACCCGGATCCGTTTTTCTGCTAGGAGCATCAGGGAGTTCCTCAGTTCCAGAGACTCCCAAACCGGGGAGGACAGGTACACCCACTGGGGCGAAAATCTTCATAACCGGCATTTCGATAGAGAACTAGCCGAGTTCGTACTCCTACCTGACAATGACCTAGAAACCCATATGACCCGCACCACCATGGCCCCCCACTTCCTCAAGCTAGAGGTTCACCTCTGGCAGCACCTGGTTCAGTATAACATCACCCCTATCTCCCACTTCAACACCCTCACCGCCCCCATTGCCCGCATCATCCGAGCTATCATGACCGGGTAGTTTGTCGATGCCCTGGCTATCATTTTTGGAGAGGCTCAAGGGAGGACAGCTAAGGGTAGCTTGCTCGGGTTCCCATGCCTCCTCACTGCCATTTGCCGGTCCCACAATGTTCCCGGCATTCAAAGCACTGAGGGACCCAAGGGTGCTTTAAAATCTGCCAACGCCAGAGTTATTATTGGCCGCCACCCAACCCCAGCCCCTAGAGCTGATGATGATACTGAGGAGCAGCCTGCTCCACCTGCTTCTACTAATTTCCAAGGTTATTTTGAGCAGATGACGGTGCGGTTCCCAAAGTGGGCCGGACCATAGTACGCCTGGATCGAGGAACAGTACTCTTTCATTGAGGCGCACTACCAGCGGCAGGAGGAGCATGATAGGAGAGCAGAGGCTAGGGAGCAGCGCGACATCGATCGCTTGGAGAGGCAGGAAGCACTCCGAAAGGCACAACAAGATTTCTGGGAGCAACGCTTCGGTGGTGGCTCTCCTGGATCGACTTGATCCTTCCAGCTGAGACAACACTATGGTTGGTCACTCTATACAGTCGTTTTTCTTACACTTTTCATTGCTAGGGGACTAGCACTTGTGTAGGTTTGGGGAGGTGGTCGACTGTATCTTTAGCTTAAGTTATCTCGTGTTGTACTTTATTTCCGATATTTGTACTCTATTTCGAACTCTGTTTTTCATTTTTTATTTTTATGTATTCTGTTCAAGTGGTATGTTAGCCACTTGTTTGTGTTATGTGACTGTGGTGGTATGTTAGCCACCTTTTTGTGTTAGTTATATATTTCCTTTCCAGTTGAGTCCAGTTTAGGTGTTAGTATTTTCATTTTCTCTTGTGGTGAGTCTGAGTCAATTACCAAGTCGAACGTCTATTGCGAATGGTAAATTCTCTTGCTACTTACGTTTTGTTTGATGTCTAGCTAGAAGTAGTGTAGTAGGCTTTTAATCTTGCAAGGCCGTTTCTCTTGTAAATAGCAAGTCTGGTTAGCCCTGTAGTCCAAAAGCCTATGAGGAGCCTAGCTGAAGAAAAAATATTGTACCGGCACCTGTTATTTTGTGATTTTCGGGGATGTGCAAGTTTTTACGTATTACTTGCGCCTTTTCATACTTATGTGTACTTATGACGAACGGCATGCTTTACTTTGCGGATTTTATTTCCCCCCGTTCTGTCGAACTGGTTTGGGGAGAGGATTGTTCACTATGAATGTTATGAGCTGTTATATTTGTGCTGAAAAATCTGTTTACTGCCCCCTAAGCTTTTGATATTTGAATCTCGGGGTGGATCTATGGTCTTCATTGATCACCGTTAGTCGTGTTAGGCGTGTTTCAAATACTACCTATATACCGGCGTGGCCTTAAAAAGCCATATGTCCGTGAGGGTTGATGGCACGTACACCAAACTGACACGCACAAAAGTGCGTACTTTCGATAAAATAGACACCTGCAAAAAATTGAGATTAAAAGAACCCAGGTGGCCATGCACTGAATTTAGTGAAGTATTATGAGATCTGATGTTGTTTTTAAATGATGAGGGGAGCAGTTTCAGTTTTTCGATTTTTCTGGAGGAATACAGTCATGTGCCAAAGTCCCTTTCGACTCAATGAGACGAGTACAATAGCATAAGATATTTGAGGCATCCTTGTGACAAAAGTCATCTTCCCAGTTTACTTTTTGAGCTATACCCTGTATGTATACTTCCACAAGAGTGACTGATACACTTTATACACCTGCGAGGGACTAGCGGGCTAGGCTTAATTGTTATTTACTTGAGAAACGATCGTGTCTGATTACCTGCTTACTATTTTTGCAAAGGTTAGGTTGAGAACAAAATTTTTGCATCCTGTGAATTTAATGTTTTCAATGGAAGATTCGGTCGCTTGGGAATTTGACTCTTTGTTTGTTTACATGCTTTAGAGTTTAGTGTGTTTAGGTTGTGTGTTTGCTCGAGGACGAGCAAAGGTTCGGTTTGGGGATTTTGATGAGACAATAGTCCAACGTCTCATTTGGTCCTTTTTAGCGGTCTTTGTGAGTTTTTGTCTTTAGTTTTATAGTCTTTTTAGTTCGTTTTTACACTTTGCTGTTTTGTTTACATTTTGCAGGAATCGACATCTTTTAAGCTAAATGAGAACAAGCTGCTTAGAATAGCTCGCCACAGCGAGGGATTCAGTCTGCCACTGCGAGATTTCACGAGCTTGGACTTGGGTATTGAAGGAAGGTTTCGCCAAGTAGATTTTGCCTCTGCTTTGAAGGAAGGCGCTTGCCGAGGATTCAATCTGCCAGTAGAATTTGCGATGGATATATAATCGACAAAGGAAGCTGCCAGCAGACGCCAATCTTAATTTGTTTTCCTTATTAGTTTAGATTTTGTTTTTTCTTTGGATATACTTCTTTTAACCTAGTTGTTGAGGAGGCCTCCTAGATTCAGACACTGACATTGAGACATCTTTGGAGCTTGTTTACTCATTGATTTTACTCATTAGGATTATTAGTATTGATTCCTCTATTGCTTTCTTCTTTACAATTCGTTCTTTATCTTTATCGATTGAATTGTATGTTATTGCATGCGAGTTTCATATCTATGTTTCGTATGATTATTACCATGAATCTCTGTATGCAATTATCTATTATGAGTAGCTAAATACCTTTGAATACAATAGTATATGAAGATTATGCATATTCGTTCTAGGGTTTATCAAATCACTCATATAGGTTAGTCTCGTATAAAATCTTCGTAAAAACCTTCAATTCGATAAGTCCGTATTAAATTCTCTAAATTGTTCATGTTTAAGGATTGTGAATTGACGACTCACGATTTCTCCAGTATAATATATTCTAAGAACAATTGGTTGAATCGAATTGATTGATTTACTATACAACAACCGTGTGACAAATATGAGTGTTATCCCTAGTTCGAATTAGCATAATTGCATCTTGCTACTGTATTCATCTTTCTCTCATTGTTAATCGTAATCTCAGCTTTAGTCAATCTACTTAGAAGTATACCAAACCATCAATCAAACTCATCGCAAGTATCTCACTTCTCACCGTAGATTGATTAATTCCCTAGAGATTGATCACGAGTTAGGCTTTAGTCTGCAACTACAGCGTAATCTCTAATTGCTTTTTAGAGTATAATTTGAGCTTATCAGCTGCAAGGCAGACTGAGAATCCTGTATAGCTCTCTGCTGTGTGGCTATAGTGTCTAGATACCCACAGTACTGTGTCTCATAAGTCATGAAACGACTATCAAGATAGCCCCGTAGTCCATGGAGATCAAAGACACCTGCATCCTGTGATGTACCAGCTGCTGAATGTGGAGGACTCGCTGAATGTGCTGGAGGTGAAGGAACTTCAGCTGAGGCTTGTCGTTCTACCTTTTCCGTGAGAGTCTTATAAGCCTTTTCATAGGCCACTCTCGTTCTCCGGAGGGAGTCGGGAGTAATATTGTTGCCCATGCCAGCTGAGATGCGCACTGGAACTCCGGCTGCCTTGCACATAGCAGTGATCATGCAAGGAAAAATAGGGTATCCGTCCTTGTTTACCCTCTGTGCCAAGAACTCATCGTATAGAATCGCTCCAAGGTCTACCATTCGCGCTGGGATAGACAAAATAGCATGCATAGTTCTGGCCTCGTGTCCTCTGACATACTCATCATTCTTGTTAGGGTAGACAGAAGTGACAAACCATTTCCAAACCACCCTAGCCTCTCTCTTCAAGTCTGCTCTATGAATCTTCCATCGCCCTCCCGCTTTCTTTTTTTTTTTTTTTTTTTTTGAATTCATTTTTATAGACAGCTCTTGTCGAAAATAAAGCAGTGTTCTTAAATAAATAATTTAGTGACTAAACTTCTTAGTTAATAAGCACCTCCACAAAACACTTTTGATGTATATGTATAATAGATTTCTTAGTATCTATATTTGGATTTTTTCAAAAAAAAAAAAAAAAAAAACCTTTTCTTCTTGTCATTGTAAGAGAAATGGTAAAAAAAAAACCTTTAAGTTACCTGCATTTAACTACAAAAACAAGAATTATATATATATATATATACATATATATATATATATATATATATATATACATATATATATGTATATGTATACATATATATATATACATATATATATATATATATGTATACATATATACATATATATATATATATGTATACATATATGTATATATATATATATACATATAGTATATACATACATATATGTATATATATATATATACATATATGTATATATATATATATATATACATATATGTATATATATATGTATATATATATTATTTTTTTTTGCTCATGTACAAGAAGAATCCATACTAAATAGGAAAATAAAAGAATATGGGTCAGAATAGCAGCAACAACATCATGAATGTGTTCGAAAGGGTTTGTAATGTGTTCGAACACATTCGAGCTGTCGGGGCCTGGAGTAGGCATCTGTAGAAACTCGGAGATGGCAGCAGGGCTGAAGGCAACCTCTTTCCCCCGAACGTGAACTCTGTGCTCATCAACATCCTCAAATTTGACAAAGAACTCTTTGACCAAATCCGGGTCGTACCCCGGGTAATTTCTATTCACCCCGAACCAGTTCTGGCATGCTATACGGGAGTACAATTCGTACGTGTGGATCCCGTTCATAGCGTCTTCTCCCCAATGGATCTCACGCTCGGCCATGAAGGTTCTTGTATCAGTCTTAAACTCTTTCTTATTTTTTTAGGTAGCCTTGGTAGGCGTATAAGCAGCTTTGGAAGAGGATCCAGTCTCCATGCGTGGGCATTTGCCACCTCTTGTTCGTGTAGACATAATGATCAAAAAATCAAAAACAGAGGGAAACGCAACAAAGAGAGTGGCAGGTAAGTGGACTATGCATTAGTGAGAATAATTCATGCCTTAGCACATGCGATAAGAGTGTAAACCATAGTGCTAGAATATCTCAACTCGACAATTAGCAGAATAGGCAGAGAAACAGTAGTCTAGCTAGTACAACGTAATGGAAGAATAACCAAAACGATTCCATAGTTTGCTAAAAAATACTTATCATAAGTGAACATTACTACTATAATACTCAAACCCAACTCAAATCATTCAACAATAACCAACTATTCACACCCAATTCACAAATTGTAAATAGAATGGGGATCGACAAAATTGGCCACAAGTACTACTTATGCTCAATGATCAACAAGTACCAAGATGATATCATAAAAAAGCTCAATTTAAGCCAAAAATCGAAAACCCCCAAATTGCAAAAGTTAGGATTCGGATAATTAATGGATGATATGAGTTTTTGATGCTAAAAACGTGTCCTAGATGATGCAAGCTTCGAGATGTGAGGTTGAGCTCGAAGGAAGGTGGAGAAAAAAGGGAGAATGGAGATTTTTGCATGATTTTTTGTTATGGAGGAAGAGAGGAGAGAAAAACAAAGAAGGAGAAGTGAGGAGGAGAGGAAAGAACGGGGATTAAAAAGAGAGGAACTGGTGTCGCCAGTTTGCTAACTGGTGTACGCCAGATTCTCTCGCTAATCGACTGGCATCGCCAGTCAACTAGCGAGGGTTCGCCAGTTAGCAAACTGGAGGGGTTTTTTTTTTTTTACAAAAGAAGAAATAAACGTGGATGCAACTACTTTATGAATAGAAAAATGTGAATGCCAATGCAAGCTATCTAAAAGGCAAATAAAACCCGGGTTGCCTCCCGGGAAGCGCTTGTTTTAAGTCTCGAGCTTGACTTTCGCACTCTAGTTAGTACGATGGTGGGTACTAGACTTCCCCGTGCTAGAACTTCTCTGCTCTTGTGCCTACGAATAGATATAAAGAGGCCCCACAAACCCCGTAGAATATTCATTGCAGATAAAGTCCTAAGGCAAATAGTCCAATGCCTTCACTCTTCCGACCTGACCATTCACCTCATATGTTGTTGTACGCCTAAATATGCTAATTTTCATTCTGGTGGTGAATAAAAATGGCCAACCAAGGAGGATTGTATCGGGTCCTTTCTTCTGATCTTCCCGGATGTCTTTCAGAACAACAAAATTGGTGATAACAGTCTCACCATTCAATTTAAACGCGACACCCTTTGCCAATCCAACGGGTCTTCTATGCGACCCATCTGCCATAAGAATCGAGCTTTCATCTCTTCCAAACCTGTAGGGCCACATCCCATAAACAGACTGTATGGGATCAGATTGCATGTAGCTCCTGTATCTAAAGTCGCAATGGCTTTTGAATTTCCCATCCCAACTACGATGTTAAAGCTCTTCTTATTGAAAGGATGCTCCTTCACATTTTCTGTGATCTCCTCTTCCTTGACAGGAACTTCAACTACTCCAATCTCCGGAGTGCTCAATATAACTGGAGAATCTTCCTCCTGTGCAGAACCCAATTCCTCAGCGGAAAAAGCTGGAATGCTCGATATACCTTGGTGACCTTCCTCTTGAGCAGAGATCAACTCTTCAATAGAATTACCGGGAGTTATCATCTCTTCTGCCACTACTTCACTAGCAATCGGAGCTAATGAAACACACCTGCATGCTGTGTAAATCGAAACAGTCACCTCAACCGGTACTTCCGTAATCACTCTTATTGCCATTGCTCTCTCAGAAGTACTAGGGAAGTTACCCCTTTCCCTTTCTTGGTTCTTCTCAATTAGTTGCTGAAGGATACTTTGGATCTTATCACTATCCTTTTCCAGTTTCCCGATATGGGCGTCAGTAGACTGTCGGTGCATCTTGGTTTCATGAATAAATTCCTGCGAATCGTTCATAAAGCTCCTGAATTCAACAGCCAGTCCTGATCCGCCTGCTGGTTGTACCTCTTGAACCTTCGGCTCTGGGTTTTCGAAATTGTCATTGCCGTAGCTCAGTCGGGATCCATCTCCCCGTGGGTTATACTGGGTAACTGGAGGTTTCTGATACAACCCTCATTCTCCACCAAAATTAATCCTCTTCTGCCAGTAAACCGGTTTTCCATCCGGCCCCTGCTGGACCCAGTACCCCTCTTCCTGTGGTACTTCCTCTTCAGGTTGCTCGATGCTCAAAGCTAGTTCAGACCTGCACATATTAGCTCCGTGTCCTGCATTCCTGCAGACTCCACATATCTCAGTAGAGAATCCGCTATTGCTGCTCACTCCATTCAGCCTTAACCGTCTGATCTCATTAGCTAGCTCCGATAAACCTGCACTGGATCCCTGCTCTTCATCAAAGGCAGCATTCGCTTCTCCCTTTTGACCTCTAACATTTCTTCTGAGGTTACGGTGTTGGTTGTTTTGTGCCAACTTAGCGAACTTCTCCTTGAGAGCAGTAGCAGTTAGTTCCATAATTCTACCCCCGCAGGACACATCTATCATAGACTGCATTCAACCCATCATAGAAATACTGATTCAGATAAGCCTGTGAGTACCTGTGGTGAGGACACTGAGCTAGCAAGCTTTTAAACCTGTCCCATGCTTCATACAGGGACTCGTCGTACAACTGGTTAAAGTTACTGATTTGTTGCTTGATAGAAGTGGTCCTAGACTGAGTATAGTACTTCTGCATGAATACATTATAGACTTCGGGCCAGGTGGTTAATCTTCCTTCATCTAAGCCATTCATCCACTGTCGTGCCTTGTCAGCTAAGCACATAGGAAAAACCCTCATCTTTAGATCATCGTCGGTGACATTGTCACCTTTAGTCAACCCCCCGATGAAGTGCTCAAGCTCCATAAGAAATCCCATCACAGCCTCATTCTTCTGCCCATAGAATTTCAGAAGTAGAGCCATAAGATGTCCCTATATTTCCAAGTTGCGCACATTAGCAGGAATGACAATACTAGGACGGTGAACGTCTCGGGTCGGTGCGAAGAGCACAACCATAGAAGGTTGTTGTTCTGCCATCTCAATATGTTGTTTGAGCACTACTGTATCTACTGTTCTCTCGATTAATCTCACCCGTGAGCCTTTCTGTTTGCTGTAGTGTCTATCGATTTCGTCGAGAAAGGGTGCAATAGGCAAATCAAGACCTCTACTTCCTTGCATAAACTACCAGAAAGAAGATGCGTTAAGACTAATAGAACAAAAAATAATAAACTAAAAATACAAAAAATAAATATACTGCGACTAGAATTCGTAAACATAACAAAGGAGTTAAGTCCCCGGCAGCGGCGCCAAAAACATGATGTGTCAAATCAAAGTTCTAAATTTTTTTAAGCCAAGAGTTAATTCTCAACACTACGAAAACTAGTAGTGCAGTGAAGTTAACCCCGAGGTCGGTCTCGAAGGACTTAACCTAGGTGAGCTCGGTTTACGAATAATAACACAGTATAGAAAACAATAAATTGTTTGGTTGCTTCGGCAGCAGAATGATTAACTACGTGAAAGTAAACTACTTTGCAGACTAACTAGAAAACATATTTAAACTTGACGAGATTGATACGAATGAGGAGAATTATGGTGTGGTGACAGAAGACAAGCTAGCTAGCAGGAAACATGCAACTATAACCATGTCGATTTACTCTAGTTATCACTGGAACATGCTCTACCGATTATTACACTGCTCTAAACTCTTCTAGGCAGACACCTTATGTCACGTAAGGTACGGAGAACTATGACAAAGAACTAACTCAATTTGTTATAGAAAATATATAACATTAGTGAAGGCGTCAATTCCACTAAGATACAATTAATAAGCTAATGTAGTTATTACTGTTTGCAACGAACCAATAGATATAGCAAGACGCAAGGCGTTTTGTTATAAGTGATCAGATGCTTAATCTATTGGTGATTTTTACGTATGGAGTATCAAACAGAATACTACATACGCAATTAATCAAAATAGCACAGAGTAAATCGCATCTTATGTATATAATAACATGAACCCTAACTAGCATGCATTGAATCCGTCACCACCCCATAATGAGGTTGTGTAGCTACTCATGACATGCGAAGACATAATCAATATCGTAATTAACCAAGCAATAAACATAATCTAATACTTAAAATCAAAGATTCGAACAGTGATACAATTGTTACCCTTCGTGTTACAAACCCTAGGTAGAATTGAGAACATGAATCGAATCGATGCAAAGAGTATGTAGATAACGCTCCCAATCAATTGAGAATCGTCGGATTACAAGATGATAATCGGTTCAATCACCTAAAATAGGTAATTGCCCTGGAAATTAGGTCTAGGTTGAGAGCAAAGTATGAAAACTTGATAATAGATGATAATGAAAACTAATTATGTCTTGTTCTAACTAATAGAAAGTAAAAAAGACAAGTCTAAACGAATTAGGAAACAAAACGGCAAAAATAGACAGAAAACAAGAAACTGGCGTCGCCCGGCATGCATCGCCCGATAAGCTATCTTGTCGTTGCCGATTGCTATCTTGTCGTCGCCATGAAAATCGAGGAGAACTGGCGTTAGCCAGGCTCCTCCTGGTGTCGCCAGCTCTTCCTGGAAGGACGGTTTTGCCCTTTTGACTCCAATTCTTGGTATTTTGGCCTTCCTGCCCCACTTCTAGCATCCATTTGGGGCATTGGAACTCCACGTCTTGTAGATGCCGGTAAAATACACCATTTTGACTTCAATTAGCGCGGGTTTAGCCAAATACCTACAAAACACACAAAGAACAAAACAAGTAAAAATACTCTAGGAAAACCAATAAAAACTATACTTAAGGACGACAAAAAGACGGTAAAAAAGACCAAATGAGATGATGTAAAACCGACTCATCATGGAGGTGAGCAACAGACAAATCATGGTTGTATTGGAGAGAGTGGTTAAGCCGAGCATGACGGATTGGTCTCATGCCTTGCCGAATGCTCTGTGGGCATACCGAACAGCATATAAAATAGTGCTGGGAGCAAGTCCATACAGATTGTATCGAGAAGACATGCCACCTACCTTTTGAAGTGGAGCACATGGCATGGTAGGCCATCAAGACTCTAAAGCGTGATCTGTGCAAGAGGGAAGAAGAGATCTTTGGATCTCAACGAGTGGCGAAATCCGAATTAGGCCTACGTCAACTCGAAGATATACAAGGAGAATACAAAGGCTTACCATGACAAGCACATCAAGCACAAACAGATCGAAGAAGGGCAGGAAGTGTTGCTTCACGACTCCCGTCTGAAGTGGTTCCCGGGCAAGTTGAGGAGCAAATGGAATGGACCGTACAAAGTTCTCAAGGTATATCTGTGTGGAACGATCCAGTTGCTAGACTACAAGACGAAGGGGATTTTCAAGGTGAACGGGCACAGAGTTAAACCCTACATCTCGTGAGATTAACAACACACCAACCAGATGGAGACGACGTCTGGTTGGACTTGCGAATATCGATGCATAGTCGCACGACTATAACGGCGCTTGTTGGGAAGCAACGCGTTTTATGAGTATTTCCGTTTATTGCATTTCACGTAGTTTGCATGCATTTCACGTTTTTCAAAAATTTTCGCACGAGTAGGTCATTTGCATTAGTTATCTTTTGCTTAAAAACTTTCTTTTTCAAATTAACAAAATTAAATTGAAAAAACAAAAGAAAAAAAAAACGAGAAAAAATTTCGAACGAGCAAAAACCAGAAAACAGAACCCTGACTGCGGCCGCAAGCGATCGCAATTTCCTGATTCTGTGAATTATTTTTTGCCTTTTTTAGGTTTTAGAAATTTCCTTGCAGCACTCTAAACTTATTTATATGCATCTTTACCTTCTCTAAACTCACAAATTCACAAGCACAAAAGCATTGCATTCTAGAATAAGCAATATACTTACTTTTCTCTCAAGAATTCAAGGTACAATTCTTCGACTCTACTCTTCTCATTACTTCCAATCGCATGATTTATGATTATGTATACGTAATGCATGTGTGGAAGGTCGGAAGTTTGCATACATACGCATTAAGCATGGAAGGTCGGAAGTTTGCAGTAATGTTAATATGCATGTTCTAATGATTAACTATGCTATGCTTAATCTATCATTCTCATCCGTTAGTATGCATGTTTTAATTTTCTGCGATTATATGACTTTTTAGGTTCTCAAAGGATGTTATTTCTACTCACCTTGCCTCGATTAGGTTTGGGGGAGATGTGAACTAATCTTAAAAGTTTCTCATCACCATTCTTAGGAACATGGCAAAGAAAATCATTGTAGGTGGAGATGGAAGAGGCAAGTCTTTGGAAGCTTTGAAGAGGATGGAACGTGGTGAAAGTAGCAAGATTAGGGAAGAAGGATCATTGCATGAGTTGGAGGTGGCACACAAGCTAGAGGATCATTACCGAACCTTGTCTCGTAACTTTGATGCTCCCTTGGAAAGAATTGAACATCATGAGAAGAAGGACAAGGAGAAGTACCCACATACCTACTATGATATTTTGACAATGGATCATGAAGGTTGGTATCATTGGGAGAGGAAAAGGTAACAAGATGAGCATGAGGAAGCTCTAGCTAAGTTGGAGGAAGAATTCTTGCAAACAAGAGAGAAAACAAGGAAAGAAAAAGATGAAGCACTCTCAAGAGCTAGGAAGGAGATGGAGGAAGATTTGAGGAGAGCTCGCGATCTTTTCTATGAAGAGGAGTTTGGAGGGAAAAGAAAAGGTGACTTCAACACATATGAAGAAGGAGAACCATCTTTCCGACCAAGGGTGAGGCGTAATGCAAGAAAGACTACCGGAGGGTGTAGGCCAAGTCACATGCTCGCAGTGAAGAAAAGCAAATCATTGAGGAAAAGTTGAGCTCGATGAGAGAGCAAGCTAACTTTGTTGATCTCACTGATAGAGAACCTGACCCTACTCATAAAAACAAAAGACCATGTGTTAACTGGAATGACTTTGAAGAAATAGTGCAGGGACTTGAAGAGCAGGAACCAGGGGAGCAAGAGAAGCTAAAGCGCAAGGTCATCCACATGAATGGTTTTGATTATGAGGAGGAAGATCCGAAAGAATCTATGAAATGCTATACGCCTGAGCACGACCCTTATTTATCGGAATATGAAGAGACGGAGTGATCTACCAAGAAGCGGCCACCATACCTGACAGGGGAGTTTTCTCATTACCATTACTTTCTTTATTACTGTTTTGTGCTAAGGGACTAGCACAAGCGTAGGTTTGGGGGAGGGTATCGGTAACTCGAAATTCAAAATTTTTAGGGCCTTAGTTTTTGATATTTCCTTATTTTATGTACTTAGTTTCCAGTTGTCGCACTTTTATTTCTTTCCTATTTTGGATGATTACCGAGCTGTGACTCGTTATTTATCTACCGAGCTGTGACTCGAAGTTTATTCAAGTCTATTTAATATTTAAGTATTTTAATGTTTTGATTGAGGCACTTTCAATTACTTACGTCGAGTGTTGAGGAACCGATGTTCTCATCAGCAAGAGATATTCATCTTACATTTTTAACCGAGACACTTTACATGCACCTTCTTATGAGTTTTTGCCATGTAACAAAAAGATAAAATGGCAGTCTTAGAATAATTACACTTCCTTATTTTCCTTGATCTCTTGATTCACTTATATACGCTGTTTTAGAAGTCTTTCATGCTCTGAGTGAGCCTGCTTAGTTTAAGAGGAATTCTGGGAAGAAGTAAACCCTGTGAAACTAACAGGTTTGGGGAGGAGAAGTAGAAGGAAGTTGAGGTTGCTTTGCTCTGTTTTGTTCTCTCTCTCTCTATCTCTATAAAAAGAAGTACTGAAAAAACCAAAGTACCAAAAAAAAAAAAAAAAGTTACCATAAAAAGCAAAGGTACTAAAAGTCTCAGAGTGGATCTATGGTCCATATGATCACCGTTTTCATGTTGGGCATGTTACAGATACTATCCACATACCGGCGTGGCCCTTAAAGCTACATGTCCGTGAGAATTGATGGCATGCATGTATACCAAACCAGCACGCACAAAAGTGCAGAATTCGGTAAAATAGATACTACCAAAAAATGGAGAGAATAAAAGAGCCCAATGATAGTCATTTTACTAACTCGTATGCTTTCGGTTAGCCATCATTGGGCTCTTTTAGTCTACATTTTTAATGTCTGCTTTTACCGACTGTGTGCCGGTTGGTATACATACCATCAACCCTCACGGACATGTAACTTTTTTAGGGCCACGCCGATATGTGGGTAGTATCTGTAATATGCCCGACACAAAAACGGTGATCACAAGGACCACAGATACACTCTGAGACTTTTGTACATTTGCCTTTTCCGGTAGTTTCTTTTCTATTTTTGCTGGAGCAAGAGCTAGTGATTTTTAGCACCGGTAATATAACAGTAGGGCCAAAAAGGTTACCTTCGATGATGTTCATCTTCCACTTCTCTCCCAAACCAATTTCTCGAACTAGGGTTAGGGTTTTCTTCTCTACTTTTCCCGAAATCAATTCTCGATCATGATCAAAACATGATTCTCCTCCAACCTTTGGAACTCGTTGCTTTGTTTCTTCGTTCAAGCTCGACGGTAGGCTGCTATCACCACTTAAGTAAAGCATGTATAGGATATATGGTGGAGTTTCATAAGGGCTTAAAGAAGCTTTCAACGGGGTTAGCGAAAGGTATAGAAAAGGATTCCAAAAGGTGAGTACTACTAATCATATTCATGTTGCTGACAAATATTGACTCAAGGGTAGAAGTGTTCACACGGTTGCACACAGGACTTTAATTAGAGTAGCAAGTAAACTCACTCATCAAAGTAGCATGGGTCGGTTTTGGTCAGAGCATATATTCAGCAAGCAGCGAAGCAAGAAAACAAATCCACAGTCCCTCATCTTAATCATGATTCACACTCGGTACTCTCTCACAGATCAAAATTCTTTTCAAAAAGTAAAACACCTTAGACGTAACAGATAAAAATAATTTTTTCGATTTAAAAATTAATATAGATAATGAAACTAGTACCAAAGCAGAATTAAACTACAAAATACTAAGTGAGAGTATTTAAAAGTTATTACAAACCGAGTAATTCAGCTAGTAGCAGTCAAATTCCTCACCCAAACCTAGCTAAGAGCAGATAGGAAAGCTAGGAAAGTAGAGAGAAAAAGAAAAGATACTCCCTTCTCAGTGCCGTGCTTCCATGGAGAAATGCATCTAGGATGGAGGATCATCCGGTGGAGTAAAAAAATCATCCTGGCTTCCATAGTATTGGCTCGGTCCTCTGCTAGATGGCGGATGGAACGGTGGCTGAGGGTAGCAGGTGGGTAATTATGAGGGTAGTTCGCATAACTTGCTTCCAAAAAGGAAGTTCTTTGTTGCGCTTAAAGGCCATTCAAGTACGAATTACATTCTATTCTTTGGCAGTTAGCATACATCTCCTCTTACTGCCTTATCTCTTCTTGCCGATTAGCTTGGCACTAGTCTAAGAAAGCTTGCATCTAGCCCAGATCAAAGGCTCCTTGTTGCTCGTTCCTCCTATCCCTTGCATCCCGAACTGCTTCCTGGTGTCTGATAAACATCCGCTTGACCCTTTTTATAGTGAATGGTTCAGTCAAAGCCACGTTCCCTGCCTCTATCATCTCCACTCCCTGCTCTTTACATATCCTTGTTATCAATCCTGGGAATGGGAGATTCCTCCTGTGGTTTCCTTTAGGCGAGAGCATTTCGTCCATAATGATCCGCCCGATATCAACGTAATGTCTCGTTATTATTAAGTAGACCAACACTGCCTCCTCTTCATCAATTCCCCATTTGCTTTTTCTGGGTCTGAGGTTTGAGCACACAAATTGCACCCAAAACTTGGCACGGTCGTTGAGGGCTGTCTTCGGTATCTCCCTTTGTATGTCTTCCTCCTCATAATCATTCCTCAAAAGCAAGTGGCAGATCTCATCTTTCACTTCCTCGTAGCTAAAGTCAGAGTGTGGGGGCACCACAAGATTCGGTTTCTTGTCCTTCCCCAGTATCTCATAGAAGCTCTTGATAGTCTGAGGTCCAAATGTGAACTCGACTCCCCTTATGGTGATAGGAGGCAGCTTGCTCTCCTCATCCAGGTTGTCTACTTCAAGTTGGAAGAACTCCTCATAGAAATACTGATTCAATGCATGCTAGCTAGGGTTTATGTGATTCGGAGAGCATCGGGATTCGACTACTTGTGCCTTTTAGATTAATTACTATTCCTGCTATCACGTTTGAGGATCTTCTAGACAAAATCACAGTTAGATTAGGCATTTATGCCTTGCAAACCAAAATGTCTTTCGTCTTGATTGATCTAGCAGTTAGTTGCAAAGGGAGATAGTGGGTTAGGCGAATTTATTGTAGCCTAGTGAAACTGACGCCTTCACTAGTGCTATTTGTTTTTGAACTCAAGACAGTGACAACTTTCGTAGTCAATCCTGTGAATCGCATGTATCCTGCTAGCTAGCTTGTTGACGTTACCACTCCATAATTTTACCCCATTCATATTTCAATCTCGTTAGTGTTAAATCGGTTTCTAGTAGTTGCAAGTAGTTGTTTACTTTAGTTTATCATCTCGCTGCCAAAGCAAACAAACTTTTACTGCTTTTCATATTGTTACTTTTATTCATAAATTGAAGCTCAGCGTAGTTAAGTCACTAGAGACCGACCTCGGGGTTAACTCCACTACACTACAGGTTTTCGTAGTGTTGAGGATTAACTCTTGGCTTTAAATAAATTTAGAACTTTGATTTGACACATCATGTTTTTAGCGCCGCTATTGGGGACATAACTCCTTTGTTAAGTTTACGAATTCTTGTGACAGTATTTTTACTTTCTGTATTTTTAATTCACTGTTTTTCTGTTCTCTGCGCCTAATGCATCCCTTTTCAGGTAGTGCATGAACGGAAGAAGAGGTCTTGATTCACCCATTGTACCATTTATTGACGATATCGATAGGCATTGCAGCAGGCAGAGAAGGATAAAGGAGCGATGAAGTGCCGTATTTCAAAGACATATCAAAATGTCTAACGAACCAACACCTTCCATGGCTGTTATCTTCACAGCACCTCTGGGCAACCACCACCCCGGCATTGTCGTCCCGGACAATGTGAGGAATTTTGATTTTAAGGGCTATCTCATGGCCCTACTTCCGAAGTTCTATGGGCAAAAGAATGAGGATGTCATGAGATTTCTGTTAGAGCTGGAGCTGTTCATTGGGAGCCAAACTAAGGGTGAGGGTGTTACTGAAAATGATCTAAGGATGAAGGTTTTCCCTCTGTGTTTGAATGACAAGGCACGGACGTGGATGAATGGCTTGGACGAAGGAAGCCTCACCACATGGCCCCAGGTATATAGTGCATTCATGCAACAGTATTAGCCCCAGTCTAAAACTTCTGCGATTAGGCAACAGATCAGCACTTTTACCCAGATGTATGATGAGTCTCTATATGAGCCGTGGGATAGGTTCAAGGGTCTTCTCTCTCAGTGTCCTCACCACAGGTTTCCACAGTCTGATTTAAATCAGTATTTTTATGACGGATTAAATGAGAACCAGCAAGCTTTGATAGATGTGTCTTGCGGGGGTAGCATGATGGAGCTAACTGCGGATGCTCTAAAGGACAAGTTCGTTATGCTGGCACAGAATAACCAGCACAGCAACCCCAGGAGAAACACCAGGGGGCAAAGAGGTGAAGCTAATGCCACCTATGACGAAGGACAGGGATCGAGCACAGAGATTGCAGCGCTTACCAATGAAATCAGGCAACTTAAGGCACATGCCTTTAACAGCAGCCCCAGCTTATCTACTTAAGCTACTCCACCTTTGGCGGTTCCTAGGCAAGCTGAGCCGGTTGAATGTAGAAAGGAGCACCGCTCCATCTCGGAAAGATTAGGAGAACAAGTTAAACAAGAAGTTTGATGAGTCGGTTTTATACCGTCTCATTTCGTCTTTTTTATCATCTTTTTGTCATCCTTGAGTATAGTTTTATTAGTTTTGCTAGAGTATTTTTATTTGTTTTGTTCTTTGTGTGTTTTGTAGGTATTTGGCTAAAACCGCGCTAATTGAAGTCAAAATGGTGTATTTTATATGCATCTACAAGATATGGAGTTCCAATGCCTCGTATGGATGCTAGAAGTGGAGCGGGAAGGCCAAAATATCAAGAATTGGAGTCAAAAGGCGTCGAAAATCACTCGGAAAAATGGCGGCAATTATCAAATTGTCGCCGATAACTTCTTATTTGGTGCATCGCCAAACTAGCATCGCCGATTTGAGAAATGGCGGCGCCGATCTTTATTCTTGGCGGCCGATTTCTTCTTTTGCCGTTTTTCTGCGATTTCATCTCCTAATCCGGCCAGACTTAGTTTTTCCCCTTTCTATGAAAAAGCTGTTAGAACAAGACATAATCATTCTATTGTCAAGAACACACACCTTGCTCTAGAACTAGACCTAGTTTCAAAGGAAATTACCGGATTTGAGGCAATTGAACCGTTTTCATTGTAATCTGACGATTGACGTTGATTGGGAGATTATCTACACAGCTTTTGCATCGATTCGTTTTCGTTGTTCTATTTCTACCTAGGGTTTGTGACAACGAAGGGTAAAATTGTATCAATCCTCTCGAATCTTTATGTTGTGCTTGAGATTATGTTTATTGCTAGTATGATTATGCTTTCGAGAATGATTGATGAACTGAGCATCCTCAAAGTTCTCCAAACCTATTCTTGAGGGAGTTGTCCTGCCTTTGATGGTCTTAACTATCAAGAACTCGAATGTCTACTTGTCCGAGGTCTTTTCAGAATCAGTTTCAGGATAATCTGCCAAAAAGTCCGGAATGACCTGAGCTTTCTTGGCTGTCGAAGCTTGATAGTTAATATCATATTCACTCAGTTCAATCGCCCACTTTGAGAGTTGTCCTGACTGATCCGGCTTCCCAAGGACCTGTTTCAAAGGTTCCGAAGTTAGAACAACGATCTTGTGAGATTTAAAGTACGATTTAAACCGTCTTGCAGTGTAAACCAAGGCGTATGCGATATTTTCAATCTTTACGTTTCTTGTTTCTGCCCCATCAAGGGCTTTACTAAGATAGTAGATTGGCATATGATCGTTAGCCTGAACCCGTACTAGGACGAAACTCATTGCCTCTTCCGTAACGGCTAGATAGAGGTAGAGTGGTTCTCCATCCACAGGCTTGGAGAGTAATGGAGGGGAATGGAGGTACTTTTTGAGGTTCTCAAAATCCTCTCAACATTCCTCCGTCCACTTAAAACTCTCGCCTTTCCATAGGATTTTGAAGAACGGAAGATTCTTTTTTGCAGAACGGGAGATGAAACGACTTAAGGATATAAGACGCCGATGAGTTGTTGTACCTCATTGATGATCTTTTGCTGTGGAAGGTCCAGGATGGCCTTGATTTTCTCTGGGTTGGCGCTTATTCCCCTTTTCCGTGACCATGTGGCCCAGGAACTTTCCGCCTTTGACTCCAAAAGTGCACTTTTCCGGGTTGAGTTTCATCCCGTACTTCCGAAGGATTGCAAAGCATCTGTTCAAATGTTCTATGTGCTGCTCCTCAGTTTTGCTCTTCACTAGCATATCATCAACATACACTTCCATTGTTTTACCAATTTCTTCTTTAAACATTTGATTTACTAGACATTGGTAAGTGGCCCCAACATTCTTTAGTCCGAAGGGCATCACTTTGAAGCAATACACCCCTTCTGGAGTGGAGAAGGACGTTTTCTTGATATCTTCTTTGGCCATCCGAATATGATAAAAGCCTTGATATGCATCCATAAAGCTTAGTAATGTACATCCGGAAGTGGAATCCACTAGCTGGTCTATCCGTGCAACGGGTATAGATCTTTCGAACAAAACTTATTTAGCCTTGTGAAATCATTGCACATTCGCCATTTGCCCTGTGACTTCTCAGCTAGGAAAACATTGCAAACCCAATCAGAGTAACGGACTTCCTCAATTTGTCCGGCTTTCATGAGTCTATCCACTTCCGCAGCAATGATAGCATCCTCAATCGGACCAAAGTCTCTTCTCTTTTGACGGATGTACTTGCTCGAGGGGTCCATGCTCAGACGGTGAACAGCAACCCTAGGATCTATCCCTTTCGGATCATCCGAGTTCCAAGCAAAGACGTCTTTGTTAGTTCGGAGACAGGCTACCAACTTCATCTCAACTTTCGCGTTCATCTCAGTACCAATTCTAGTCTTTTTCTCTGGGCTCCCAATGACCAACTCAACCTCCATGAGAGTCTCGTGAGGCTCGATCCGTGCTGCCTTTGGAAACTTGTTTTTCTGGCTCCCTATCCCAATGATGGGATTTTCTTTCTTGGGAGGTAAAACAAGCTGCGGATCTGATGTCATTGAGACGGATAGAGTTGGGGTAGATGCCCTCCTGGTTGACATAATATAGCATTCCCATGCTTCTCGGACATTTCATATTTCTTCCCCTACTCTGTAGGGAGTTGGAAACTTCATCTTGTTATGCAAGGTGGGGGATATTGCATGGAACTTATTGAGCCCTGGCCGTCCAAATATGACATTATAATCGAAAGTCCGATTAACTACCAAAAAAGGGACTAGCTTGGTTACCCTTGCTGGGTGAGTACCTAAAGACACATGCAACATTATGCTGCCCCGCGGTCGGACAACACCTCCGCCAAATCCTGATATAGAGCTATTAACTCTTTCATATCGGACTCCTCCCAAATTCATTTCATCAACGGTACTCTTGGCAATAATATTGGAGGAACTTCATGTGTCAACTAGGATTTTGTTCACCCTGTAGGTGGCAATAGTCAGAGAAACCACAAGCGGAACATCAGGGTCATCTACATCCTCACCTCCTGACGTAGGAGGAGGAATCTCACTATCATCAAAGGAGATGATGTTCGTTCCTCGGAGTGCAGGTGCAGCGTAAGCCCTGTCATTGTTCCAATTTTGAGCAGTCCTTTCCCTTGCATTCTGACTATCACCTCCTGCCGGACCTCCAGCAATCGTGTTGATTACTCCACTATACGGTCGATTCTCCATTTCTATATCATCCCCATACTCGTATTGACTACGATGAGATGGGTGACCTGTGGGCGGAGGTGGCAGTGATAACGGATGAGGCTGTGGTTCCGCCTATCTTCTCTTCTTTGTTCCGTTTTATTATGCGGAATGTTAAATCCGTCTGGATGCTTTCCTTACACTTTCCTTCTCTGACCAAATGCTCAACTTCTGTTTTCAAGTGGATGCAATCATCCGTTTCATGACCTTAACTCTTGTGAAACTTGCAATACCCTTTGGCTTTGTTATTCTTCCGGTTCTTGTTAGATGGCTTTGGCAACTGGACATCCAACTTTTTCTCAATAATGGTGGCCAAGATGTCGGATCTTGGCTTATTGAGGCGGTGTAGTCCGCATATCTTCTTGGTGGACTTCTTTCCTGTGGAATCCTTTGTCTTTATATTCTTTCTTGGATCGAATTTTGTTGTTCACCTTGTGCTCTTTTCCTTTCTTGGATCTGGCTCTCATTACTTGCGGTCCGTCGATAATCTTCCCATACAAAACATCCTCACAAATCTCTTCCAGATGCCTCTCATTCCTCACTACTTGGCTAGAGTCTCCTCATGATTCACCATTGTAAGTATTAGAATACGGTGTGGACCCGATCCTTATCTTTGTGGTTCAACTCGGGGCAACTCTGCATTAAAGCGATCTAGAATAGTACTAAGATCCTCATTCTCTCTTTGCACTATATCAGCCACTGTTCTCTGATCGTTTCTTACGTTCGGATTTTCCAAACCTTAATATAAACCTAGAGCAGAGAACCTCATAGGACTTGATAGATTTGTTGGGCAATGCATTATACCAATCCATAGCTATTCCGAAAAGAGTAGATGAGAAAGTAATAGCTTTGGTATCATCAGTCATATATTTGGAATCCATCTTGTTGTTGTATCTTATCAGGTGACCCTGCGGACAAGAATCACCATAGTAATATTTCAGGTTTGGAATCACCAGGTTCAGGATTTTGTTCCTTTCCTTCTCCTTCATGATTTCATCACACAAAGGATTAGGGGCGCTTGTATGGACTTGCTCGTGATCCTTCACCAAGCGTCCGAGACTAAGAACACAGGCTTCAATGCTTTCTGTTGAGCATAGATTTCTTCCGCGTTCATCATTTCTCCAGTCCGAGGATGTATGGCTACATCCGGAGGGAGCTCATCCACATTGACCACGGGAATTGTTTCCGCTACCTGATCTCTAGCTCTCGGAGGTACTTGTGGCAGAGCTCTGGGCTACCTGTTCCCATCCTCTTGTCGAGCTCTTTGCGGACTTGGCTCACGTTGAATCTGCGAAGCGAAAGCTCTCCTCTCAAGCAAGTTTCGTAGGTCTTCCTGTGGCTGATTTCCCAACCTTTGATGAGTCGGACGTTGTTCATTCCTTGAAAGAGCGGGGTCAGCCTGAGCTGGAGCTGCCGCTTGCGGAGATGCTTGTTGTGGTGGTACATTGCTGGAACCAAGACAACCTTGGATGACTGTAAGAAGCATTCCGAACTGAGTTTCGCTCAAACCAAAATCACTCGTACGAACTTCACGTCCGTCTGGCATAATAAAATGCTGACCTGGGGGAGGCCCTTGGTTTCCTGACGGAGGAACTTGGGCCTCTCCTCTCTCAGGGATCTCTGGCACAGGGTTGTCAGGGACATTGCGGATCCTTCTGGTTGGAACTTCTCTTCCTTCATCTGAGGATAGGCTTGTTGTAGGACCATCGCTCGGATAACAATCTCTTCTTGCTGGACCCCTACCAGTCTGCCGTCCTCTGGTGGTCCTTTTTAACCGTCTTTTGTTAGTCTTTGATCTTAGTTTTATATTATTTTAGTGCGTTTTTATGCTTGGTTTCTTGTTTGTGTTTTGTAGGTTTTTGTCCTTTAGGTACGTTTGGAGTAATGACGACTTTGCTAGATGTGAATCAAGTGATGAAATCACAATCCGAAGTATTCTTGAAGGCCGCCTTGTCGTATAGAAGAAGCAGAAAGAAACACCAAATCTGACTAGTTCACATGACCCGATCTCTTGGCTACTTGGCGTGATTCTCATGACCATATAATTCTGGAGAAGATAGGCTCACCGCGGCCTAGTGTTATTCCCCCGTATGGCGGCATATATATATATATATATATATATATATATATATATATATATATATATATATATATATATATATATATATATATATATAAAGAAAACTACATGTGGTGACCAATTAAGCGTGCCGCGGCGAGAGGCGTCTGCGGAATTATTTTGTTTTCCTTATAATGTTAGAATTGGGTTCTTTTTCGAAGACTCTTTTTAACCTAGTTTTGAAAAAAGCTCATAGATTGAGACATTTACATAGAGACATCTTTGGAGCTTGGTTATTCATTGATTACACACATCAGGATTATTGTTATTGATTTCTCTATTGATGTCTTCTTTACAATTCGTTCTTTATCTTTATCGATTGAATTGTATGTTATTGCATGCGAGTTTCTCATCTATGTTTCGTATGATTATTACCATGAATCTCTGTATGCAATTATCAATTATGAGTAGCTACACCTTTGAATACAGTAGTATGTGAGGTTTATGCATATTCGTTCTAGGGTTTATCAAATCACTCATATAGGTTAGTCTAGTATAAAATCTTCGTAAAAACCTTCAATTCGATAAGTTCATATTAAATTCTCTAAATTGTTTATGTTTAAGGATCGTGAATTGACGACTCACGATTTCTCCCGTATAATATATTCTAAGAACAATTGGTTGAATCGAATTGATTGATTTGCTGTACAACAACCGTGTGACAAATATGAGCGTTATCCCTAGTTCGAATTAGCATAATTGGATCTTGCTACTGTATTCATCTTTCTCTCATTGTTAATCGTAATCCTACCTTTAGTCAATCTAGTTAGAGGTATACCAAACCATCAATCAAACTGTTACTGGCAAGTATCTGTTTACTCTCACTGTTACGTAGCTTGATTAATTCCTTGGCGAACGATTCTGTGGTTAGCATTGTCTGTTTACAACAACTGCTTTCTACTTGTTTTCCAAGTAGTAATTTGAGCACATCAAATTTGGCGCCGCTGCCGGGGGGAATTAATTCCTACTGTAGCGTGTGAGTGTGATATTTTATTTGCTTTTTTTATTTTTTATTTTTACTTACCGGCGATTTCTGCACTAACAGAAACTAAGATTTTTCGAGGTTTTTGATTTTGTAGAGGAACTTTTTGCAGGTTTATGCCCGGTACAAGATCGCAAGGAACACCTTTGCAACCTCTAGTACCTAAGATCGATAGACACTACCATCAGCTTCCAAGACAGAACTTAGCAGCTATTCAAATGGGTGACATCAACGAGAATACTCCCAGAGTCAGCGGTCTTTGTTGAGGCCCTGTGATCGATTATGGGACCTATATGCGACTGGTGAAATTAAAGTGGGGATCGTATTGTGCTCTCTAACAATGCTAGGAACATGGAGATCAAGTCTCATCACTTCCATGACATGCCTAAGTATTATGGGATGGCTAATGAGGACGTTATCCGATTTCTCAAGGAGTTCGAGGGGCTGATTGCTTGGATTCCACTTACTGTAGGCACAGTAACGGTTTTTTATGAGGAAATAAGGAAGAAGGTTTTTCCCATGTGTATGCAGGATAAAGCAAAGAGCTGGCTATTGAATCAACTTTGAGGTTCTCGCTACTTGGGATGATCTATACAGGGCCTTTATGAACAAGTTCTATCCAGCGGAGAAGACTAGGCAGCTTCGAGTGAAGACTGAGAAGTTCATGCAGATGAGTGATGAGAGTTTTTATGAGGCCAGGGAGAGATTCCTGAACTTGCTCTCTCAATGCCCTCACCATAGGTTGAGTGAGATGGATTTATGCTGCAAGTTCAATGAGGGACTCGACTGGGAAGCACAGAATATGGTGGATATGACCATGGATTGTTCTACCGTCACGGCATCTCCGTCTGCATTGAATGAGGATTTTGAGAAGCTTGCTGCCATCTCCCAGCTTAAGGGAACTAGAGGTAGACCAAGGAGAGCTGAGGTAAGAGCCGTGGAGGAAACACCAGGGCCTAGTACTATTGAATTGGCAGAACAGATTAAGAAGATGAGGATGCTTGGCACTATCCCTGCACCAGTGGTAGACCAAGGAGAGCTGAGGTAAGAGCCGTGGAGGAAACACCAGGGCCTAGTACTATTGAATTGGCAGAACAGATTAAGAAGATGAGGATGCTTGGCACTATCCCTGCACCAGTGGTTCCAGTGAATGAGAGGTGTAATCTGTGTGGTAATTTCGGTCATGGTGCTAGTATGTGTAGACTTCCTGAGACTATGGGGGAGAACCCAACTCCAGAGATTATTTGCTGGGTGCAGAACAGACAGCGTGGTGGTTGGCAACCAAATCCGGGAATGAATGCAGGTGCTACTAAGGTGCAACCCTTCAACCCCGATCGTTCCAATTTATCCTATGGAGGTAACTTCTATGAGAATGCACCACGGAGTTCGGTACAACAGTTCCGATTTAGCGAGCTCCGTTTCAACAGCTCCGTTTAGAGGTCCAAAGAAGCGATTTTCGGTTCCCTACTAATTACGCCGAACTGACGAAGATTAGAGCTCACATGGAGTGATCAGAGATGTTCTGGGCAGAAGCACAACGGAATCAAACCAAGAATGACCAGAGGTTTTATAGCATTGAGCAATCGCAAAAGAGGTTAGAGAAGACTCTTGGTGATCTGGTCGGCGCCTTCCAACAAAGGGATAAGGGTAAATTCCCTGGGACTGTAGAGAATAACAGGGTACTTGCTGTGGAGGTAGCTTTTGACAAGCCAGGAGTAGTGAAGACTGTTATTAAGACTTGCACTTGTAACCATGATAAGGTGGTTTCCCAGGTTGAGGGAACACTGGTACAGGAAGCAAGAAAGGTGATAACATCTGGTCCTGCGATTACAGGAGAGAAGGCGAATGCAAGACCAGCTCAGTTGATCCAAAAGGAAGAGAAGAGCATTAGTGATGCAAATAGTTTCGATTTGGTTGTCGGGATAGGCAGTTCTTCTGAGGTTACAGGTATTATTGATAGTGGAGCTGCAGTTAACTTAATGACATTCGAGACTTATGAGGAACTCAACCTGAAGGGTCTAGAACCGAGAAGATGCTTTGTGACCATGGCTAATGGTACTCGAAGCAAATGCATGGGAGTTGTTGAGGATGTTCCCGTAACCATTGGTGGAAATGTGTTTATGACTGACTTCGTGGTTGTCGAGTCACCGTAGGTGAAGATCAAAGAGATGGACAAGGATATGCTACTTCTTGGGCGCCCTTTCATCAAGGCTACTCGTATGATAGTCGATCTTTATGGTCGTACATGTACTATTCAGGTTTGCGGTGAGAAACGTGAGTTGCAAGCTGTCACCACATTATATTCTCCTAAACAGGTTGACACCAGGAACTACATTGAAGCACACACCGTCCCACTCTTCACCTATTCTCGCTCAAGGGTAAGCATGGGGACAGAGAAGGCTGGGAGGCTCAAGCTCAATTAGCTCCAGCATGGAAGAAGTGGAGCTAACGACTATAAACAAAAGCCCCCTTTTGTTTTTACATTCATCACTCTTTTTTTCATTCTGTACTTTGCTTTATTTTTCGTACTGCTAGACTACTTATTTTAAAAAAAATGTGGTTTTCTGTTTTCTTTTAGTTTAGTTGTGTTTTGAAGGGCGTGACCTTTGCACTTACATGAGGAAACTCGTGAACTCTAGCTGCGGCTTAGAGTTTCAATCTCGCGAGGCGAGGTTGAAAAAATGAAAAAATTTCGTGCAAGTAGAAAATTTTAAATTTTCTACGCCATACCAACTACTATTATGCTACTTGTGGCCAGCCTTTGTTTTTTAGCTTGAATTTTCACCATGGCGAGCATTTTCTTTGGTCGCGAGCCTCCTTTTCCCTTCCCCTCTCTACATTCATGATTTTACATGGCGAAACATTTTCTTGTGCCATGGCACACTTTTTTTCCCTAATTTACATTCATGATTCTGTGGCGAAACCTAAAGCTCCTTGTGCAGATCGCGAATTTTTTTTTTTAAAAGAACTGATCGTCCTTCTCCCTCCTCACTTTCTCTTCTCTTCTCCTTCATACCATCGATCCTCCACACCCAAAAAACTCCATACTCCATCAATACTCCACCTAAATACTCCATTCTTGTCCCAAAACATCCGAATTGCTCTCCTCCCTTTGATTCTTCACTCAATTTGAGTTCCACCCATCCAATTTCAAGATTCAAAAGGTACTATGTCTAAAGCGAAAGGTGAAACAAGCGCATTAGGGAGGCGCAACGGCGGTGGTGAGAGGACACGGATGAGTTCTCTCATCCACTATGGATGGGAGAGCTTACATTGTGGAGCACTTGAGCCATGCCGATCGGCTTTGGCATCAGTTTGATGTTAACGAAATGGCGGATGAGATCTTTCGGAGGTTCTATGACAGGATCCGGTACCTACATTGGGAGGTACTCTTTGGGAAATGGCAGCCCTACGGCCCAAAGCTGGTGCGAGAGTTTTACATCAGTCTCCATGACAGGTCTGAAGGTGGCCAGATGATTGTCAGAGGGGTTCAACTCCCATTCACTGAGGACAACATCAGGACCTTTTTGCATTGCAGGGAGTTCGACATCAGCGAGAGAAATACAAATCGAGCCTTACGGAGATAACTTGACGGCGCTGTTTGAGGAGATTTAAAATTGTGATCCTTCACGAGTATCACGCCGATATTTAGGTACCGATCAAGATCACCGCCGATGTATCAAACACGAGATTCGTTGTGGCGACATGATCGATACAATGTAACTCCAAACGGCCACTTCCACAACAGCGGCTCCACCTTCGTATCATTCGAGCCATTATGAGATGGTACGTTGATGCTCGATGTTATATTGAAGGAGATTCTCTCGACTGCGAGGGCGTTCTTGGATTCCCATGCCTCATCACCGCCTACTGCCAGCATCACCATGTACCTGGTATTGTGGGGTCTGCGACACCCAAGGGTGAACTCAATATCTCAGCTACCAGGACTATTTTGGAGCGATTCCAGCACCAGACCGGCTCGATGACGCCGCCTCGGCAAAGACATCCCTCCGGTCCCGGACTTCTACGCCTATTTTGAGATAAGCGCACGATTCGAATCGGGACGCGTATCAGCACATTGAAGAGCGGTATACCGCATTGAGGCATTACCGGCAAGAAGGTGGGATCGCCGAGCCGATGAGAGGAAGCGACGAGATCCGGCTTGGAGCGGCAGAGAGGCTTTGGAAGGAGCGGAGACTCTGGACCCGACACTTCGGAGGTGGATCCAGTTGAGTGCAGTGCCGCGACATCACTATGGTTGGTCGATCTATCTGATCGTTTATTTTTCCACTATTCGTTGCTAGGGACTAGCACTTGTGTAGGTTTGGGGATGTTTCGACTATATCATTAGCTTATGTTTCTTATGATGTACTGTGACTGTGGTGGTATGCTAGCCACCTTTGTGTTATTTTTCTTTATTTCATTAATTCTGTCCTAGTATCAATAGTGTCGAGTCTGAGTTACCTTTCCAAGTTTTTGAGCAGCTATTATGAGTGGTAAATCCACTTAATGCCTTTGTTTTGTTTGAAATGTAACTGGAAGTAGCCTAATGCATTGTTAATTCCTTAAGGTATGTTTTCTCTTGCAAATATCTAGTCTGTCCAGTTCTTTAGTCCAAAAGCCGTGAGAAGCCTGAGCCGATGAAAAAATATTGTACCGGCAGTTGTATTGTGTGGTTCCTGGGATGTGCAAGTTTTTTACGAATTACTTGCGCCTTTTCATACTTATGTGTACTCATTTTGTTTGGGGATAACGAACGGCATGCTTTTAATTCAGTTCTCTAACTTTTAACCCCGTTCTAAAAACGATTTGGGAAGAGTTATTTACATGTTTCGACTAATTTTTTAGCTTTATATGCTTGATTGTGTTTAAGTCATTCTTTGTTTCCAAAAGTATACGAATTTAATCTAATTTGGATCTATGGTCTTAGTTGATCACCGTCTGTCGTGTTGGGCATGTTTCAGATACTACCTATATACCGGCGTGGCCCTCAAAGCTATATGACCGTGAGGGTTGATGGCATGTATACCAAACTGACATGCACAAAAGTGCGGACTTTCGGTAAAATAGACACCCGTCAAAAAATTGAGATAAAAGAGCCCAATGAGGCCATGCATTGAATACAGTGCAATAATGGTTTATGTTTGATTTGCAAGTGAAAAAGGGAACAACACAGGTCTTGAACTTCTGTTATAAGTCATTTTTGAAATAAACGTCCCTTCTGATCCATCTGATTTGAGTACATTAGCATAAGATAGTCTAGGCAATTTTGTGATGCGAGTCACCTTCCCAGTTTACTTTCTAAGCGCATAACCCCATTGGACACTTCCAAAGAGAGTAGAAATTGCATATTATTCCTGTGAGGGACTAGCGTGCTGGACTTAAGAGTTATTTGCTTGAGAAACGATTTTTTGGAATTGTCTGTGCACTTTTCTGCCAAGGTTACTTGAGAGCAAAACGTTTGCATTTGGTGGACTTAATGCTTTCAATGGTAGATTCGGTTACTTGGCTTTGTAACTCTTGTATTTGTCTACGTGGTTTAGAGTCTAAATGTACAGGTTGTTTGCTTGCTCGAGGATGAGCAAAGGTTCGGTTTGGGGATTTTGATGAGACAATATTCTAACGTCTCATTTGGTCATTTTTAACCGTCTTTTATTAGTCTTTGACCTTAGTTTTATATTATGTTAAAGGGATCAAGAGATAGGACTTTGTAAGGGAAACTCAATATCTTCTCTTAATGGATTCAAGTCCTGAGAAAGGGAGAGTGGATTAGTTGAAGGATTACGCCAACTTCTGATACCACTATAAAGCTTTGTGTTATTTACTTACTGCACTTACTTTCTATATTACTTTATACTTGATGAGTACTTACACACATTATAGCTTGCTGAGCACGTGCACTTATCTGAAAGACTTCCGCTCTCCGAGACTAAGTATCAGATACCTTCACAAGTATCTGAGAAACTGTTTTATCGTCAAAAGTTTGAAAAGACTATTCATCCCCCAAGTCTTTTACTTTGTCGTTATCACCGGTCTTAATTGGAACATGGTAATTCTTCCAACTTGATTTGTTGAAATGCTTCCTATGTCTCCACATTTTCGCTTAGGATTCCACACGTAATATCTTGGAAACTCAGAATATAGATACTTACGTGCCTCGGCATGATGTTTGTTGAATTCCATCAATTTAAGGAACTTTGTCTCTGCAACAGTATTCTTCTCCAATAAGTTAGTAATCAAATCACTATCTTTGAATGTGACGGATTGTTCACCCTCCATATAAAATGATAAATGCTCAACCTATAGATCTCTGTGATGGATATCATATCACATAATACGTCATACAACCTCACATGCATATACACATCGGCAGTCAACATAACTCTTCACCTCATTCTCCACGATTATTTTGCGCATTTCCTATCAATACCCTTATTGGCGTACTTGAACAGATATTTGATTGATATGGTCTTATTGCACCATTCAATATTTATGGGTGTCTGGTACTTCATCAGTAGGAAGGGATTGTACGGAGCAATAAACCTATAAAGAAATAGTGGAACAACTTATACTTTTTAATATGCATGACAATCAAGTTCGATAAAGATGAATGGAATATAATGTAATCCTTCAAATTTGATAAGTAAATTGTATATGTTATCAATGATATTGTCATTTTTCTCAATAGTGGCGCCGACATCACGCCTCTTATACACATGATAGCCATTTCCATCAAATATAGTTCGCCCATTAAATAAATTTGGAAATGTCTTAGAGCATTTCTTGCGATCATGCATGCAAGGAGAAGTCGGATTTAATGGTTCGGGCGATCCATGCACCATATACTCGGATACAACTTTGTACAACTCCGGATTGAGTTCCTTATCTGGTATCTCATCACCAATGAAATCATTTATAGAATTTGCAAACATATTTCATTTTGCTTGATCAACCCACAGTAGTATATGTGCATGAGGAAGTCCGCATTTTTTAAATTCAATAGTGTGCATGACTACAGAGTTAATAGAATAATAATCAATTAATTCAAAGTGAAATGATTAATGGATTAATAAGTTGATATAACATAAGAAACAACATTTATAATTTGTTACCTGCGATGCCTTGCAAAAACCATTTTATGTCTTCAAATCTTTTATAAGCTGGTCCAACTTCACTTTGAAAACGTGACTCATAACATCAGGCCTATCCTCGGGTCGTAAACCTTTCAACTCGACAAAAGGTGTTATCTCAGGACATTTGGGATTGCAAGTGAATGTGATGAATAATTTCGAGATATCATATACTCTTGCAGATGACTATAGTGTCTTGGAATTTCTGCACCATATATCTAGGACATCCGACAAAAGAAGATGGCAAAACAAAGCATTTGCCGACGTTTTTGTTGGATTGGCATGATCAATATCACATGCTCGAATAACATCATCAAGTGACTTATACTTATCAGATCTCGATAATGATTGGTTCCTCATTATAAAAGCAAGCCTTTGTGCTTCCATCATCATATAACCATCTACTATAAATTGCTGAAACAACTTTCTGCTGAGTAGTATGGTCTGAGCCTCATCAACACGATCACAAAGCCTAATTGCCAATTGCCAAAAACTCCTTAATTATCACTGTGTGCCTAACACCTTTGGACTTATCAAAGTGAAAAATCTCTGTATGATATCCATCCTCACCATATGGAAAAAGTAGGGGATACTGCATTGGAAGGTAACTTGGATGCAATTCTGAAATTCTATGGAAGTCACTATTTCTTTGCTCTAGTATAATATCACGGGGATCCATGTCGTGCTCATCACCCTCTGCACATTTAGAAATGAAACAATTTAAGTATGAATACTATTAATTAAGAAATATATAATCTTTGATAAAATTATTGATATTTCAACATATCAACAATTAATGCAGCAACTTCAAAACATGTTGGTAGATTGTACATGCGCCCATCACGTGACCACCTTCCAGTGAGACACAACTTAACATTCATATTAACACCCTCCTTGAAACGTTCATCAGCCATACAATTTTTTTTTGAAAATTGGATTATCAACATCTATATATCATATTCTTTAAATCATCTACAATAGATGGATCAATCGTACAAGCAATTTTTTATCTAAAAAAAACATGGTATAGAATTAATCATATATACTTTATATAAGAAAATTAAAAAGATACTCTGGAACTATTATCAATACAAACGGAAACTATCTAACGACATCAATCCTGTCTTGAGTTTCATCCTCGCTGCAATACATATAGAGCTGTGAAAACTTTGAAGATTCACCTTCTTTAGGTAAAAAAAACTACCTATTAGATGATAATTATTTCCACCAAAACTATATGAATACGGACGATGTCCATTGTTGACAGAATGATCTTGGATCCCACCCTTCGAAGTAAAGGCGTACATCACGTTATAAGCACGTATGTGCTCGATGTAATTCCGACTCTTAATATGCCAATTTTACAAAAGATCACATAGCAGGCGAGGAGGTTGTTTGAGAAGAAGAAGTTGTATTTTACCACGACTAAAACACAAACCAAATTCTGGACAACTCAATGGATTTTTTTTAATCCTCTCATCAAACCATTAAGTGCACCGCAAAATCCACACCGTTATGTTGGATAACCCGTATCCTGGTAAGCTGCTCCATTAAAAATATAAATGCCAATTTTTATAGGATGGGGTAATCTATTTAATGTATGTGGAATTGAATGGCAATGAAAATTACCTACAATCGATATCCCATTATTTCTCCGCGCAACCATGTCCTTCTTGTCATTGATCTTTTTCATCGCTATCTTCTGTGATTCCTTAAGTGCGCAATGTGATGGATCTTGATTCATATCGTTCATTGAGAGTATATTTTTATCCAGTAACTACTCCATACGCTAATCTGCATGAGGCATGTAATTCAAATGTTTTGAATGAGGAAAAAATCCATTTTTTTGTGAATATACTTACTGTATACTCTAAGATCTTCATGGTATATAAAGTAATCACATGGATGTGACTTGAGATGTCTTCTCATTGATATCGTAAATCTCATGTTCATTTTGTTGAACCTTGTCATTGCTTTGTAATCTTCATCCATATTCCCTACACATGTCAAATGATCACATCTCAAACGACCAAAACTTCATACATGGCGACGTTTCTGACCAATGCTAACGTACTTGGGGCTCATATATGCCACTTCTATATCAGCAACACATTCAGGACACTGGTTGTATTTATATTGATGGATTTTCCCTTTGAGAGGTTAAATGAAAATTGCGTTCTTACGTTTACAGAATAGTGGAACATCAAGGTAATCTGGATTTTTCAATTTTAATTTAGAGAGAGTCTCTCTTTCAATGAGCATCTTGAAGAACTCACGTAGACTACACCAAGATAATCTACTTTCAATTTTGCTATTCCATCAATAATATTACCACAAATTTTTTAATTCTCAATAAACAATTTTATGTAGTTCAAACAATAACTTGCTTCATTGTGAATTTGTGATCGAAACTAAGAGCCATATTCATGAATTGATAAGCTTCATTTTCCTTCTCATCAACAAATATTTTTCCTATCAATTAATAGTAAAATATATGTAATTATTACTTCTTTATAATGAAACTAAACTGGAATCATTATGAAAGTTATATGTAAAAAGTATTGTACCGATGATTTCTTCAATAATGCTTCGGGGTTTTGTGCATCCACAAACTTTTCCAACGTTGCTGGAGGAACATCAAGCAATCCTAGCACTTGAAGAACGCTTTTTGTGCTGCCCAACTCATAAAGTAGTGGACAATTGAACAGTAAAAAATCATTTGTAGTTAGGTTATTTTAATAAATTGTATATATAATATAGAATGAATTAGAACATCTAATGTAAATTAAGAATTAGGAAGATTACCAGTTGCTTGTGTTGGCCCATGCATTTGGTGACTGAATTGCAAGCTTCTCCATAATGTTAGTGATTATATCATGTGGCTAATCGAGTATGGGACCGAAACCAACAATTTCAACCTTGAAGTGTTAACCATTCTTCTGTTCGGTCTACAGTTATCACGCAATAAATTTTTGTACAATATGAATAGTGTTGTATCCACCTAAACGTCCATCTCTATATATTGAGCATCTAACAAACTAAAATAGGATAAAGATTATAAGCTATATACGTTGATTTGATTAGATAGCATTGTGGATGTAATTAATTGATAATATGAAACAAATCTTTCTATAATATTGGGAGATATAATATTTCCATTATCAAGTGAATTTGTTCATTCTATTTACTCAAATTCGAGGTAAACTGTGTCCCTTAAAATCGTAATTAACAAACTAGACATCGATTTGCAACGAAGTTAGGATGTTTTATTAAAAGGGTGTTAACTAAAAATATGTCTCCTTAATAATTGAAAGTAGCAGTTGATATTTGACTTGAAAGTAGCAGATGATATTTGCTATCTAATTATGAGTATCTCTATTTTTAGGATCTTTACTATTCTAAAAGAGAACTATCCAAAGGTAGTTGTTACACCAATCAATTTAATTTTGACCAATTAAATTAATTTTGACTCCAAATTTCATACATAAAAATAAAGCTAAAAAGAAAAAGATAAAAAGAAGGGAGTTGTAAATCATCTCCCACTACTCCCACCCATTATAATCACCAAAACTTATATTTTCATTAATAACTCATATAACATACTTCTATATTATAATTGAATTTATAACTAATTATAAGTTTAAATAAATATTATATTGTTCATGTCATGCATAAATAATTTTAATATGAGACACTCATCTATTTGGTATGGTACATGAATTTTCATGTGCACAATTTTACCACGACTAAAACACAAACCAAATTCTGGACAACTCAATGGATTTTTTTTAATCCTCTCATCAAACCACTTAAGTGCACTGCAAAATCCACACCGTTATGTTGGATCACCCGTATCCTGGTAAGCTGCTCCATTAAAAATATAAATGTCAATTTTTATAGGATGGGTTAATCTATAATGTATGTGGAATTGAATGGCAATGAAAATTACCTACAATCGATATCCCATTATTTCTCCGCGCAACCATGTCCTTCTTGTCATTGATCTTTTTCATCGCTATCTTCTGTGATTCCTTAAGTGCGCAATGTGATGGATCTTGATTCATATCGTTCATTGAGAGTATATTTTTATCCAGTAACTGCTCCATACGCTAATCTGCATGAGGCATGCATTCTTTAACAAAAAGAGGTACGGTTATTCCTACATGAAGGGAAAAAAAATCACTCATCATGCATTGTACTTCAAATGTATAAGGAGCATGTAATTCAAATGTTTTGAATGAGGAAAAAATCCATTTTTTTATGAATATACTTCAGATACTCTAAGATCTTCATGGTATATAAAGTAATCACATGGATGTGACTTGAGATGTCTTCTCATTGATATCGTAAATCTCATGTTCATTTTGTTGAACCTTGTCATTGCTTTGTAATCTTCATCCATATTCCTACACATGTCAAATGATCACATCTCAAACGACCAAAACTTCATACATGGCGACGTTTCTGACCAATGCTAACGTACTTGGGGCTCATATATGCCACTTCTATATCAAGAACACATTCGGATTTGGTTGTATTTATATTGATGGATTTTCCCTTTGAGAGGTTCGTCGAAAATTGCGTTCTTACGTTTACAGAATAGTGGAACATCAAGGTAATCTGGATTTTTCAATTTTAATTTAGAGAGAGTCTCTCTTTCAATGAGCATCTTGAAGAACTCACGTAGACTACACCAAGATAATCTACTTTCAATTTTGCTATTCCATCAATAATATTACCACAAATTTTTTAATTCTCAATAAACAATTTTATGTAGTTCAAACAATAACTTGCTTCATTGTGAATTTGTGATCGAAACTAAGAGCCATATTCATGAATTGATAAGCTTCATTTTCCTTCTCATCAACAAAATATTTTTCCTATCAATTAAGAGTAAAATATATATAATTATTACTTCTTTATAATGAAACTAAATTGGAATCATTATGAAACTTATATGTAAAAAGTATTGTACCGATGATTTCTTCAATAATGCTTCGGGGTTTTGTGCATCCACCAACTTTTCCAACGTTGCTGGAGGAACATCATGCGATCCTAGCACTTGAAGAACGCTTTTTGTGCTGCCCAACTCATAAAGTAGTTAACAATTGAACAGTAAAAAATCATTTGTAGTTAGGTTATTTTAATAAATTGTATATATAATATAGAACGAATTAGAACATCGAATGTAAATTAAGAATTAGGAAGATTACCAGTTGCTTGTGTTGGCCCATGCATTTGGTGACTGAATTGCAAGCTTCTCCATAATGCTAGTGATTATATCATGTGGCTAATCGAGTATGGGACCGAAACCAACAATTTCAACCTTGAAGTGTTAACCATTCTTCTGTTCGGTCTACAATTATCACGCAATAAATTTTTGTACAATATGAATAGTGGTTGTATCCACCTAAACGTCCATCTCTATATATTGAGCATCTAACAAACTAAAATAGGATAAAGATTATAAGCTATATACGTTGATTTGATTGGAGAGCATTTTGGATATAATTAATTGATAATATGAAACAAATCTTTCTATAATATTAGGAGATATAATATTTCCATTATCAAGTGAATTTGTTCATTCTATTTACTCAAATTCGAGGTAAACTGTGTCCCTTAAAATCGTAATTAACAAACTGGACATCGATTTGCAACGAAGTTAGGATGTTTTATTAATAGGGTGTTAACTAAAAATATGTCTCCTTAATAATTGAAAGTAGCAGATGATATTTGACTTGAAAGTAGCAGATGATATTTGCTATCTAATTATGAGTATCTCTATTTTTAGGACTAGTAAAATTGTGCACGTGAAAATTCACGTGCCATGCCAAATAGATGAGTGTCTCATATTAAAATTATTTATGCATGACATAAACAATATAATATTTGTTTAAACTTGTAATTAGTTATAAATTCAATTATAATATAGAAGTATGTTATATGAGTTATTAATGAAAATATAAGTTTTGGTGATTATAATGGGTGGGAGTAGTGGGAGATGATTTACAACTCCCTTCTTTTTTCTTTTTCTTTTTAGCTTTATTTTTATATATGAAATTCGGAGTCAAAATTAATTTAATTGGTCAAAATTAAATTGATTGGTGTAACAACTATCTTTGGGTAGTTCTCTTTTAGAATAGTAAATATGTTAAATAAAAATTGATTTTCTATTAATAAGATGTTTGTATGAACTTCGACTTGTCCATCAAATAGATTATTGAAAATATTCTATTGTTAGGATAAATCATACTATTATTGGGGATGTTATTGGAAATATAGATAATATAAACTAAAATCCGAATGTTAGAAGGCAATAATCGAATTTTCCATCTAAATAGCAAGGTTTTATAAATTAATTATTTTTTACTAGAATTTTCCAAATATAATTTTTGACTATGTAGCATGCTTCTCCTTCGAGATAGATCACCACATTTAAAATATATATGGATTTTTTTATCACTAATTTAACTTTCCATTTAAAACTATTATGCATGTCTATATGAATCTCTCTAAATAATACCCAAACACCAAACAAAATGACTAGGATTGACCCAGGGCCGCCATATTAACCCTCCTCCGTCTCCTATTGCTAATGCTTGCTTCTAGAAAAATGAAAATGACTATTCTCTTGGTTTTTATAAAATTGACAAATTATTTTTGTTGATTCGATAAGAAATAACACCTTTACTTTTGTGGGTGTTTTGTAAGAGACTGGTGATTATTTGCAATTGCCAGTAACAACATATCATGTTCGTTCGTGCTTGGTTCTAGTTACTTCTTAACATAACCTACCAAGAAACGAACCCTCCCTTTTATATCTATATCTACAACTTGCGGCCGTATATTCACTCATTCAGGTAGCTACCTTTGATCTCACACCATCGTTTTTTCCTTATCACATTGTTATTCTACTGGATTTGTTTTTGTTTCTTGTTTTGCTGGAAATTTGGTTTGCACTTTATTAGACCTATCTGGGTTTTGTGTTTTGTTTCTTGTTTTGCTGGAAATGTGGTTTAGTAGACCTGGGTTTTGTAAATACTGTTCGCAATTGCTCTCAATTTTAGCCGTATGCTAAGCAGATGACTTTAATTTCACAAGTTTATTAGCCCTTCGTTAGCATACTTTGGTCGTGATTGCTCGCTTCTCGTCTTATTTAATTATGAGTAAGTCTCAAGAACGATAAACACTGGTGGAAAGGAAACTGGTCTGTTGGAATTGGGGGAATGTGTTTGTTTTACCTAATTAAGTGTCTTTCCTATGGATTAAGATTAGTTTATTTATTTGTTGCTTTATACAGAAAGAGCTCAAACTTGGAACATCGTTCATAGTGTTTGAGTTTCTTGACAATGGCTGCAATCACATCCCCTTATTTTGTGGATACTCGAAACTCTACTGGAGTATTAACTATTCAGGGAGCCAGACATTCCACGTTCAAGATTGTCGAAGAAAGGAATGTATTCCCTGGTGTTAGTAAAAGAAGTAGTTCTAATTTGCAACAGTTCAGATGCTCTGCAAACTCACACAGTGTCAATCAGTTTCAAGGTAAGGACCCCTTTCTTAATCTACATCCCGAGATCTCCATGCTCAGAGGTGAATCAAACTCTACAATGACCAACCCAAAGCATGAAACTTCTATTGGAAATGTAACGGAGAGTTCGAAAGATTCGTCAAGCGTGAAGAATTTTAACGAGGCCAAGATCAAAGTGATTGGCGTTGGAGGTGGTGGGTCAAATGCAGTAAATCGTATGATTGAAAGCAGAATGAATGGTGTTGAATTCTGGATTGTTAATACTGATGTCCAAGCTTTGAGAATGTCACCTGTTTTCCCAGAACATCGTTTGCCAATTGGCCAAGAGCTAACTAGGGGACTTGGGGCTGGTGGGAACCCAGATATTGGGATGAATGCCGCTAAAGAAAGTAAAGAATCTATTGAGGAAGCAGTTTATGGATCAGATATGGTTTTTGTGACTGTAAGTACTATTTTCCATTAGATGATGCTTCAGTGTGAAGTATCGAAAACCGTATTTCTATTTTTCTCTCGACTTTATTCTTTTATTTTGATTATTGTGAAGCTAATGTAAAATATCGTACCCTATATCACATGCATCAAACTAGTCGTTTCGTTTCAAAGTATACCTCACGTTAAAGGCATCATCGACTAATGTTGCTAAATGACCAGCAACAATGTGAACTAACTCTTACCGCATTATTCAGTTTTTGTTGGAATATCCTATGTAAACTGTTGAATTGTTGGTTCTTATGAAAAACGTGCTCATTTTCACATGTCTGGACTGATGGCAATCTTATTCCCAGTATTATGCATAATTGCTTATAGCCTCCAATTGCACTCCAGAAATGGATTCACCGGCTGTCTGGAACCCATGCGTATGAGCTTATCATTGCCACTGTTTTCTAAAGTTTTGGTTATTTTCCTCTCTTCATTAACTTGTAAGACTCTATTGACAATTCCATCTACTGCTTGCTGAAATTAATAATCATCTTTTTTTTTTAATTTGGATTCTACGCATATTGTGAAAAACACACATCTGGTTGGCCTGAAGGCCATAGGCTGAACGGTGTGGCAGATGCAATCATTTAAATGGTTAAACTCCATTGTCAATAATATGAACAATTTGTTAATCATGCAGGCAGGAATGGGTGGGGGGACAGGGACAGGTGGAGCACCTGTAATTGCTGGTGTCGCAAAAGCTATGGGAATTTTGACCGTTGGAATTGTAACTACTCCATTCTCTTTCGAGGGACGTAGAAGAGCTGTCCAAGCCCAAGAAGGAATTGCAGCTTTAAGAGAAAATGTGGACACTCTGATTGTCATCCCAAATGATAAACTACTGACTGCAGTTTCCGCATCTACCCCAGTTACAGAAGCATTTAATCTTGCTGATGATATTCTTCGACAAGGAGTTCGTGGTATCTCTGATATAATCACAGTATGGGAGCTTGCAGCTCTATGCTTTGCTTCATAAAGTTGATTTTCTTTTGTTTATATTTTAAGTTTATCAATCATGCACGTTTGTTTTTCTAATTCTATTTGCATTGCTTTTTTATATGTTCTTTAGATCTGGAAGGTTTTGTTCTTTGTTTCAGTTTTTCATTACTTTTTTCCACCTTTTCTTAAAAACAATTCTGTCCTGGTGGATTATTCGTCAACATGATTTAAAGTTAAAACATTATATGTTATTGTTAACTAATTATACGAGAAGTTTACCAAGGCACCTATATAATTATTCTATCCATGGATGCAAAATCAACACGATAGCAAGGGTTTACATTTGACTTGTCTTGCTTTATTTATCGCCTTTCTTGTTGTACTTGAAGTTTGGGATGGTTAAATTTTGAATGATATAATTAATTGACGTGTTCATTCTAAAGTGACAAGCTGGATAGCTAGAGTTTCTCTATATTCATGGTTTAATTTCCCATCTGCTGTTTGAGAAATGATATTTACCAATATTCTGAATACTGTTAGCATTTTTCATAACTACTATTTGTGACTGCCTTCTGAATTCCTTGTGAAGGTGTGAACTTGATTGGCTTTATGTACCCATGTGCAGATTCCAGGACTAGTGAATGTTGATTTTGCTGATGTGCGTGCCATTATGGCTAATGCAGGTTCATCGTTAATGGGAATAGGATCAGCAACAGGTATAATATGGGTACCACTTGGTTAGATGTTAGTCATGTTGCTTGTTTATGATGAAGATCTTACTTTATAGAGTTAAGACGTTATCATTGACTGCACGATACCTACCAATAGTACATTGTGCAATACTGCAATGTAGAGCATAGATTATGCTACATTGCGCATTGCGCTCTTGGTTTATGGATTGTACCCACTTAGTGAGCTGTCTGGGCATTTTTGTTTCGCTCTTAGCGCGCATAGCACACAATAGATATGCGAGCATAGTTATCGATACTGGATAGCGGCCCGGAGCGGCCGACCCCAAATAGCGAGATAGCGGGAGCGGGATGACTGCTATTCGAAGTATCGAACATACTTGTCATAAAAATTACTCCCTCCGTTCCATTAGTAGCTTCTTAAGTAGTTACTTTATCTAGGATTTAGGAAAATTAATAAAAAAGTTGTTTGTGTGGGTTATTATGTTGATAAATTGGTAAGTGGTTGATAAAGTAGGAGATAGATGGGTAAAGTAGGAAAGAGAAATAATAAAGAATTAGTAAGTGGGATGAAAACTTTCCTTTTATGGCTTGGAAGTTTCTAAAAGAACGTCAAATAAGTAAAGCTAGAAAGTTTTTAATGGAACGGAGGTAGTACTATAGTACTCGTAATATTCATATATTATAGTATATATATATATATATAATATAAGTGGACAACTATCGGAGTTGTGTAAAACCAATGTGTCTTCTCCAATTAAATTCCAAGCCCTAATTCAATCCCCAAAAAAATCAATTCATTATAAAAAAAACCAATATGTCTTCTCCAAATAAATTTCAATCCCTAATTCAACCCCCAACAAAATCAACTCGATCATTGAAAAAGCAACAACCAATCTTTCTTTACCATCTTCTCCAATTAAATTAAAACAGATCAATTCGCACTAACCCAAACGCTTGAAAAATAGATATTACTTCCATTATTAGAAACTAACATTATTACTTGCCTTCATATACTTCTTCCATTATTTGCAACTTACTGCCATAATATTATTCTCACGTAGTATGCAAACAAATACCCAAAATCCAAGAAATTACTAATAATTAATGGATAATTCATAATAACAAAAGAGAAGTCGTAAGCAAATTCAACAAAAGTTAAGCAACAACACAGAACAAAACAAAAAAAATCGAAAAGAGAAAGAAAGAAGAACAAAAAAGAGTAGAAAGTAATTTCATATCGCCGGAGAAGAGAAGAGGAAGTGACACTTGTCCAATTTGGAAGACACCCAAGACCAAGATCGCAAAGAGATGTAGAAATAGAGGCTGTTCTTGTTTCTACTCTTATTAAGGTTAGTAAGTCGTGGGGCAAATTGTAACTTTGGCCCCCAAATCCCTCTTAATTCGCTGAAAACCCTAATAGCGGGCCATAGCGGGCTGTAGCGGCCTCTACGCATAGCAGTGCGTAGCAACTGCTACAGCCGCTTCTTAAATTCTGACCGCTCCATCCTGGAGCTCCTTGCGGAGTGGAGTGGCCGCAATCGATAACTCTGTATGCGAGCCGTAAGTTTTTATTTAAATCGGCTTTTCATGTAGCCCCGAGGTTTTGTTCAATTAATAGGGCTGGTAGTAAAAATTATAATAATCTTGGTGAAGATGGTTTGGATCTTGTTGATGAAGATGAGTTGGGGTGTTAGCTTTAGTAGCTTCAGCTCTTTAGTAATGTCACTACTGCTTTTTGAACTTGATTTCTGGAGTTTACTTTACTGTAATGGAAAATTTCTTTTTTGGTTGCTAAAGATAGGCAGAAATTATTTATGACAACTGGAAGGATATGGCTGATTATAACAGCTCCTACAGTGCACGGAATTTACCCGTTAGATACTCTGCTTTGGTTACTTCGATTGGCTAAAAACCATGCAAGAGCAAACTTATCTTTCTTTTCATAAATTAGTTGGCTTCCAGAACACAAAATTTGTAAAAATAAGGATGGCTATTTAAATTTTATGCTTTACAGATCAAAAACAGTATAATTGCTGAGAGCATTAGTCTCCATGTCGAAAAATTTTATGCTACCGCATCTTCACGGGCAGGGAACTTTCATGGCACTTCTTTGTCATGTTGTTCTCGCTATAAATAAATCGTAGTAATAACCACTATAATTTTTTGCCCGACATGAGTCAATGTTGACGGATTCATGTCCACACCTTTTCAGAATTTATATTATTGAATGATGTTAGTGAAGTTCACAATGATTTTACATCAGCTCGACTAATTGCAATCTCTTGTATCCACTAAGGAAATGTATATGCTATCTCGACAATACACGTGGAGTAGGTGTGGCAAAATTTAGCCACCTTTACGGGTATACATGATGACAACCCGCTTAAATGCATAAGTGTCCATCTGTAAAATGGGTAAATTTGGGTTTCTCACAAATGCACATTACAAATGGATTAAATTTAGTTTATGGATCCTGTAAAAACCCTATATCGTCATGTGTAAGTTGTAAATAATAGGAAATGTTCGTACTAATATTTATTTAATGTCGATAGATCGTAGAGATTTATGGATATAGAAAGAGATGATTTTGGTGTAGCAAAGCTACTTTTTCTGTAATTTTATTGAAAGAACATAAATAAAATAAAGACACCAATCTCAGAAGAGATGAACCACCCAAAAGGGCGAAACCAACTCTAATGAGCAAACTAGAATAATTCCGACGAATGAATAATAGCCCCAAGACACTCTTATATAAACCAACTTCCTAATCGACTAGAACTCTTTAGGTAATAACTGGCAACTTCCTAATATAACTTGAACTCTAGCAGGTAACTTGCATATTTATACTAAAACTCTATAGTAATAATTAGTATTAATCCACAACGGTTGTTGGCAAATGGTAAGAGAATTAAGTTCACTTAAGCAAGGTCTCGTTCGAGCCAGAGATGTAAAACCATTGTTGTCAGTCCCGGATCGCATAGCATCGCGCCCGACTTCAAAAAGTGGGATCGCGCTACCGGGATGACCGGGATACTGAAGTTCTATTTAAATATTTCATGTATTATTAAATAGACATAAAATCTTAAAATAACCCATTTAATAATAAAAAGCCATAGATTACTCCATAAAGAGTCACAAACAATTAAGCACTACTAAATCGATGTTTTCACCCTTTGAAGTATTTTCTAATCGTGGTCAGGCTATATCTATGAACTATTTTAATTAAGATACTAACACAACTACTACTACTAAGCTAAGAAAACAAGAATTAACTAAAATTCCCAATTCAACTTTACAAAACCCTAACTCAAAATTGGTCAATTGAAGTGCAAAACCTAAGAATACCTTAAAATTAGTAAGTCACCGGAGCTCAGGCCACAATTCCGACCAAATCCGGCCCGGAAATTGACTAGTTGGACTGAAAACGGTGAAGGCAACCAAAAATGGTGATTGGGAGTAAGCTTCCAATAACAAGTAGAGTAAATCGCTAAGTTTTCGACTAAATCTGATTTCTATTAGATTTAAGTGGGGGTAAATAACAACTTTACCTCCCAACATCACTGTTGCGGGTGCTATAGCGCGAGATTTCCGGGATTGCGCATTAGGATCGCGCCCGGGAAAGTGAGATCAACATGTATATCCCAGTAACATTTAAAACCGGGACGGGATAGCGGGATCGCGGTATCCTCGCCAGATTGACAACACCAAAAAACACATTGGAGAGCCGCCTCAAAAAGGGCCTCGAAGGTTTCGGCGATTATTCGTGACATAGCGGATACCAGTGAGAAATCGAAAACAAAATTAGTATTAATCCTAATAATATTTTAGGACTCTAGGTCTGTAGCACTTCTTCCTCCTTTAAATGAGCCTTGTTCTCAAGGCTCTTTTTGTGTAAAGTCTTGTAAATCTCAAGTGAAAGAACTCTTGTCCAGCCTTCTCCTCGTCAAGGACTTTGAATCTCTTGTATGCTCAAGAAAACCAGCAATTCCTGTTCACACTTGTGTTTCCCAAAGACTTGGAATGAGTAACCTGCTGTGATTGCCTTAAGCGTTTAGATTTCTTCTTCCAGGTGATCTTTTATAGAGGACATGTAAGAGTCCATAATGACTTCCTCTTGTTGTGGCTCATCTTCCATATCGAACATATAATTGCCTATACAACTTCTTCCCCCTTTCCCTTCACTCTTGAAACCAGCCTTAACCTCAAGGCTGGATTGAGGTATGTAACTGGATGAATGAGCGACCACAAATAGGTGTTGCACGGGTTTAGGTTCAGTCATGTGAACCTGCAGTTCTGAATCAGCAGGCTCAGGATCCATATCTTGCACAGACTTGAAAGTTTCTTGGTCTAGAGAAGTTGGCGGCTTGATGCTGAGGGGTTGCTGCCATTCCTTGTCACGAAAAGTATTTGCAGCTTCAACCAATTGAGATTCAATTTGTGTTGCCAATCGTTGATGAATTGATGCAGAAGATGCATCATGTCTTCTTTAATTTCAACACCGAGTGATGAGGTGGGAGAGGCAAACCGAGTAGCCGGTTGTGGAGAGAACAGGATCAACAGGAGAATGTGTGTCTGAAATGATAAGAACCCCATCCCTGGAAACTTGATATCTAGGAAGATCTGGGCAGGGCGTTTAAAAATTAAGTACCCCGCTTTGAATCGTATATCGAGGAGTAATTGGGTCAGAATCCGGAAAGGGAACCTGTTTGAATCTGTATTGATAGGTTCGACTGGCAGCAATGCTGATCGATATATCTCCCGGGGGATATGCTGCTCGATTAGTGTGGGGTCTGACTGGGTAAGCCTGCCATCTCTATAAACCCACATGGAATAATAATAATAATAATAATAATAATAATAATAATAATAATAATAATAATAATAATAATAATAATAATCTGAAATCTAAAAAGTGCAGTTCAGGCTCTTAGTTGAAACAGGAATCAAGAAATTAAAACCCCTAACAAAGCCTAAGTTGAATTGCTGAAACTGGAGATGCAATGCATAAATACTGCAATTTAAATCCACAAATCTTCAATCAGATTCTCAGACACAGTAGAGCAGATGCCAAAGCGAACAGGTCGGACCAATTGATAGAGCAGAGAGATTTATGGATAAAGAAAGAGATGATTTTGGTGCAGTAGAGCTACTTTTTCTGTAATTTTATTGAAAGAACATAAAATAAAGACACCAATCTCTGAAGATACGAACCACACAAAAAGGCGAAACCAACTCTATTGAGCAAACTAAAATAATTCTGATTAATGAATAATAGCCCGAAGGTCACTCTTATAAACAACTTCCTAATTTGACTAGAACTCTATTAGGTAATAACTTGCAACTTCCTAATATAACTTGAACTCTAATAGGTAACTTGCCTATTAATACAAAAATTCTATAATAATAATAATAATAATAATAATAATAATAATAATAATTTAGGACTGAACTAGTCCCGTAACAAATGCCCACCCATTTTAAACCCGTATGTGAATGGCTTTATATAAATGGGTATTGGGTTTACCCATTAACCATATTTTTTCACCCAAATCCACTCTAGTCCGCCTGCTTACCAGCCCTATTGTTCAAGCTATAAACAACATTTATTGGGAATCGACGAAACAACAAAACTAGCAAGAGTCCAGTATGGTTTGTCTACCGACATTCGGTGATAGTGTTTGGTGGACAGTTGAATGTTTACAGAAAAAGGAAGAAAGACGAGATGTTGGGGGATATCTATATTCAGTTGTTTGTAATGGCATACTCAGATGTAACTGGTTTGGTTCTCTAGATATCAAAGATTTTGAATACCCAAGCTCTAATAGGTTTGCTGTTGTTGAAAAGTTGAAATTGGTGGTTTGTTAAACTTTGGAGCCTATATAATAACAAGAGAATAGTATATATGTATAAATCACTCTATATATGGATGTCTTAATTGTTGTTTGGTTGGCAGTTGGGTCCGCCGGGGTGGGAGATTGCACTTATATAGACCACATTACCAGAATATACTGTTTTTGCACATTAGACGGAAATCTGACTGGATCAAATGGGGGACATTATTCACAAATTGGAGGTGGAATTGACAAACTGGTAGAATAGTATATTTGAGATGGAGTTTTGAAAAGTGAAGGAAATTCTGCAACTCCAAATACAAGGCAGTGAAACATAGAAGAAGAGGGAAACTAAAAAAGTAATAGTCTTTGATTTCTGTGTTAGCTTTTTAAACTTATTTAGGGCATCTGCTGTTCTGGTCCGTATCAAATATTGATATATTGCATTTAATTGGTTATGACTACATTCTTCAAGTCCTGAAGTGATATGATGGGCAAATGTGTTCACTACATTTTGTGAAGAAAACGCAGGCTGCCTTCTTGCAAAATAGCATGATATCAACTGGTGCCATCATTTTTAGGTCCTTCAGGATAAAATGGACTTCCCACCATAGCTTGCCCCCGTCCAAATAGGATTAACAATAATTACTTTAAGGGCACTCGGGAACTGCTGGGACAGTTTCGTCTTTAGCTGGAGTGTAAGCTAGAAGAGAAGAAAATCCATGTCTGCATAATTTAACAGCTAATAACAGCAAAACTTATTGCCACTTAACAACTGATGTTAGTAATAATTTCATTCAAACTGATTAAATGTAATAGAAGTTACTTGTGGGTCTCCCTTCTCTTAAACATTTTATGCTGGTTGCTCTTGATACTTTGTGTAATATTCTTGTTCTTGGAGTGATACAGGAAAGACCCGGGCTAGGGATGCTGCTCTAAATGCCATTCAATCTCCCTTGCTGGATATTGGAATAGAGAGAGCTACTGGCATTGTGTGGAATATAACTGGTGGCAGTGATCTGACATTGTTTGAGGTAGACAACACATAGCTCCTGAAATTCTACAACCATTTTGGCTTTGTTAGTATCATTTGGCATTGTCCACGTTGAGGCCTCAGCCCAAAGTTTTTTTCTCCATAAAAGGTCGTGTACCATGTCAGTGTTCTTTTGCCGGAGACCATAACGGTTAATGTTCTGTTGTATATTATTGGACACCAGCAAATTTAACTGCCAACATCAATAGATTTGCATTTTACCGTGACAAACCAAGCATCTTGTCATAGGAAACCATAATCACAGTTCTCATTGCTTTATTAGTTTTAGCAATTTATCTCTCCTTGGCTATACAGATCATCTAATGTTGAATGTGAAATGCTAGGTAAATGCTGCAGCGGAGGTCATATATGATCTTGTAGATCCCAGTGCCAACTTAATATTCGGGGCAGTGATTGATCCATCATTGAGTGGTCAAGTAAGTTTATATACCCAATGCCCAAGGGTAATTCAATGTAGAAACATATACTCCAACCTTATCAGTGGTCTTTACTAGCTATTCCTCTTTTAATTTACTACTCATGATAGTGATGGATTGACAGTGGCAACTAAGGCTGATACGTTTAGACATTTCAGTAAGTTTTACTCATTTGTCTTACGAGAATATTGAAGTAATCCAGTTGCAAATTGACCCATTTCCTCAATTTTTTGTCGAGACTTCCATCAGTTCTGCCGAGTGCCAAGACATCTTTAATATGAGTTTGGACCAGCGAACAATAAATGTTAATACCTGTTCCAGAGGGGTGAAGATTATCATTGGGTACTATAGTAATGTCAGAAATAATTTTGATACACAGTAACTGTAGAAAGAGTATACCTACAAAATAATGCTCCATCCGTCCCAGGGTCTTTTCTCTATTGCTCTAGACACAGTTTTTAAGGCAGCTTGTTTATTTATTCATTAGTATTTGTGAAAAGTACCATTTTAATAATACCAACTCTAGCAAAAAGGTCTGTGATTATTTTAATGTATAGTTGGGTATTGAAATTTCCGGATAAGGTATGGAAAAATTAGATGGGGACGGACTGAAATAGAAACTGAGAAAAGGTGTTCGTGAAGAAGGGAGTATTTTTGGCAGGGATGGGGGCAGAATATACAGGATTAGGTTGAGTTGGCTTATCAATCTCAGGCCTCTATTATACGTATCTACCTGATACCAAGAAATCATTGCTTGCGTCACGAACCTTTAGTCTATCTGTCACCCAATACCACGTTCCCATCCCCTTGAAAAAGAATTGTCAATTCATGGTTTTTCATTCCGCAGTGATTCTAGAATTTGTGCTGGTATATGAGACTGAACATCTAAAATTTAAGATAATGTTTCACCAGGTGATGGATCACCTGGCAACGTCCTGAAATCTGAGACTGAAACCTACAAAAAGAATTCGACGCAAGTCTTGATATCAAACTTAATGTATTGATGAAAATCGTGCTTCTGTTTTTTATCAGGTTAGCATTACTTTGATCGCTACTGGTTTTAAACGTCAAGAAGAAAGTGATGGGAGACCCCTCCAGGTATTATCCTTGTTGCACACCACTGACCAAATTTTACTCAAATTTTCAGAACAATTCTATGCTTAGGCATTGCTGTCCTGTAACTAATGGTGCTTCAATGTATTATACATCACACATTGTAGTATACTTTTAATCTTCTGAACATTTGTTATTCTGTGTAATAAATCAATGCAGGCAAATCAGCTGTCACCAGATGCAAACTTTGGTCTGAATAGACGGCCGTCATCCTTTTTAGAAGGTGGCTCAGTGGAAATTCCTGAATTCTTGAGAAAGAAGGGACGATCGCGCTATCCAAGAGCCTAAATTCAATGTCATAAGAGCAGTAATATTACTGTTCATGTTTACTTTCAGCGTGCTGTGTCTTGTATTGTACAGGACCCTGGTTTTAAGAAGGTAGCAGAGCTATTAACACCCAGAAATGAAAATTCTTTTAGTAAACATATTAGGTTCTTTTTAATTTAATTCAATTTTATGATGATTTAGCACTTTGGCCGCAGTCGAATAAAATGGAAATCTTGTAAAATGAGGCTATCGATCAAACTGTGAGGAAATGTACATGGCTTGGTTTATCAGTTATCTCATTCAGCTTCACCTTTTGTTCCCCATTTTGGTCATGGTTTTTCACTAATGCAACATTTCCCTTCAAAAGAGAAAAGAACAAGGAATGTACTTTTATCGGATTTAACTCGTCTTAACTTTCATTGAACGTACTCTTGAGAAGTTCAATTTCGACACCTCTTGTCATAAGATTTTGTGTTGAGTATATCAAATACATCCTCTGTCCTGGATAACTTCTATGTTAGGATAAATTAGGTTGATGTATAGTTTTAAGTAAAAAGTTAAATGACGAAGATTAAAAAGTGGTTTAAAAATTACTTTTAGTAATAAAATGTAATTTATACGCAAAGTTAAAATTGTTTATTATTGTTGATATATATATATATATATATATATATATATATATATATATATATATATATATATATATATATATATATATATATATATATAGTGGGTTCATTTTATAGTAATATATGAAGTTCTATAAAATGGTTAAAAATGTTAAATACATAATGTTAAATGAAACAGGGGAAAGACACAAGCCGGTTCCTCCCTCGACACTTTTATTCAATTAAAGGTTATTGCCTTTTACACCCAAAACATTCTCCTGAAATGTCTGTTTTGCCCTTTAACCTATTTATCTCACCTCCTGTCATTCTTCTCTCATTCTCTCCTCAAATCACTTCTTCCTCTATTTCTCTCTAGAACAAACCACCTCCCACCACCACTGCTAACCACTGCCACTGCTTCCACTGCCTCCCTCCACCACTACTAACCACCGCCACTTCCACCACCGCCTCTCACCTACCACCATCTCCGTCAACAAACATCCCTAGTTCTCCGCCCACCTCGTCTCCCACCACTTTCCGGTCAAACCCACCACCTGCCTCCCTATTTCTCCGCATAGATCCGAGAAGGCATCCGTCCACCACCACCATCTCCAGCAATCATCCATCCAGATCTGTTATTAGAAGCATCTGTCCACCACAACCCACCACCGCCACCATCCTCAACCCACCACCACCACCAGCTTCCACCCACCACTACCAGATCCGCCCAAGAAGTGACTGTTCAAGATCCGTCCTCCTAGATCCGCCCAGATCCGTCAAGACTCGGTACACTTCCGCCCAGATCCATACTCCACACAAATCACGTACATTTGCATTTTTCAAGTCCAGATCTACCTTCCATTTGCATTGATTGAACGAGAGTCAAAAATCTTATGCTGATGTGGCTAGTGGTGGAAGCGTCATGGATCTTACACCAGAGGAGCTAAACGATCTTTTCATCAAGTGTGCAAAGAATTCGCAGCACAAGAGTGTGCGGGGGGAGAAGTAGGGGGCTTAGGAGTGAGATGAAGGCCACCTTTGATGATTCTAGCAGTCGTATCCACGAGCTAGAAAGGGAATTAAGGCAAGTGAAGTTCTTGGCGGCGAGTGGTCAGAATCCACATGCTAAGGAGAAGTGTGGGATTCGCAACAACTACGGGCACGGGGCAAATCAATGTAGGGCCGACTTCTCGGTCAAGGAGGTGTCTAAAATTGCTACTTCGAAGGAAGGAGAAGAGGTGTGTTGCGTGCAAGGGGCTAATGGGGGTTATTTTCCGAGGTATAGGCCAAGGGATGTTGGTTTTGGAGGGAAGGGACCGGTTCACAGGTTCGCTCCTAACCAAATCTACCCCAATGTGGATCGGTCAAAGTTGAGCTACTCGAACGATCATTGTGAAAATCCTACTCCTAAGGAAGAGGAGCAGCCCAAGGATTCCACCTCGACTAGCAAGTCGAGACTGATCGAGGAGTTCATGGAGAGGTCGTAGAGGTTTATCGACCGGGCTCAAAGGCACCAGGAGAAGACAGATGGGAGGTTGTTGGCTCTAGAAGGGGACAACAAAGATATCAAGAGGCAACTTCAAGAGTTGCTTGATAGGAGTTGCATCCGTGAGAAGGGGAGGTTGCCCGGGGCAACCGAAAATGCTATGGCAATCACTGTTGTCATTGAGGTACCGGTTGAAATCACAGTATCCAAAGATAGAGCAAGGGACGAGGTTTCGAAATCGCAAGTGGAGGAATGTGGGGAATTCAGTCACGACGACTCCCCTCCCAAGGAGATTGAGGTACGTATGACTTCCAATGATTTAATCCTTGTAATGTAGTCCTGGTGGAACCGATGAGTAGGAATGATATTGTTGATGCTATTATTGTTGATCACAAGGATTGCGGTGTTGAGGTTGGAAGTAGAGAAAGGCCTATAGACCCTGGTGTGGTTGATACCCGTGTTGAGGAGGTGCATGTGGCACAATGGGTAGAGAAATCACCACTGGGGGAGGTGATTAGGAAGAAGGGCTCCAAACCACCAATCGTGGCGTCAATGTCAAGGTCGGTTTTGGGAGCTTGGAGGGAGTGTCGGGGATGTTGGACACCGGGGCTGGTGTCAATGTCATGCCGTACGAAATGTATGAGGTGAGTAGAGTGAGGGGGCTTAAGGAGAAGAAGCTCAAGGTGAGAATGGCGGATGGCTCGATACGGAGACCACTGGGGGTAGTAGAAGATGTGGAAATCCGGTTGGGTAGTGATTCCGTTATAATCGACTTCTATGTGTCAGCTATTTAGGAAGGGGTTGAAAGTGGGAGATGGGATGGTGTTATTGGGGAGACCATTCATCGAGACAATTGATCTCACGATCAATATGCGCCACCGTTGAGCCACTTATGAGGTAAAGGGCGTGTAACGCGAGTTGCAAGCCTACACTCCACCTAACACATCTTGTCCTTGTGAAAATCCTCTTGTAGGATTTGTAGGACCTGTTTATGTGTGTTCTAGTGCGCAGGTACTAGATACGGGAAGGCTTAAGAAGAAGAAGAAGCCTGGTATCAAAACCCGCAGGACATGAACTCCGTGCAGAGTCAAGCTATTGACTATAAAGAAGTGCTATCCGGGAGGCAACCTGGAATGATTCGATCCTCTCCTTCATTTGCATTGCATTTAGCATATTTTTCTTCTATTATAAAAAATTCAAAACAATCTTTACATCCATTATAGTTTGAATTGTTAGTATAAATTTGCATCCATGTTTAATTTTATGTTATTTTCTTTTATTTCCAAAAAAAAAAAAATGAAAAATCCAAAAATGTAGGTGACTGCATGCCTCTCAAGACGCTGTGAGTGTAATTCTCTCGCCAATGCGCAAGAGAGACGGTTTGTTGGTCCAGATAACGGCAAAGTAAAAGACTTGGGGGGGGGGGGGAGAATCGTCTTTTCAAACTTTTATCGATAAAACAGTTTCTCAGATATCTTTACATGTCTCTGATACTTATATTCAGAGAGCGGAAGTCTTTCGTGATAAGTGCGCGTGTCAGTAAGCAATAAGGTGTGTAAATACTCAGCAAGCAATAAATAAACAATAAGTAAAGTGTAAGTAAATAACATGGCTTTTATAGTCAGATCCGAAAGTGGTGTAATCCTTCAACTAATCCACTCGCTCTTCTCGTGACTTGAATCCACTAAGATAAGATGATGAGTTTTTTATTAAAAAAATAATACGAATTTTCGATATTCCTTTTTATTTCTCAAATAAATCCTTTTCGTCTTTGGGAAATTTACCAACTTTACAAAATCCTATCTCTTGATCCCTTTTACACTAGGTTGCCAACCAAGTGTTCCCCCCTGAGTTGTTCCCTAGCATTCTCAGCTAAGTACTTCCTCTACTCAATAACCTTTGAGCTATTCCTTAATTTCCCAAATTAAGTACTTCATGTGCTCAACGCCTGTTTTGTGTTGGTTATGGTAGTTTGTCAGATGAGCTTGCTCTTATAACTTATTCAGTTATTTCAGAGAGCTCTTTAGAATCAATCTTCCTTAATACTCTTTTCAGTGTATGAGAAGTTGTTCTTTACTGACCCAAGTCCTGATGTTGTTCAAGAGAATGAATCTTTATATCACCGCAACATTATCCTTGGATTCAACTCCTTCACAATATACAATTCTTATTAAGGATCAGGACACTTAGAACTTTCATGCAACTTAGAATTCAAGAGCTTTCGTCACAATTTTAAGCTAGTGAGTAAGTAGGTAGAAGGCTTGTATGCTTGAATGTAACTTGTGTTCAATGTAGTTCTCGTGTGTCTTTCAAGCATTCTAAGTGGTGATATTTATAGTTGAAAATCATGTTGTTTGAAAAGTATCCGTTAGCACAATGTAATTCAAACTATTGATATCCAAGATAGTACTATAGTGAGCTTTGTCTCTTTCGTAGATTTTCTATTTTGTTTAGACATCTCCGTCATGTAATAAATGAAGTGTACTATCTTTTGTCCTGTAGTCTCAACGGAACAATGCAAGCTATCCGAGGCTTTGTATGTCCTTACTCGAGGAGCATCGTATCGAAACCTATCAAGTATTTGTCTTCCAAAGACACTTGATTTCTTCAAGGTATCTGACCTAAGGTATCTAAGGAGACATTTCTCCTTAGTCTTCAGCAATCTTGTGCAGTCTCTTGATCTTCAATAATGAGCTCCTTCCCGGATGCTTGCTTCGTCTTCTTCAAAGATAAAAATTACAATCCGAGACCTAACATCCTATACAAGATTTGCTAGACTAACATATTCAATAAGCTTCCTCTTTTGCAATGTTCAAGTGAACTAAGAGTACTAGTTACCTTTCTGACACTACAAGAAATCTGTTGTTTAGCGACGGACAGGGGCGACGGATTTTATCTGTCGCTATTTAGCGACGAATCAGTCAACTTTAGCGACGGATAGAGCGTTTCGCTCTATCCGTCGCTAGTCCGTTGTCGATCTGTCAAAATAGCTTACGGATAAATCGCTATTTAGAGACGGATAGAATAACTGTTTTAAATAGCTTAACGGATAGTCTATCCGCCGCTATATTTTGTCGACTATTGAATTTAAAAAAATAACATAGTAATTTAACGACGGATAGGCTATACGTCGTTAAAGATGTAATTAAAAAAAGCTACCGACGGATAGATTATCCATCGCTAAATAAATAATTCTATCCGTCGTTGACTGTTATGAAAACGAGAAGAGCAGATTCTTTCCCCTATTTCTATTCTGCTTCATTTCTTCTCCTCTTCTTCACCATTTTCGCCCCTTTTTCAAGTCCGACCAAAACTCCACCATTGCGGCCAATCTTGGACTCTTTTCAAAGCTCGTGGAACAAGGAACTTGGGTGGCCATTCAATTTCATCTTTCTTAGGCTACTTTTCCTGTAATTGAAGGTATTAGTCTAAAACCCTTACTTTGTTAAATTTGAGATTTTTGCTAATTTCGAGCAATTGTATGTTTTTAGAAGTTTGTACTAGCTAGTTTAGCTTATATTAAGTAGTGGGTTAAATTTGAGTTTGTTCAATTGATATATTTAGGTCAATTTGAATTGTTAGTATCACGTTAGGATGTTTGTAAGTATGTATGGTATTTAATTTGATATTTTCATATATGTAGTAGGATTAATGAGATTTTGTTTAGTTTTTGGAGACCATTTAGTGATTTTGGTGGTTGTAGTATAATTGGCTCGTATTAACTTAGAAAGAATTACTACTCCTTTAAACGTAAAATGCATGTAATTCATGAAATTCGGAACGTATTATAATTAACAATGCAATTATAGCCAGGAATTGGAATTGATTGTAGTATAATTTGCTCCTATTGACTTGTTGTGAATTACTACTATTTTAATATACAATATGAAAGTTGTTATTATATCTTCAAGCATGACTTCTCCACCTTCGTCGCCTCCTCCACCATCACCTACACCATTGCCGCCTCCACCCGATTCATTGGAGTATCATAGGAGTTCTGCCGAGTAAGTATACTTCGTCTTTCTTAGTAGTGATTTCATTTTCAACATGTAAACCGATTTTGTAGTTAACTTAGCACAATTAATTTTTAACCTCGGTTTTTTATGTATGTAGAAATTATGATACACTCTCCTATGCGATATGTTCACGACATACTTTAGCTTTGATAGAGCATTGAAGGCAGAAATGAAGGCCGACGAAGATGCAAACATGGCTAAACCCAATGCTCGGAAAGAAATGGATGATGGAGATGATGAGGATTTTGACATGACCATTGAGAGGATGATGAACTTTCGATTATTTGGAAGTGTACATCACATGCTTGAATATAAACTGAATCGTTAGAGGTTAGTGTATATATTTGTATCATATTTGTGATAATATGATCATTCTTCTTTATTTGTTTGTACTTTATTTGTGTGTGGTATGTTAGCCACTATATGTGAGACTGAACTTGGGTGATATGTTAGTCACCATTGTCTTAGCTACTTTTAGGACAATATGAGTGGTATGTTAGCCACTATATGTGAGACTGAACTTAGGTGATATGTTAGTCACCATTGTCTTAGCAAATTTTTGGACAATTTGAGTGGTATGTTAGCCACTATATGTGGGTGATATGTTAGTCACCATTTGTGTAGTATGCGCAATTTTTCATCCGTAACTCATGGTATGTACTTTACGATTTCAGACTGAGGTGGTGAGGAGGATCGACATTCGGGAGCTGTCAATTCAAGAAGAAATCGACATCTTCTTAGCCTTGATACATTTCTGTTATGCTACTCCAAGATATTTCATTTTGGACTTCTGTATTTCTGCCACCTGACCTCTTATTTTAGCTTATGTATGGATATATAATTTCATTATGGATAATTTGTATTCGTAGAATGTTTTTTTGTTAATTACTACAGTTTAATTACTTTGAGCTTAATTATCAGACATTATATTTGTGAAACAGGTGAAATATGAAAACATGCATCAAAATTTTAAAAAAAAAATTAATAATTTGGAAAATTAGTGACGGAAAAACATAATCCGTCACTAATTCCGTCTCTATTTAGCGGCTAAGTAGAGCAGATTTCGAGTTTTTAAAAAAAGAAAAAAACGGCTTTTTAGAGACGGATAATATCCGTCTCTAAAAAGTCAACATTCTATCCATCGCTATTTAGCGACGGATAGTTTATCAGTCGTTAGGAGCATTGTGACGAACAAAAAGACGACGGGATTGTTATCCGTCGCTACGGATTTAGCGAGATCGCTACAAAGATAGCGACGGATATCTATTCGTCGCTATACACCTATTTTTTTGTAGTGTGAACTAAGATAAGTCATTAGGGTTTACTGATCAAAATCTAAACTGATATTTCTAACAAGTTTTTCCCTTTTTTATCAGTCACCTATGACTATCAAAAAACTTATCATGAAACTGGATGAGGAAACAATCCAACACTTGAACATTTCTTATGATCTTTTCAATTCATTTATTTAAGTGCAGAAAGTAATCATCAACCAAATCACAAGGTGTGATCTTTTCTGACAAGTTATCTTTTGATAGATTGATATCCGAGTAGGTTCATCGATAAAATTACAATTGAGTTCAAAGATAACTTTACAAAATAAACATTAAAGTACAATCAGCAAGATACAAAAATTACAATGTTAAGAAGAATAACAGGAGTACCCAAGCTCGAAGTGAACATTCTACTTGACAAGTCTTCAAGTCTTGTTCTTCTTCAGCTCTTTTGGAAAACCCTATCACCATATCTCTTAACATCTTCTGAGTATTCAAGGATATATGTTCTGACTCTCATTTCAGCATTCCTTGTAGCCTCAGCATTCTCCTTGTAAGATTTGGTGGGTTGGTTTTTTATCATATTCATGATCCAAAGGTACTTGCCTCATTTCCAGACATGTTCAAGCTGCTCTTCTGTGGGAGTATAGTATTCATATATCTTTCTCAGTTATGCTAAATCTCCCAGGTATTGATCCTTAGTCATGTAAAATGACTCATAAGGTTCAACTTGCAGCTTTGTCCTTGACCCAAATGCATCTTCAACCTTGTGCACATCATCATGTATGCGATAAAGACAGGCTTCAGATAGCTATTTCATTCTAGCTACCTGCTTTCTGACTTCTATTTCAAGGTCTAGCCATTGCTTGACATGATTTTTAGTCAATAAATCTGGCTTGCCTTTTCGCTAGACCATCATCTGTCTGTCGATGGGTATGGGTAATCCTCCCTTGTTGACTATACCACTTGTTGGTCCGTATAACGCAAAGTAAAAGATTAGCTGGGGGGTGAAGAGTCTTTTCAAACTTTTGTCAATAAACAGTTTCTCAGATATCTTTACAGGTATCTGATACTTATATTCAGAGAGTTTGAAAGAGATTAATGAGGAGGCATTTTTATGACACCTCATCAGGTTCTTTTTACCTTGTTTTTACTAACTTTTAGATTAGTTTTTCCTTTATTTGTATATATTTTGTGTTTTGTTTGTGTTTGTTGTGTTTCCCCCTATTCCAGGTTTTATGTACTTTTCATGAAGAAAAGAAGTCAAAATTATTCATTTGGATGCACAATCTCGAGATCACAAGCTCTAAGACTCCAAATAGCTCCATGAAACACAAACAAAACACAAAATATATACAAATAAAGGAAAACTAATCTAGAGTCGAGCGGCGATCACGCCTCTGTTGTCAGGCGACTGCCTAAATGGTTGGGGCGATCGCCATCGCCCGCTCCGATATGCCAGATTCTGGCATTACTTTTCTCTATTTCTGTCCTTTTAAACTCCAAATCTTTGTAATTCAAACATGACTTTTTTATTTTCACAACATTGTGAGGGAGATTTTGGAAGGTCTAGGGTTCCAAGAATCATCCATCTGATTGAAGTTGGAGTCTTGGTTAGCCATTTAGCTGAGGATTTCTTCTTGTAAACAGTCTGTTTCACCATTGTTGATCAATTGGAGCTCAGTAATTCTTCCTAATCAGTAATTGTGTATCGTTTCTGATTTCTTGCCTTTATATGTTTATGCTTATTATCTTCATATCTCTTGCCTGTGACAACATGAGTATGAGTAGCTAAACAACACCCATGGGTTGGTGGTGAAATCTTGAACATGCTAGTATAGGTTTCTGGATGAAAACTGTTATTTGTCTGATTGATTACTTGTGAATCGTTTGATTAGTTCAAAGTCTTAGCAATCATTTTCTCATACCCAAAATCAACAAGAGGGATTCACACCCTCAAGGTTAACAGCGATTTACACCCAATGGTTTCGACTACAAACGTCGACTAGTAGAATTGACAACTCTACTACGTTGATTAAATGTTTTCACTTTCAAAACATCGAGTAATCCAATGCATCCTTTTACTAGCTAGCTCTTGATTAAGCCACCATCCCATGTATCATTTCATTGATAACAAACCGTGTTTGCTGTTTGATCTTTGTATGATTTGCGAAAGAAAATAATTGGAAGTCGTAAGATGTAATTCTAGACAAACTAGTACTTTGAAACACCGACAAGTTTAGTTAAGTCCTTCGAGAACCATACACTGGGCAACTTATCAACTCACTACGTGCTTTTTCTAGTGATCCTTGATATTTCTCTTGGCTTATAAATTAAGGACTTGATTTGACGCATCAAGTTTTTAACGCTGTTGCCGGAGACTTAACTCCTTAGTTTGTGTTTTAAAGATTAGTTTACTCGGTTTACTAGTGTTTTCTGTTTGTGGAGAATCTTGGTTTCATATCTTTCTATTTTCTCAATGCAGGTAGTTTATGCGAGGTACAAGGAACTCGAATCTTCCCTTGGAGCCTTTTGTTGACGATATTGAAAGGCATCGGAGGAGGTTGAGGTTTAGTCTTGCTGGTATGCAAGTGAGAGAGGGTAGTGAAGAATCTGGTTCGGAGTCTGATACAGAGAACTCTATTCTACAAGCAGATATGGGTAATACAACAAATGATGGAGGAGCTGGTGGTGCTGATGGTGTTCATATTGTTCCTAGAAACATGATCCACAACATTTTCAAGGCTCACATTGGAGCCTATAGATCCTGCATCGTTCTATCAGAAGCGGCCTGGAACTATGAGCTCAAGTTGTACCTTCTTCAACACCTTCCTAAATTCTGTGGGATAAAAAACGAAGATGTGATGGGCTTCAAGGATTTCGAGATGTTCATAGTCGGGATGCATACTACAGGGGTGGAGGATGATGACTTGAGGATGAATATATTCCCCATGTGCTTAGCAGACAGAGCTAAGGCATGGTTGAATATGCTACCAGAGGTTTCTTTGACTACTTGGGATGAGATTTGTGAGGCCTTCATGGATCGTTACTACCCTCAATCAAGACTACATCTTTGAAGGCACAGATCACGGGTTCCAAAGAACTCCACGATGAGACATTCTACGAGTCTTGGGAGAGGTTCAAGATGCTCCAAGTGAAGTGTCCTCATCACCACCTATTACTTGCGGATCTGATACAATACTTCTATGATGGACTAAACGAGAGTCAACAATCATATGTTGACGTAGCTAGTGGAAGCATAATGGATCGTACACCAGAGGAGCTAAACGATCTGTTCATCAAGTATGCTAAGAATTCACTGCACAAGAGTGCAGGGGGAGAAGTAGGGGTCTTAGGTGAGGTGAAGGCCACCATTGATAATTCTACCAGCCGTAGTGAGGAGCTCGAGAGGGCGTTCAGGTAAGTGAAGTTGTCATGAATCGTCGAATCCGCATGCTCAGGAAAAGTGTGAGATTTTCAACAACTACAGGTACGGGGCAAATCAATGTAGGGCCGACTTCTCGGTCAAGGAGGTGTCTTAAATTGCTACTCCAGCGGAAGGAGAAGAGGTGTGTTCGGTGCAAGGAGCTAACGGGGGGGGGGGGGGGGGGGTATTTGCCAAGGTATTGGCCGAGGGATGTTGGATTTGGTGGAAAGGGACTAGTTTATAGGTTCGCACCTAACCAAATCTACCCCAATGTAGATAGGTCGAAGCTGAGCTACTCAAACGACCATTGTGAGAATCCTACTCCTAAGGAAGAGGAGAAGCCCAAGGATTCCACCTCGACTATCAATTCGAGAATGGAGGAGTTCATGGAGAGGTCGCAGAGGTATATCGACCGGGCTCAAAGGCACCAGAAGAAGATGGATGGGAGGTTGTCGGTTCTAGAAGGAGACAACAAGGATATCAAGAGGCAACTTCAAGAGTTTCTTGATAGGAGTCGCATCTGAGAGAAGGGGAGGTTGCTCGGAGCAACCGAAAATGCCATGGCAATCACTGTTGTCACTGAGGTACCGGTGGTAATCACGGTATCCAAGGAAAGAGCAAGGGTCGAGGTCCCGAAATTGCAAGTGGAGGAATGTGGGGCACTCAGCCACCACGACTCTCCTCCCAAGGAGATTGAGGTACTTATGGCTTCCGATAATTTAATTCCTTGTAACGTAGTCCCGGTGGAACCAGTGAGTAGGAATGATATTATTGATGCTTTTGTTGATGATAAGCATGATTGTGGTGTTGAGGTTGTGAGTAGTGAAGGGGCTGTAGACCCCGTTGTGAGTGATACCCATGTGGAGGAGGTGCATGTGGCACATTGGGTAGAGAAACCACCACCGGGGGAGGTGATTAGGAAGAAGGGCTCCAAAACGACTAGTTCTAGTGGCTTTAATGTCAAGATCGGTTTTGGGAGCTTGGAAGGAGTGTCGGGGATGTTGAACACCGGGGCTGGTGTCAATCTCATGCCGTACGAAATGTACGAGGCGAGTAGAGTGAGGGGGCTTATGGAGAAGAAGCTCATGGTTAGAATGGCAGATGGCTCAATACGGAGACCACTTGGTGTTGTAGAAGATGTGAAAATCCGGTTGGGTGGTGATTCCGTGATAACCGACTTCTATGTGTCAGCGATTAGGAAGGGGTTGAAAGTGGGAGATGGAATGGTGCTGTTGAGGAGACCGTTCATTGAGACGCCGGATCTCACGATCAATATGCGCCACCGTCGAGCCACTTATGAGGTAAGGGGTGTGCGACGGGAGTTGCAAGCCTACACTCCACCTAACACATTTTGTCCTTGTGAAAATCCTCTCGTAGGATTTATGGGAGCTGTTTATGTGTGTTCTAGTGCGCAGGAACTAGTTACATGAAGGCTTGAGAAGAAGAAGAAGAAGAAGAAGAAGAAGAAGAAGAAGAAGAAGCAGCCTGGTATCAAAACTTGCGGGACATGAACTCCGTGAAGAAGTCAAGCTATTGACTATAAAGAAGCGCTATCCGGGAGGCAACCTGGAGTGATTCGACTCATTCTCTCATTTGCATTGCATATAGTTGCATTAGCATATTTTTTCTTTTCTCAAAAATAAAAAAAAATCTTTAAATTCATTTTAGTTTGCATTATTAGTTTAAATTTTCATCCACGTTTAATTTTTTGTTATTTCCTTTTATTTAAAAAAAAAATTTGTCAGGATCACAGAGGCTCAAGACTCGGTGGCAGAAAACACTCTGCCACCTCATGCAGAGAGGCGGGCGATCGCCTGTCGCCTCCCGGACACACTGTGGTCAAGGTTCAGCCAAATGGCGATCGCCTCGACCCTTTTATAAAAAAAGAAAAATTAGTTTCACTAACCTTTTAATTAGTTATCTTTTTAGTTTGTATTACTCTTTTGGTTCCTTTCTTTCTTTCTTTCTTCTTGAATCGCTATCTTGCACAAGACGTGCAATCGCTCGGTTTGGGGGAGGGGACATCAGAAAGCAAGGAACAACTTTGGTAATTTTTTTTCTCTTTCTTTCTCTCTTTTATTGCTTTCTTAGTGGTGGTTAGTGAGCCACATAGGTTGCATGTATTACTTGTGGCCGGTGTGCCTTACTTTATAACTTTTTAGTGTCTTTTTGGCCTACCTTTTTTGGCCTATTTTTAAAATTTTTGTGAGTCTTAAGTCGAACTTCCTGGTTGAATGTCCTTTGTTCGTGACAAACTCTTTTGATGCTTATGTTTTGAGTACATATTGATTAGTAGTGGTTGTTGAGTTTAAAATTTTTCAAGTTCGTTTCCCTTCCCAATAAGAAGTTTGTTTAGCTTTGTGGTCCAAAAAACCTGTGAGGAGCGTTGTTTGAGCCGATGAAAATTATTATACCGGCAAGAATAGTTTTGTGTGACTCCTGGGATGTGCAAATTATTTTTTATGTTTTTTGCACCATTTCATACTTATGCGTGTTCTGATTAGATGGGAATGACAAACGACATGTTTTGCACTTTTGATACCCTTCAAAACCCGTTCTAAAGAACAAGTTTGGGGAGGGAATTTTCATTTTTTATGACTGATTGAGAGATCTGTAGTTCTGACTTCTGTTTCCAACAAATGAATTTTTAAATAAGGCTCAGGATGTATCTATTGTCTTAATTGATCACCGAGGTCGTGTTGGGCATGTTCAAATACTACCATATACCGGCGTGGCCTTTTATCAGCCATATGACCATGAAGGTTGATGACACGTAGCTAACTGACACGCACAAAAGTGTAGACATTTGGTAAAATGGACACTAGCAAAATTGAAGCCAAAAGATCCCAATGAGGACAAATAAGCACACAAGTTACTCAAACCCCAAGTTGTGAGTCGTGTGGAATTCCTTGTCTACATGAGCAAAAGCTTTGGATGGGAGCCACATGCGGAATAAGTCCTTGCTGATAACGAGGGTCACACACCTGTGATTTTATCCGTAGACTTATAACAATTTCGAGTAACTCTAAAAAATAAGTGTGCAAAGTTTTGAGAAATTTGAAAGCGAAAAGGGAACAATAGTCGGAGTAGCATGTCTTTATTTTTAGTCTTATGAACTAAAGTCCCATTGAAAAGAACGCATTGCATAAGAGATTTTTGGCAACTTGTGGTGAAAACCGCCTTCCCAGCTTTAATTTTGAGTGTTAACCATGCTGGACTTGTCTAGAAGAGTGAGAGTTGCTTTAAAATTACTTGTGAGGGACCACTGAGTTAGGTTTAAGTTTTATTTACTTTGGAAACGAAGTAGTTAGATTTTTGCTTGATTTTCCACAAACTTTGGTAAAAAAAACACAAAACCTTTGCATCTTTGGAGTTTGTCTCTTACAAATGTAGATTCAGTACTTGGTTGTTTGACTTGTTTCTTGTTTCAGTTAGTTTAAAGTCTAGTTTCTTTTTTAGGTTTGTTGTTTGCTCGAGGACGACAAAATGTTTGGTTTGGGGAGTTTTGATGAGGCATTTTTATGACACCTCATCAGGTTCTTTTTACCTTGTTTTTACTAACTTTTAGATTAGTTTTTCCTTTATTTGTATATATTTTGTGTTTTGTTTGTGTTTCTTGTGTTTCCACATTGATTCCAGGTTTTAGGTACTTTTCATGAAGAAAAGGAGTCAAAATGATGCATTTGGATGCACTATCTCGGAGATCACAAGCTCCAAGACTCCAAATAGGTGCCACGAAGGTTCCCGGAATGCCAAACGCGTCAAGGATGGACAAATAAAGCGAAGATCGGGCCCGAAGGAAGCGGGGCGATCATCGCCCGGACGCACACGAGGGTCGCTGCCCAGAAATAAGCGGGCCGCCTGACCGGGTGGTCGCCTAACCAATGGGTGATCGTCATCTGATCCGCCAGATTCGCGTTATTTTCTCTGCTTTCATGCTTTAAACTCCAAATCTTTGTAATTCAAACATGACTTTTTCATTTTCACAACATTGTGAGGGAGATTTTGGGAGGTCTAGGTTCCAATAATCATCCATCAGATTGAAGTTGGAGTCTTGGTTAACCATTTAGCTGAGGATTTCTTCTTGTAAACAGTCTGTTTCACCATTGTTGATCAATTGGAGCTCAGTAATTCTTCATAATCGGTAATTGTGTATCGTTTCTGATTTCTTGCTTCCTTTGTATGTTTATGCTTATTATCTTCATATCTCTTGCCTGTGACAACATGAGTATGAGTAGCTAAACAACACCCATGGGTTGGTGGTGAAATCTTGAGCATGCTAGTATAGGTTTCTGGATGCTAATTGTTATTTGTCTGATTGATTACTTGCGAATCTTTTGATTAGTTCAAAGTCTTAGCAATCGGTTTCTCATAGCCATTGATGAGTCGATTTTACATCGTCTCATTCGGTCTTTTTTACCGTCTTATTGCTATTCTCAAGTATAGTTTTTATTTGTTTTATTTGTATTTTTTTACGTTTTCATGTTTTGTGTATTTTGTTGGTATTTGGCTAAACCGCGCTAATTGAAGGCAAAATGGTGTATTTTATATACATCTACATGATATGGAGTTCCAATGACTCGTATGAATGCTAGAAGTGGTGCGGGAAGGCCAAAATACTAAGAATTGGAGTCAAAAAGCATAAAAGGGCAAATTGGTTCTTCAGAAGAATCACGACGCCAGCTTCGATCAAGCGACACCGCTTTTTAGAAAGAACTGGCGACGCTTCTTGAATCAAGGCGCCAATTCTTTTCGTAAAAGAACTGGCGACGCCACTTTAGGAACTGGCGACCCCAGTAAGTTTATTCCGCCCAGATCCCCTTTTTTTTCCCCAGTTCTCTTAGAATTAGTTTCTTTCACTTTAGATTAAAACATTATTGAGAGACACCGTTATTATTATTCTTTTCTTCTTTGCTTTCAACCTAGAACCGATTTTCCAAGGCAATTACCTACCCATTCGCAGTGTAATTGAACCGCTTTCTCAGATACGACGATTGATTATTGATTGTGAGCATATTCATCATACTTTCCACCAGTTCGATTCAAGTTCTTCAATTCTTACCTAGGGTTTGTGACACGATTAGGTAAAATTGTTTGTTATCTCGTTTCTTGGTTTTTGGTATTGATTACGTTTAGTGTATGCCGGTTGATGATTCTGATTATGTTTTGCATATGATGAGTGCTTAAGCAGCCTAGTTATGGGGTGGTGAAAAATTCAATGCATGCTAGTTAGGGTTCGTGTATTCAATATATATAAGATGCGATTTACTCGTTCGTTTTGATTAATCACAGTATGCAATATTCTGTTTGATGTTCATTACGTCAAAATCACCAATAGATTAAGCATCTGTTCCTTTTAACTAAAACATTTTACGTCTTGCTATATCTATTGGTTTATTGCAAACAGTAATATCTGCATTAGCTTACTAATTGTAGCTTTGTTAGGAAATTTGTTAGATATTTTGTTAGAAATATCTGTTTAGATTTTGATCAGCAACATGATGACTTATCTTAGTCTTAGAAAGGTGATTAGTACTCTTGGTTCACTTGAACATTGTAAAAGAGGAAACCCACTAAGTATGATAGTCTAGCTAATCTTGTGTAGGATGTTAGGTCTCAAAATGTAATTTTTATTTTATGAAGAGAAGACCAAGAAGAAGACATCCAAGCAGAACAAGTTCAACGACATTGAAGATTTGAAGAAACTGCACAAGATTACTGAAATAGTTTTGCAGATACCTTGGCCAGATTTCTTGAAGACGCGAATGATTGCTAAACAAATCATGTCACAAGAGATATCTGAGAAGTCAAGAGGTTCATCTGGAAAACAAGGAAAGTGTCCACAGATATCTACACTCGATTTGAGCTTTAAACCACATTTCGATAAAGAAATATATATTGCAAACAAAGTTGTTTCAATAAAAGTGGTATCCGGGTTAAAGGTAAGGACGGCAAAGAATCGTAGAAACTGATAATACTAGTCTCGATATAAAGCATAGTTCCGCTGGCACTACAGACAAAAGTATAGTACAATGCATTTAATGCACGGACAGAGATGTCGAACAAAAGCAACGGTAGCTTCAAGAAGAAGACAAACTGCATAAAGATTATACACATATATCGATAGTTTGAATTTGATTTGCTTCAACGGATACTATTCAAACGACACTCAAATTCATCTATAAATATCAACACTTAGACAAATGAGAAGACACACAACTCAAGAACTTACATCGAACACATATCTCGCTATCTCAAGCAAATTACTTATCCTCAAAGCTTTCATGCACCAAAGCTCTTGATCTTGAGTAACACCAAGTTCTAAGTGTCCTGATCCTAAACAAGCAATCGCTATCTCGTGAAAGAGTTGAATTGAAAGATCAAGTATCCGAGATTCATTCTCTTGAATATTTATCTAAGACTGGGTCAAGAAAAGAACAAGATACCATACATTGAAAAGTGTATTAAGTATACTTGATTCACAGAGCTATCCGATTAACTCAAAAGTTAATAAAGAAGCTCATCGACAACTCAAACCAAAACCAACACCATCATCAAGTGGAGTATGTGAAGTACTTAGTTTGAGAAACTAAGGAATAACTCAAGGTTATTGAGCAGTGAAGTACTTAGCTTGGGAAGCTAGGAATAGCTCAAAAGGTTTCTCGAGTACAGAAGTACTTGGCAAAGGAAAGCCGGGAACAACTCAGGGGAAACATTTGGTTGGGAACCATTTGTTTAAGGAATCTTAGAATAGGATTTTTGTAAGGTGACCTCAATTATCTGTTCTAGTGAATTCTAGGTCTTTGGAAGACCGAAGTGGATTAGTTGGAGGATTACGCCACCTCCAGATACAACTATACTTTGTGTTATTTACTTCTCAGACTTACATTTCAAAGAACACACACACACTTTAACTGCTTCGCACTTATCTATGTTAAGTCTTCCGGCCTGATCTAAGTATCGATATCTACATATATCTCGAGAAATAGTTTTATCGACAAAGTTTTAAAAGACTATTCACCCCCTCTAGTCTTTTACTTTGCCGTTATCTCGACCAACAAGTGGTATCAGAGCAGAGGTTCAAAAGCCTTCAGACCAACCTAGATCCCCAGATAGGTGAAGGAACTTTGTCCATTTTCGAGGACTATTTAATTTGTGTGTTAAGTGTGCAGGAATGTCTCTGAGTGATGCACCCGTTCTCAAACCAATGAACTACGAGAAATGGAAAAATAACATCATGCTCCACCTTGAAGCCATAAGTGACGAAATGATCGAAGTGATAAAGAATGGCCTAATGGTCATTCAACAACTCAACAAGTCATGGAGGTTTCTAATGGTAGAGACAGAGACCAAAGCGAAGGATCTTCACAAACTGATGCGTCAACAAGTGGGAGATCTACTAGTCAAGTTATTTACGAACCAAAGCCCAGAGAACTCGACATCTAAGATGCCAAGAGAAATCGTCTGGATGGTCAAGCTCGTAATATCATCATCGATCGACACTGAGCACATACAAGGTAAACTGGGGTGCTAAACGGCGAAGTTGCCCGCAACCGATTGAAGAAATCAGGCTTAATCGAAAACCAAAGAAAACAAGTTCGAAGTTCTCAAGTTGAAATTTCAAAATTTCAAACAAGGACCCACCAAACTCGAAGAACTTGATTTCAGATTTACCACTCTCATGAGTGATATGGCAGCACTTGGGGAAAGCAACAGATACTCCCAGTCAGAAAAGATTAAGACTATTGTCAGAAGTCTTAACCACAACTGGGAGCATACTAAATTCTTTTATTTTAACCAAGGAATGCCAAATATCACTCTAGTGGAACTCTTCTCACATCTTGCTACGGTTGATTATGAGACAACACAAAGAGAACAAACAACTGAAAAGTTGCAGAATATTGCTCTGGTTGCCCAAGGAACTTCTGAAAAGAAGAAAATCAAGGAAGAGACTGAGGATGCTCTTGCTGCAAAGCAAATGAGCAAATATGTCAGTTGAGAAATTGAGAGAAGAAAAGCCAAAGAGAAGTCGAAAAGCATCTAGTTTCAAACTATCACCAAGACAAAATATGCAAAGCTCAATAACAAGCCAAATTTAAAGCATCATGTATCGAGGAAGTAGAAATTGAAAACGATCTGCTTTCTATTGTCGTAAACCGTCACTTCAAGAAGGATTGTCTTGCCTTCAACAAACTAAGGACAGTGACAAGAAAGATAGAAGAATCTTCGTATAGCCGTAAAGCTTTATTAATCAAGAAAGAAAGAAAATCCAAACTCAATCGATGCTCTAGACGCTGAGACAGATTCAAGATGACAATTCAGATGACTCAACCTTACCATCACCGTAATTATGTGGAGTTACTCATGATATAATCGACTTCGCCTCAAGAAGAATGAAATGTGGAGTTCAAATTGACGATCCGTACATCTCTAACATAGAAATCATTTTATGGTCGATGAGGTAACACATACTTCTTGTTATACTTATGAAAGTGATGAAGAAGAAATAAAAGATCTAGAAAATCTCAGAAAGAACTTGACATCTATGAAAGAGAATTTCTAATGATCCGAGCTAGAGCCGAAAATCTTGAAGAAGAAAAGAATTCTCTGCAAAGGAAAATTCTCAATTAGTTAAGATATCCGAAAAAGGATGCTGAAAATGCATTTCTCAAAGCTCGATATCCGAGACCTAAAAGTCACATAAAGAAGCAATGGCTGAATTACGAAAGAAATATGAAAATCTTCTTCGAGAACAAGGAACTCAAAAGAAAGAATTATCTTTTCAATCTTATGCCAAAGCTAGTGACACTTTCAAGTACAATCTTACTTAAGAGATCCTTCAAAAAGAAAGGACTCGGTCAATGAATACCTAGACAGATTGTTCCATCACTCAATAAGAGTGAGGAAAGAAGAACATTTGTAAGTACTCAAAGAAGATGGTTCCCATGCAATCTATAGTATCGGTCAAGACGAAGATTGTTGACAAAGGAAAGGCAAAATGACTAAACCTTTGTGGGAAAAACAAGTCAAAAACAAAAATATTGGCACGCCTCTAAAAGAAACACAACACGAAAAGTGTAAACACCCACAAGGTTATGTCTCTCAAAAGGGTAGAATTGCGAGCCGCAAATTCTCCCATGTCACTTTTTCTCGAAAGAAATTCGACCAAGAGATTAGCAAAGCTACCGAGAAAAGATCTCGATAGCTTCAAGTGCTCAAACGGTATCGCTATAAAGGCATCGGGAAACAACTTGCTCATGAATACAAACAGAGCAAGAACGATGGTTAAAGGCTAGAATTGCTCAAAGCAATTATCAAGTGGAAGTTGAATCAAGCCATGAAAATCAATGCTGTGGCTAGAAGAAATCTGCAAGGAAAGCTAAGTTTGAAAAGCAAACTCGTAAACCCGACAGTATCCGAAGCACCAAATGGAGCACGAGGAACACACCAAGGAAGAAAATAATTTTAATAATGATAATCATTCAATTAGAATTCTCCTTATGTTCCTATCGACAAAAGAATGTTTCAAGGAAATTCATTCAAAATGGATTCCCCGAAGATTGTTTAGTCTCGATGGTTCCAATCAGAATTGAGAACCTAATCTCCTGCTTCTCCAGTGCGTAATGCTTCCGGACTAAAGCACAATGGCTATATTATAGTGGATGCGAAAGCACAAGACAGAGACAAAGCAATCGACGATTACAAAGCTTGCAACACAGACCGTATATCGATTTGTTGAGGAGAATTAAATCCTCTCTCGATTTAGCAACGCTAAATTGGGAACATTAACAATCACCGACGACATATGTTAAGGATTTGAAATATAATCTATTTAGCATGAGCCATTTTGCATAAAGGTTTCATCAAAATTCAAAGCAAAATACGCAAACTAAATGACAATGAGTCAAAGCAGCATACCTTGGTTGCTCAAGGAAAGGCGCCTTTATGTTGCCGATTGCATCCGCCACAATCAAGAATGTCTCATGGTGAGTCAATCTGGTCACACGTAAGAGCACCGTTATGGCACAAAAGAATGAGTCACTTGAACTTCAAAACTCAATGACTTGCCAAGAAAGAGTTAGTGGTCAGCCTTCCAAAACATCTTCGTAAAGGATGGTATCGATGGGGAAACAATCTAAGATCTCTTTCAAGTCCAAAATCGACACTTTAGTGTTAGACCACGCAACTATTACACATGGATCTTTTGAATCATCCGTAATTAGTTATGCAGAAAGAAGTATGGTCCGTTGTTGTAGATGACTTCTCAAGATTCACTTGGGTTGTTTTCCGAAACACAAATCGATGCCGGTGGAGATACCAAACTTGTCAAAAAGCTTGAAGTCATGAAAATGACAAGGTATCTGCAATCAAAATACTATGGTACCGAGTTTGTCAACCAAAGACATAAAGAGGTTTCAGACTGCAAAGGTATACAACACCAACTTTCCTCTGAAGAACACCTCAACAAAATGGTGTTGCAGAAAAGAAAAATAGAACCCTTAAAGAAGCTGCAAGGACGATGCTAGCTGACACTGAAATAAGTGAAGTTTATTGGGTTGAAGCTGTAAACACAGCCTGCTACACTCGTAATGTATGTTTGATAAACAAACACCATGACAAGACCCCTTATGAAATCTTGGTTGGTAGACCCCCTAATATCAAACATCTGAGAGTATTTGGTTGTAGATGTTTTGTTCTAAACAATGGAAAAGATTATCTGAGAACATTTCAACCAAAGGCAGATGAAGGTGTATTTCTTGGTTATTCCACGAATAGCAAAGCCTACAGAATTTACAACAAAAGAATAAAGAAAATTGAAGAATCAGTTCATGTTGTATTCTATGAAGGAAGTAAGAAAACACCTCCTAATGATGAACTCTCAGAAAGGTTCAAAGAACTAATGTTGAGGGATTCTGAAGAAGAATCCTCAGAAAGGAGAAACATCATTATGGAAAGTGAGGATGACTCTGACGTAGAAAAGCTTGATATGCCTAGTAACAACCAGATGACTCACAAACATGATGAAGAATTTCCTATGAAACTTCCAGAAATGGAAACTGAAGATATTCATCATGAAGCTATCTCTGGAAATAATCTCTCTGAAAGACATGTTCCAGATAGCTCAAACACTGAACAAGTGTCAGACATTAATTGCCCTTCTGAGGAGAAAAATGTCTTAGATACTGAAAAAGTATCAAATCAAAATCCCAGTGATTCACATTCAAATCATTTGGATATTGATCCTACTAGCACTAAACCTATGATGAGATGGATCAAGGATCATCCTGCAAAAGATGTGATTGGACCAATTAATCAAGGTGTTAGGACTAGGAGAGCAATAGCTGAAAATGCTAATTCTCTCTTCGGATGTTTCATCTCAAATATTGAACCTAAAAATATAGAAGAAGCATTAGGAGACCAAGACTGGATCTCTACAATGCAAGAAGAGTTGGATCAATTTGAGAGAAACAAAGTCTGGAAACTAGTTCCATTTGTGGAAGGAATATCTGTGATTGGAACTAAATGGGTTTTCAAAAACAAAATGAATGAATCTGGTGAAATAACCAGAAACAAAGCAAGATTGGTTGCTAAGGGATTTACCCAGATTAAAGGCTTAGATTTTAATGAGTCATATGCACCAGTTGCCAGATTGGATGCAATAAGACTCTTTCTAGCCTTTGCAGCTCATAAAGATTTTAAAGTTTATCAGATGGATGTCAAAAGTGCATTCTTGAATGGTGAACTTGCAGAAGAAGTTTATGTTGAGCAACCACCTGGCTTTGATGTTTCCTCAGAAAGTAGAATGGTCTATAAACTACATAAAGCTCTGTATGGACTGAAACAGGCTCAAGAGAATGGTATGACACTTTGGCCAAATACCTTCTGGAAAGTGGTTTCAAGAAAGGTGAAGTTGATAAAACTTTATTTACCTTAAATCATGATGGGAAACTACTCTTAGTTCAAGTATATGTTGATGACATCATATTTGGATCTAAGGACAAGCAACTTTGTAATGACTTTGAAAATCTCATGAAAAGTAAGTTTGAGATGAGCATGATGGGAGAAATGAATTATTTTCTAGGATTGCAAGTCAAGCAACTCAATGATGGAATATTCATTAGTCAAACAAAGTATGCAAAAGATATGCTCACAAAATTCAATCTTAAGCCTTCTGAAAAGAATGCTAAGATACCTATGAGCATTGGAACCAAAATGACCTATACTGAATCAGATAAGAGTGTTGAAGAACATAAGTATAGGAAATTGATAGGTTCACTACTTTACCTCACTGCAAGTAGACTGATATTCAATACGCTGGAGTGCGTACAGATTTCGCATAAACCGATGCAAACACACTACAACATTGCTATGAAAATATTAAGGTATGTAAAAGGTACAGAGATGTAGGATTGTGGTATCCTAAAGAAAGCGGATTGAGTTTAGCCGGCACTCGGACGCCGATTATGCCGATCATCGCTGATAGGAAAAGCACCTCGTGAACTTGTCGGGCTTCGGTACTAGACTTATCTCGTGGTTTAGCAAGAAGCAAAACTCAATTGCAACTTCTACCACAGAGGCTGAATATATTGCTGCTGGTTGTTGTGCAACACAAATTCTGTGGATACAACAACAACTTAAAGACTATGGACTCGATGAAGAGAAAACTCCCATTTACTGTGACAACACAAGTGCTATTGCGATTACACAGAATCCTAAATTTCATGCCAGAACAAAGCATATTGATGTTAGACATCACTTCATCAGAGACCATGTTAAAAAAGGCAATATAGAGATACTTAAGATTGGCACTGAAGACCAACTTGCAGATATCTTCACTAAGCCACTACAAGAAAGTAGATTCTTAGCCTTAAGACATAGCTTGTACTAATGGAACTACCAATGAACTGAAAAAGTTCAGGAAGCTGGAACGGGCATCCAGAGAAGAGGTATCTGGAACGGTCATCCAGAGAAGAGGAAAGAGAAATCTGGAACGGGTATCCAGAAGTCAAAAAGGCTAAAGAGCAAAAAGACAGCTTAAGATCTCTGAGACGGGAACTCAAATATCTGAATCACTCTATAAACGGGGAACACAAAGGAGAATAGTACAACTATCTGCAGTCAACTACTCTCTTGAAATTTGCATTATTTCTATCTTGATGAAATACTTGGAAAAATCCTAAGTATAAGACAGATTCAGATGCAAACAGTGTTCTTGGTCATACAAAAACGTGATTCAGATAGCTAATAGCCAAAATTCATTAAATGGGCACAATTACACTTGTTGATTGTGATCATTGCTGAAGAAGCAATGGTGACCCTTGATGAATTTAAGCGTTTGATCTATACGGTGGAAATTAATTCACAGTTAATAGTGGACTGTAAATATTCCGACAAAGCCCACTTTGCATTTAATGTCGAACTAGCTTTTGCTCACGCCTGCTTGCAAATCATAGATACGTACACACAAAATCAATTTGTATGTATTTGTCTGTTGAGATTCTATTGCTATATATATATATAGGATTTTGGCAAAAGAAATCACTTTCGCCTAATCCAAAATTCCGACTTACACAAAAAAGCAAAACCTTCTCTTGATTCTCTGCAAACCTTCTACAATCTCTGCAAATCAAGATTAAGTTTTTCTGCAAAGAATTACTGAATCAAATCTCTTTCAAACACCAATCCAAATTCCCTACACTATATAAAGAGATGGCCCCAAAGAATTCTTCCACACAAATCTCAATCCTCCACCGGTATCATGAAAAGCAAGCACCGAGTTGGTTATTGTGAACAACCGACCGGTAGGAGATTTTAATCTCGACCATTGACTTCAAATCAGAATGATTTGGGGTGGTGCCATGGTTGAGGAATACCTCACGCAATAGAGAACCAAGTCGATGTAAAGTCGATTCTCGACATGCTTGAAAAGGCACAAATCAAGGGTTTTCTATCTGCCGCCAAGTGGAATTTCATCACTCGATGTGTTGGAATTCTACAACAACTCCAGGATAATTTCCTGTGTTTCTGAAGGCACTGCAATAGTGTCTGTCAAAACCTCAGTCCAAGGAAAGGAAATCCTTCTGCACTTACCAACTTTCTGTAAGTTGTTTGAATTTCAAAATTTTGGAAAGGATTTTGAAATAAACACCAAGGATGATGATCTCCTTGAAGGTGTTAAACAATTGTACAGTGACGTGTGTGATCTTGAAAAATCAGATACACCCACTGAGTTCAAGCTTGTCGACATAATGAACCGCATATCCGATGGTTCATCGATGTATTGGCTTGCATTCTTCACAGATGCTTTGATGGTCTACAAGGAGGTGCTGACCAGATAAGCCAAGAACGATGGATCATGATGTTCTTGCTGAATCAACAAGACAAAAGGCTGGAAAACCCTTTTAACTGGGGAAAGTACGCCTTCATGAAGTTTGTGAAGAAGATTCAAGGCTTCGAGCCTAAGATCGCCAAAGGACTAGCTGATCCAAAGGCCACAATAGGCTATGGTCTGAAGATATGCTACTTGCTGGAGAAGCTTGGCATTGAGCTCAGAGAGACGGCTGAAATAGCCAACAGTAACCTAATCTACAAATATGAGTATACAAACTTGATGAAAAAGGTTACTGGGTCTCAGAAAGGTTCTAAGAAGCGAAAGTCTGAAAAGGTATCTGAAGAAAAGGTTGCGACCAAGAAGCCCAGAACTTCAAGAAAGAAGTCTGCTGGCAAATCAGAAGACACACCCATTGAGGTTGTCGATTCTCAGATATCTGCAGGCCTTGCCGATGAAATGATAAAGGCAGATCAACTCATCAATGCTGCAAAAGAGTCATCAACTCAACAAGTAGACTCAAAGAAGAGAAAGTGCTCGTAAATGTTGCGACTAATGCAGAATGCCTTGCTGATGAACTCATAAATGCTGCTAAAAGTGGTGAAAAGCACCAAGCCCCATCTGCAGAAATCGCAGGAGTAATGGACCAATCAGTTCCCAATGCTGATGAGAGCTCTAACGATGAAGATGATGAACTAGTCATCTCTCAAGTCCTAGAAAGAACAAAGAGGGCTAAGGTTATCGAATAAAGAATCGTGATAAGGTTTCAAGAAGAACCTACACCTCAAAGTTGTCAACAAGCACCTATAGCAAAGGTTGTTGGTGCAAACACATCATCGTGAACGCTTTCGCACAACTTCAAGAAGCCCGATGAGTGGTAATTTAGTGCCGCAGTATGTCATGAAAATGCCACATCTAAAAATCGAAGAACACTCTCGACCGATCTTCTACTTCCGCACAACCATTAACAACCACAACAACCACTAGTGGTTGATGAAATGGTAAATGAACTCCATTTCGAATTACCAGCATTACAACACGATGAAGAAAATCCTGCGAAAGAGCAGGTTCCCCAACTCGACAAGAGGGATCAAACTGAGACATCCACTCAGTATGATCAACCAGGGGAGGCAACTGAGTTGCACACTCAGGAAAGGTGTGAAGTACCTAAAACTTCAAACAAAGAAGTCAGACCGAACAAGAAGACCAAAGTATAAAAGGGTCACAAGTTCTAGAGACCAATCAGCCTGACAATGCTCAGGTAGCTGAATGGTTTAACTCCTACCTTGTGAAAATTTTTATGCTTGTATATCTTGTTACTTAGATAAAAATTCTTTGTTACAGGCTGAGTTAGAAACACAGAAACAAGAGGAAGCTGGAAAGCTTGCCTCAGAAACTGAGAAGGAGGTTACCCCAACCTCGCCTCTTAAGAAATCTGAGTCTGTACCACAGGTGATAATTGATTCTTAAGATAACACTTTTCAGTCATTTGTCTATGTGCTTAATCATTTAAAGTAAATGTTTCTAACAGGCTCCAACTGAGAAAGAGGAAGATAAGGCGAAATGCGAGACGAACCCAGACCGACAAGGTTTCAAGAACACATCATCGAGCCTTCTAGCATGAAGGTACATGAAAAATCGTGATAAGTATTCTTCATCATGGGTTATCTTAAACTTCTTCTAAAATATTCAATACTTTCTACTTACAGCTCATTCGTAAGTAGAAATGCAAAGGAAAAAGTTGCGACATCCTCGCATCAATGGAAATTGATGAAGCTCCCAAGGCAACATCACATGAAAGAATACCGTAAACCGAGAAAGTTTCGAGAAAATGACTCGAGCTTCCTATTGAGGAAGTAAGTCCAAAACTCGTAACTCATTAAAGCATTTTTGCACAAATTCTTTCAAATAATTTCCTAAGTATTGTATTAATCTTAATTCTCGTGTTCAAGAAAGAAAGGTTGATGAGGACCGACTTCCAAGTCTCCACCTCATAACAAGATATCCGAGACACCAATTGTCTCAAGAGCACAAGTCTCCGAGCCCAAGTACTTACTCGTAACTCGGAAACTAAACTACACTTCTACTCAGATATCTACAAAATTTTTGAAGCTCACTCAAAACTCTTTCTTTCAGGCTCAAACGAGTGCAAAGCAGGCTCCCATTGATGAGAAAAGGGACCTACTTCCCTTCTTCAAAGCTCAAACCCTGCCAAAGCATATTCAATGCTTCAAGAAATGGCAAAGGTTAAGGTGCTCGATCTCCGAAATATTGAGAATCACAGATCAACCAACCAGACGAGCACGAGCTCTTGACTTGAGACGATATCCATGCAATGTTCCTACCGACAAAGACATACTATGACTCTATTGCATAAGGATTTCTCGAGAAGTGGCGCTTACTTGATACAAGCCTTTGAACAAGCAGATGGTCGACAAGATTACAGATGGCATTCAAGCCGCTTCTCTGCATCGCAATTTATACCTTCTTAAAAAGAAGAGGTTAAGGGGCATAAGATAACTATTCCTTAAGTGATCAATGTTGTATCTGAAGATGATGAGGAGGATGAGATAAACGAAAACGACTTCGATGAACCTCCCACTGACCATCACCAAAAGGATGACATGTATAAAAGGATGATGATGATGCCGCACTGTGGACCGGAGGAATTTCACAAAGAAATCATACCTCAACTGCTGAAAAGCAAACTGAGAGGAAAGCACAGAAATCTCCGTCTCCATCTCCTCAAATGTCAACTCATCCATCTTCCCAACAGAAAAGGATGACGATGATGCCCCTCACCAGGGACCGGAGGAATTTCACAAAGAAATCATGCCTCAACTGCTGAAAAGCAAACTGAGAGGAAAGCACAGAAATCTCCGTCTCCATCTCCTCAAAAGTCAACTCATCCATCTTCCCAACAAAAGGTTATTACTGAACAAGTAGTTGAGGATTCTGAGGAAATCGCCGTAAATTGTTGAATACTCAATCGTAATCGCCAACTCGCATACAAGCTGGAAGAAGAACAACAGCTCCATCTTCAACTGGAAGACCAGATAGCTAAATCCAGAGACAAGCTTGACCAACTACAAGATCAATATCTGCAAGAGATGATTGCTTACTCTGAGGTTAAAGAGCTACAGGATGCTGTAAATGCCATCACCAAAGAACTCGATACTCAAGAAGTATCTGAAATTAAGCATGATGCTAAGGCTGCATCATCTTCAAAAGAAGTACCATCCTCCTCCCAAAAAGGGAAGAAACCAATCTGTGAGATGGTTGCTGGACTCGACACAATCGATGAGAATGTCCAAGAGGATGAAGATCACTGGGCTGATTATTCAGATGATGAAGAAGACAAGACTTTGACAGAGCACCGCAATGAACATCTAGCGGTTTCACACTTGAAAAGGAAACTGATTGCTCCTGAAACTTTTAGCAAACTGCCAAATGTCCACTCCCATGAATACATGAATAGATACCAAGTACTGGCTCATCTGAAAAAGGAGTCTTCACGTAACAAGGAAGTAATTGCCTCCTCTCCGAATGAAAAAGTTCACCGAGCTCATCACTCGAGAACAACTAGCATAGTCATTGCTCGTAAAGATCTGGAATGATAAGGGACGATGATGCGTCTTTAGCTGAAAAGCTTTCCATGAGGCAAGTTACATCCGGAAAAGCAGATGCCATCCTAGGCCCATCAAGAGCTCACCGATAAGGACAATGGACTTATCAAGCAAAATCAGAGCTCAAAGTCAACTTGGTTGGTCACCGCCACAATTAGTTACAAGGGCATTTTGACTCTCTCGATTCTTTTATGAGACCGAGTCACCAACAATGACTAAGGGGAAAGAGTACAATCGACCTCAAAGTCGGGGAATGGGAAGAAGGAGAAGAAAACAAGAAGAAATCTGAGTCAAAGGCTCGTAGAGGAAGAAGAAACATGAAAACTTCCACCACCACTCGTAATCAATGAACCCTCCTCAAGCCAAGTCTTTGCAAATAGTAGCTTCGCCGTAAACCCATCAAGGAACTACAATGATAACAAGGGCACGTAAAACCGCCAAGGAGAAGACAAAGTTAAAGGGATTAATGAATCTTCAAGAAAAGAAGAAGGCCATATCAAGTCCCCGGGCAATGAAGAAGGTCAGAAACTCTCACAAGATTTAATCTTGATGATGATGAGGAAACCGATAAAGATGAAGCCCTCTTCACGTAAAAGGAAAATTGAAAGCCTAATCGAGCCCATAGTCAAAAGCCCTAGCAACTAAAACACCCTCCGAAATACCAAGTCTATCCGGTGGTTCTTCAAGCAACCCCAAAGAGAATTCAAGATGAGAAGGAATGATCGAGAGCGAAAAGACAAAGTCAACTTCCACTCGTGCCGTAAGAAGCCAAAATAGAGTATGTGAAGAATGACAATGATTCCTCTCTCAGTGCATCAATCGTAAAAATGGCTATTGGATTCGAACTTAAGCATCTACCGATAAATTCAAGATTTTAACCAATCCATAAACAACTTATGGCATGGAGAAAAGATAAGCCAACCTTGATCAACACCAATCACATTAAAGCCCGTTGGATTTTGAAGTTATCAAGAGAACAAGCCATGAGAAAGGACCTCTCGATGAATGTCCATATGGAAAGCCGATGATGTGCATGTAATCAATATCACAGAACAAAGCGCAAGAGCAAGACTCGCTGTGGAACCCTATGAGCCGTTCTATCTAACTGAAGATCAATACAAGGGTGACATCAGATATCTGAGGATTATCTACGAATACTTCAAGCTTTCAGATATCAGAATAGAGCATGCCTGGATGTGGGGAAAGTATCTGTGGGTCAAACATTTTGTCAAGAAAAATCCTACCAAAACCTACAAAGAGGTCTGTGGATTTGCCAGAGACACTGAGATGCTCGTCAGAACACTTCTCTATGATTATTCTGATGACATCAAAAGGTTTGGAGATAGGAAATTTGCAGACTGATCCATAGAACTACTGTTGAAGACTTGAAGAGTTGAAGACTTGAAGACTAGTCTATTAGGATATTTACTTGGAGCTTGGCTACTCCTGTTGTCCTAATTTACTATTTTTTTTTGTATTTTTGCTGACTGAGCTAAACTTGTTTTATGTATTGAAGTTATCTGTAATCTTTCTTTGTAACTTATTTGAAGAACTTACTCTCAGATAGTATTCTATAAAAGATAACTTGTCAGCAAAGATCACACCTTGTGATTTGGTTGATGTTTACTTTATGGCACTTAATTGAATGAATTGAAAAATCTTAAGAAATGATTAAGTGTTGGATTGTTCACTCATCCAGATTTGTAATAGGTCAGATAGTCATCGTTGACTGATCAAAAAGGGGGAAATTTGTTAGGAAATTTGTTAGATATTTTGTTAGAAATATCTGTTTAGATTTTGATCAGCAACATGATGACTTATCTTAGTCTCAGAAAGGTGATTAGTACTCTTGGTTCACTTGAACATTGTAAAAGAGGAAACCCACTAAGTATGATAGTCTAGCTAATCTTGTATAGGATGTTAGGTCTCAAAATGTAATTTTTATTTTATGAAGAGAAGACCAAGAAGAAGACATCCAAGCAGAACAAGTTCAACGACATTGAAGATTTGAAGAAACTGCACAAGATTACTGAAATAGTTTTGCAGATACCTTGGCCAGATTTCTTGAAGACGCGAATGATTGCTAAACAAATCATGTCACAAGAGATATCTAAGAAGTCAAGAGGTTCATCTGGAAAACAAGGAAAGTGTCCACAGATATCTACACTCAGATACCTTGAGCTTTAAACCACATTTCTGATAAAGAAATATATATTGCAAACAAAGTTGTTTCAATAAAAGTGGTATCTGAAGTTAAAGGTAAGGACGTGCAAAGAATCAGAGAAATCTGATAATACTAGTCTCTGATACAAAGCATAGTTCCGTTGGCACTACAGGACAAAAGTATAGTACAATGCATTTAATGCACGGACAGAGATGTCTGAACAAAAGCAACGGTAGCTTCTGAAGAAGAGGACAAACCTGCTACAGTACTATACATAGATATCGATAGTTTGAATTTGATTTAAGCCTAACGGATACTATTCAAACGGCACTCAAATTCATCTATAAATATCAACACTTAGACAGCTTGAGAAGACACACAACCTGAAGAACTTACACTGAACACATACCTCGCTATCTCAAGCAAATTAGTTATCCTCAAAGCTTTCTGTTGCGACCAAAGCTCTTGATCTTGAGTAACACTGAAGTTCTAAGTGTCCTGATCCTAAACAAGCACTGCTATCTGTGAAAGAGTTGAATTGAAAGATCAAGTATCTGAGATTCATTCTCTTGAACATTTATCTAAGACTTGGGTCAGTAAAAAGAACAAGATACCATACATTGAAAAGTGTATTAAGTATACTTGATTCACAGAGCTATCTGATTAACTGAAAAGTTAATAAAGAAGCTCATCTGACAACTCAAACCAAAACCAACACCATCACCGGGCGTGAGTATGTGAAGTACTTAGTTTGAGAAACTAAGGAATAACTCCAAGGTTATTGAGCACAGTAAGTACTTAGCTTGGGAAGCTAGGGAATAGCTCAAAAAGGTTTCTGAGTACAGGAAGTACTTGGCTGTGAAAGCCGGGGAACAACTCAGGGGGGAACATTTGGTTGGGAACCATTTGTTTAAGGAATCTTAGAATAGGATTTTTGTAAGGTGACCTCAATTATCTATTCTAGTGAATTCTAGGTCTTTGGAAGACCGAAGTGGATTAGTTGGAGGATTACGCCACCTCCAGATACCACTATACTTGCTGTGTTATTTAATTTTCTGTACTTACTTTTCAACAACACACACACACACTTTAACTGTTTCTGCACTTATCTATCTTAAGTCTTCCGCGCTCTGAATCTAAGTATCAGATATCTACACAGATATCTGAGAAATAGTTTTTATCGACAAAAGTTTTAAAAGATTATTCACCCCCCCTCTAGTCTTTTACTTTGCCGTTATCTGGACCAACAAGCTTAGTGGAATTGACGCCTTCACTAATGCTATTTGTTTTCTAGAACTTTATATAGTTAGTTCATTGTCATAGTTCTCCGTACCTTACGTGACATAAGGTGTCCGCCTAGAAAAGCCTAGAGCAGTGTAATAGTCGGTAGGGCATGTCCCAGTGATAACTAGAGTAAATCGACATCATTATTGTTGCATGTTTCCTACTAGCTAGCTTGTTTTCTGTCACCACACCATAATTCTCTAATCATACCATTCTCGTTATGTTTAAATCTGTTTTCTAGTTAGTCTGCAAAGTAGTTTACTTTCACGTAGTTAATCATTCTGGTGCCGAAGCAACCAAACAATTTACCAATTTCCATACCTTGTTATTATTCATAATCCGAGCTCAGCTTAGTTAAGTCCTTCAAGACCGACCTTGGGGTTAACTTCATTGCACTACTAGTTTTTGTAGTGTTGAGAATTAACTCTTGGCTTAAACAAATTTAGAACTTTGATTTGACACATCACCCAAAATCCACAAGAGGGATTCGCACCCTCAAGGTTAACAGCGATTTACGTCCAACGCTTTCGACTACAAACGTCCACTAGTAGAATTGACAACTCTACTACGTCGAGTAATCCAATGCATCCTTTTACTAGCTAGCTCTTGATGAAACCACCATTCCATGTCTCCTTTAATTGATAACAAACCCGTGTTTGCTGTTTGATCTTTGTGTGATTTGCGAAACAAAAGAATTGGAAGTCATAAGACGCAATTCTAGACAAACTTGTACTTTGAAACACCGACAAGCTTAGTTAAGTCCTTCAAGAACGACAGTTGGGGCAACTTATCAACTCACTACGTGCTTTTTCTAGTGATCCTTGATATTGCTCTTGGCTTATAAATTATGGACTTGATTTGACGCATCAATTAAGGTTGAATTCTTTTAAGTAATTCTTTTCAGAAAAATTAGCAGAAATTTCAGATGATTTGCAGAGAAAGTTGAAGTTTTTGCTATTGTTGTGCTTTGTAAAAATGTGAGTTTAGGCTAAAGTGAATTCATTTGCAAAAAAACTTCTTTATATAGCAATGCAAAACACATAGATACAAATGCATTTTGTATATACATATTTCGCAGTCTGCACTTAGGCATGGGTGAAAAAGCAGTTTTGCATTAAATGCGAGCGGGCCTTTTACTGGGTTACAGTGCTAGTTGGCGGTTAGGACTCATCTGATCCGTTGAATTGCTAACGCCATATCTTTCAATGCTTGCGATTGCTTTCTCAGTAATGATCACAATCAACACATGTAATTATGCCCAATTAATGCTATTTGGCTAATAGTTATCTGAGTCTCCTTCGATACTCAATAAACTGTAACTAGGAGACAAACTGGTATCTGAGCTTATTAATTAAGCGTCCAGTCTGTATGAAAATTATCAAAAAAATGGAAATTTCAAAAGCACAAGAGATAGTTGACTTCTGACAGAATGTACTAGTTGTCGACTTCTCTCCTTTTGTGTTCCCCCTTATTCAGTGGCCTTTCATATTTGAATACCCATTTCAGATACCTTTGTAACCAATTTCACTCAAAGCCTTGAAATCTGAGTTTCTGATGCGTCAAATCAAGTCTTTAATTTGTTTATAGTCGAAGGCACAAAAAAAGATCACTAGAAAACCGTAGTGAAGTGATGAGTTGCCCCGAGTGTCATTCTCGAAGGACATGACTAAGCTTTGTTTGCAAATGCAAGTTCAGTTAATCGATTGGAAAGCAGGTAAAGCAAGTAACAGAGAGTCGTGAACAGTTTGTGCTACAAAACAGATGTAACACAAGGTTTGTTATGAAAAACCCAACCAATCAGCTCTATCTCAATCCCCCTAGAATCAATCATACAAAGAATGCTTCGCTTTATCTCTATAAAGAAACACAGTCGGTGGTAAGTACATAGTTCATGCTAGCAAGTAAGGTCTGCAATGAAGAATACGACTTTTGAAAGTGAAATCATTTAGTGAACGTAGCAGAGTCGTCAATTCTAATAGTCAGCGTTTGTAGTAGAATGTGTTGGGCTTAAATCGAAATTAACCTTGAGGGTGCGAATCCCTCTTGTGGATTTTGGGTATCAGGAAATGATTGCTAAGACATTGAACTATCAAACGATTCGCAATAATTCAACAAATAAAACAACAGTGTAATTTCATCCAAAAGATCCTATACTAGATCCAATCCCTAAATTCTTACCACCGACCCATAGGATGACTAGCTACGCGATCCACACATATCCAACATGCAAAAAGCGTATACACAAATCATATGAAAATCAATCTATTAAGCAAAAGAAGTTCAGTCAATTACCAAATTGTCACGGATTTGATTCCACGGATGAAAAGCTTCAATTGAATTTGAATAGAAATCAAAGACACAGACCCTTCAAGGGATCTCAATGTGATACAATAATCATCTAAAGGTTTGTTACTGTTAGGAATATCTGTTTAGATTTTGATCAGCAACCTAATGACTTATCTTAGCTCAGAAAGGTGCTTAGTACTCTTAGTTCACTTAAACACTGTAAAAGAGGAAAATCACTGAGTATATTAGTCTAGCAAATCTTGTATAGGATGTTAGGTCTCTGAATGAAATTTTTATATCTTTGAAGAAGACCAACAAGAACGCATCCGGCAGAAAAGTTCAACAAATTTGAAGATTTGAAGACTGCACGAGTTTACTGAAGACGAAGGAAATTGGTTTCATCAGATACCTATGTCCAGATATCTTGTTTTTCGATAAACATGTTTCACAAAAGATATCTGAGAACACAAGGTTTCTGAACGAGGAAAAGTGCCCACAGATACCTACACTCAGATACCTTGGACAAAACTTTGTTTCCTGGAAACAATGTTTTGATAAAGTATCTGGAGATGTGAGAAGTCTCTTGAAAAGGACATGTAATGCTTTAGAAAGCGTGCATAGTTCTGTTGGCACTGCAAGACAAAAATAGTACAATGCATTTAATGCGCAGACAGAGACATCAGAACAAAAGAAGAAATCTTTGAAAAGAGACAACGTCTTCTGCAATACTATTTACAGATATCAATAGTTTGAATTTCATTGAGCCTAACGGATACTATTCAAACGGCATGATTTTCAACTATAAATATCACCACTTAGAATGCTTGAAACACACACTGAACTCACTGAAAATACCAAGCTTCTCCGATAATACAACTAGTGGTATCTTTCTCTTAAGTATACCAGCCTTCTGCCTACTTTTTAGTTTGTAGTTGCAACTAAGCTCTTGAATTCTAAGTAGCACGAAGTTCTCAGTGTCCTGATCCTTAACAAGCATTGCTATCTGTGAAGGAGTTGAATCAAAAGATCAAGTATCTGAGATTCATTCTCTAGAACATTTATCATAGACTTGGGTCAGTAAAGAACATATCACCACACATTGTGAAGTGTGTTAAGTGACTCTTGTTCAAGAAGGTAGTATTAAATAACGGTAGAAGTTATTAATCTACTAATCTGACAAACTCTTGTTAACCAACACCATACACGGCGTGCAGTACAGGAAGTACTTTGTTTGGAAAACTAAGGAATAATTCCAAGGTTACAGAGCAGAGGAAGTACTTAGTTTGGGAAACTAAGGAACAACTCAAAGGTTTCTGAGTATAGGAAGTACTTGGCTGGGAGCCGGGGAATAACTCAGGGGGAACACTTGGTTGGGAACCTAGTGTAATTAGGAATCGAGAGAAGATATTTGTAAGGACAACTCAAGTATCTGTCTTAGTGGATTCTAGGTCTGAGAAATGCCGAAGTGCATTAGTTGAAGGATTACGCCACCTTCAGATACCACTATAAAAAGACGTGTTATTTACTTTCACCAATTTACTTATTGTTCTTTTTATCCTGCTAAGTATTTAAACATATTATATCTTGTTGAGCACGTGCACTTATCACAGAAAAGTCTTCCGCTCTCTGATTATAAGTATCAGATATCTTCACACATATCTGAGAAACTGTTTTATCGACAAAAGTTTTAAAAGACTATTCACCCCCCCCCCCTCTAGTCTTTTACTTTGCCGTTATCTGGACCAACAAGTGGTATCAGAGCAGGAAGTTCCCAAGCCTTCTGCACTGAACCTAGATCCCAGATAAGTGCCCACTAACTGCTTTTCACCTACACTTGATTTTATTGTTTAGTGTAATTGCTGCAGGATGTCTTTAAGTGACGCTCCAATTCTCAAGCCAGAGAACTATGAGAAATGGAAGAACAACATGGTGCTCCACCTAGAAGCCATCAGTGACGAAATGATCAAGGTGATAAAGAATGGCCCCATAGTCATTCAACAACTCAAGCAGGTCATGGAGGTTTCTAATGGTAGAGACACAGATCCTACTAATGAAGAACCAAGTGGTGGTTCCTCACAGACAGATGCATCAACCAGTGGAAGACCTACTGGTCAAATTGTTTATGAGCCAAAGCCCAGAGAGCTCTGGACATCGAAAGATGTCAAGAGAAATCGACTGGATGGTCAGGCTCGTAATATCATCATACGTTCCACTCCAGAGCACATGCAGTGTAAACTGTGGGGTGCAAAAACGGCGAAAGTGGCCTGGCAACTGATTGAAGAAATCTGTGCCGGCACTGAGAAAACAAAGGAAAATAAGTTCGAAGTTTTGAAGCTCAAATTCCAAAACTTTAAACAAGGTCCCACAGAGATTCTTGAAGAACTAGATTTCCGGTTTACGACATTGATGAGTGAAATGGCTGCACTTGGTGAAAGTGAGAGATACTCTAACTCTGAAAAGGTTAAGACTATCGTGAGAAGCTTGAATCAAAACTGGAACATACTCAGTACTTTTATTTCAACCAAGGAATGCCAAATATCACTCCAGTAGAACTCTTTTCTCACTTAGCTACTGTTAACTATGAAACTACTCAGAGAGGACAAGTGATTGCTGAGAAAGTTCACAATGTTGCTTTTGTGACACAAGGTACTTCTGAAAAGAAGGATACCAAAGAAATGACTGAGGAAGATGCTATTGCTGTGAAGCAAATGAGAAAATATTTCAATCAGGAGATTGAGAGAAGAAAAGCCAAAGAGAAGCTGAAAAAGCATCAAGGCTCAAACTATTAACAGTACAAAAATATGCAGCTGTCAAGCTCGCTGAACAAGCCAGCTCAGCAAGCATCTAGTACTGAGGAAACTGAAATTGGAAACGATATATGTTTCTATTGTCAGAAACCTGGTCATTTTAAAAGGGACTGCCCTGCTTTCAATAAGCTAAAGACAGGTGACAAGAAAGATAAAAGAAATTTCAAGAGAGGTCAGAGAGCTATGCTCACTGAAGAAAGAAAAAAGATTCAAATCCAACTGGATGCTCTTGATATTGAATCAGAATCTGAGGAAGAAGACTCAAATGACTCCAAACTACCTTCACTATAGTTATGTGGAATCACTCATGAATTGGTTGACTTTGGTCAAAAGAAAAGGGCATTGTGTGGGGTTGCTGAGGAGATCTATCCAGATTGCTCCAACATTGAGCCTTGCCTAATGGCTAACAAGGTAACCAACATTTCTCAATTCATAAACTATGAGAGTGATGAGGAAGGAATCAGAGATCTAGAACATCTCAGAAGAGAACTTGATCTCTACGAAAGAGAATTTCTAATGGCCCGAGCTAGAGTCAAAATTCTTGAAGAAGAAAAGAATTCTCTTGAAAAGAAAAATTCACAATTACTCAAGATATCTGAGAAAAAGAATGCCGAAAATGCATTTCTTAAAGCACAAATATCTGAGATGGAGAAGTCACACAGAAAGGCAATGGATATACTCCAAAAGGAATATAAAGATCATCTTTCTGAAAATGAGGAACTCAAAAAGAAAGAACTATCTTTTCAATCCTATGACAAAGCTAGTGACACTCTTACTGAAGTACATTCTTATTCAAGAGATCCTTCAGAAAAGGGAGGACTTGGGCTGGACACACAAACAAATAGTTCTACCACTCCGAATAAGTGTAATGAAAGAATAACATTTGTTAGTGCTCAGCAAGATGGTTCCCAAACAACCTATAGCATTGGTCAAAAAGCTAAGGCTGTTAACAAAGGCAAGGAAGTTGCGGCCAAACCTTTGTGGGAAAAACAAGTCCAAAAGAAAACTGTTGGGAACGTTTCTGTCAAGAAACATAACACTGAAAAGTGTAATCACCTACAGTGCTATGTCTCTCAGAAAGGAAAAATTGCGGGTGCAGGCAAATTTTTCAACATCACATTTTCTGGAAAAAAAGACGTTCCAGAGACTAGCAAAGCTGCTGAGAAGAGACCTCAGATAGCACCAGGTGCTCGAAATGGCATTGGCTATAAAGTCATCGGGAAACAACTTGCTCGTGAGTATAAACAAGAGCAAGAACGATGGATAAAAGATAGGATTGCTCAAAGCAATCATCAGAAGTGGAAGAAAGAACAAGCCATAAGCAATCTGAATGCCAGGGCTCGAAGAAATCTGGCTAGGAAAGCTAAGTTCACGAAAAGGCATCAAAGAATCTGATAAGTATCTGAAGGAAAAAATTTTTAAATGATAATGACACTAGTCATTTACCTAAAATTCCTCCTTATGCTCCAATGAGACAAAAAATGCCCCAAGGAAGTTAATTCAAAAATGGATTCCTACAGGGAGATTCTTTAGTCCAGAAGGTTCCATTGTTGGAATGAGAGCCTAACTCCATCTTTCCTGTTTTGTGCAGAACACTCAGAGGAAGAACCCGAAGTGGCATTTTAATAGTGGATGTGGGAAGCACATGACAAGAGACAAAGCAAATCTGAATAACTACAGAAAGCTTCAATCTCTGAAGTACTACATGTAGAGGGATTGAAATATAATCTCCTAAGCATGAGTCAATTGGTATACAAAGGGTAGTCTGTAAAGATCAAGTCGAAACTATGCAAATTAATTGACAATGAGTCAAAGCAGACAGTCTTGGTTGCTAGGCGGAAAGGAAATCTCTATGTTGCTGACTGGGCATCTGCCACAACTGAAGAATGTCTCATGGTGAGTCAATCTGGCCACACTGAAGAAAATTGGCTATGGTGTAAAAGAATGAGTCACTTGAACGTCAAAAATCTGAACAAGCTAGCCAAGAAATAATTGGTGGTTGGATTACCCAAAATGGCATACAGAAAAGATGGTGTATGCTTAGCTTTCCAAATGGGGAAACAATCCAAAACATCTTTCAAGTCTAAAACTAGACACTCCAGTGAAAGGCCACTGCAAATGTTACACATGTATCTTTTTGAATCCTCTGTATCCAGGAAAGAAGTATGGTCTGGTTGTTGTTGATGATTACTCAAGATTCACTTGGGTTGTTTTTCTCAAACAAAAATCTGATGCAAGGATTGAAATACCCAACTTGCTGAGTAAGCTTGAAGTCATGAAAAATGACAAGGTATCTGTAATCAGAACAGACCATGGTACTGAGTTAGTAAACCAGTACTTAAAAGAGTTTTGTACCTGCAAAGGTATACAACATCAACTATCTTTAGTAAGGACACCACAACAAAATTGTGTTGCTGAAAGGAAGAACAGGACCCTAAAAGAAGCAGCAAGAACAATGCTTGCTGACACTGAAATAAGTGAAATCTATTGGGTCGAAGCTGTTAACAAAGCCTGCTACACTCAAAATAGATGTTTGATCAACAAACGCAATGACAAAACTCCTTATGAACTTTTGATTGGTAGACCCCCTAGTATCAAACATCTAAGGGTGTTTGGTTTCAGATGTTTTGTTCTTAACAATGGAAAGGAATACTTAAGAACATTTCAACCAAAAGAAGATGAAGGAGTATTTCTTGGTTATTCTCTGAATAGCAAAGCCTACAGAATCTACAACAAAAGAACGACAAAAGATTGAAGAATCTGTTCATGTAGTTTTCTATGGAAGAAACAAGAAAGTGCCTTTGAATGAAGAACTCTCAGATAGGTTCAAAGAACTAATGATTAAAGATTCTGAAGAAGAATCCTCAAAAGGAAACAATTCTATCATTCACTTAGAGGGTGATTCTGACGATGAAAAGCAACCTTTGCTTAGTAACAACCAGATGACTCTAAGACATGATGAAGAATTTCCTATGAGAATTCCAGAAATGGAACAGGTTACTGAGAATCTTCATCATGAAGAGGTTTCTGAGAATGAGATTGCTGAAAATCCAATCCCAAATATCTCTAACACTGAAAAAGTGTCAGATATCTATGGCATTTCCCGTGTGCTAGATATCTCAGATACTGAACAAGTATCTTGTCAGGATCATAATGATTCACATTTAGATCAAAATGATATTAATCCTACTAGTTCAAAATCCATTATAAAATGGATAAGAGATCATCCTGCCAAGGATGTGATTGGTCCTTTAGACCAAAGGGTTAGAACTAGGAGAGCAATTGCTGGAAATGCAGATTCTCTCTATGGATGTTTCATCTCAAGCATTGAACCTAAAACTATAGAAGAAGCATTGAAGGATAAAGACTGGATCTCTACAATGCAAGAAGAGATCAATTTGAGAGAAACAAAGTCTGGAAACTGGTTCCATTTGTTGATGGAATATCTGTAATTGGATCAAGTGTCTTTTCAGGAACAAAATGAATGAGTCTGGTGAAATAACCAGAAACAAAGCAAGGTTGGTAGCCAAGGGATTCACCCAGACTGAAGGATTAGATTTTGATGAGTCATATGCTCCAGTTGCAAGATTGGATGCAATTAGACTATTTCTAGCCTTTGCAGCTCATAATGACTTTAACGTTTATCAAATAGATGTTAAAAGTGCATTTCGAAATGGTGAACTTGCTGACGAAGTCTATGTTGAACAACCACAAGGCTTTGAAGTTTCCACAGAAATAGAATGGTCTATAAGCTTGTAAAGCTCAGATGGATCAAAGCAGCTCCAAGAGCATGGTATGATACTTTAGCCAAATACTTGCTGGAAAGTGGCTTCAAGAAAGGAGATGTTGATAAAACACTCTTTAGTTTGAACCATGAAGGGAAACTAGTTTTAGTTCAAGTATATGTTGATGACATTATATTTAGATCTAAAGACAAGCAACTTTGTGAAGACTTTGCTGAGCTCATGAAAAGTAAATTTGAGATGAGCATGATGGGAGAATTGAACTACTTCCTAGGGTTGCAAGTCAAGCAACTTAATGATGGAATATTCATCAGTCCAACAAAGTATGCAAATGATATGCTCAACAAGTTTAATCTAAAGCCTTCTAAAAAGAATTCTAAGATACCTATGAGCATTGGAACCAAAATGACCTATATTGAATCTGACAAGAGTGTTGAAGAACACAAGTATAGGAAATTGATTGGGTCTCTACTTTACCTCACTGCAAGTAGACCTGATATTCAATATGCAGTTGGAGTGTGTGCTAGATTTCAGACAAATCCAATGCAATCACACTACAACATTGCTATGAAAATATTAAGGTATGTAAAGGGTACTGTAGAAGTTGGATTGTGGTATCCAAAAGACAGTGGATTGAGTTTAGTTGGCTATTCTGATGCTGACTAAGCTGGATCATTGCTTGATAGAAAAAGCACCTCAGGAACTTTTCAATTTCTTGGTGCTAGATTAATATCATGGTTCAGCAAGAAACAAAACTCAATTGCCACATCTACCACAGAGGCTGAATATATTGCTGCTGGATGTTGTGCTTCACAGATATTGTGGATACAACAACTCAGAGACTATGAGATTAATGAAGAGAAAACTCCTATTTTCTGTGACAATACAAGTGATATTGCCATAACTCAGAATCCTAAGTTTCATGCAAGAACAAAGCACATTGATGTTAGACACCACTTCATTAGAGATCATGTTGAAAAAGGCAATATAGAGATACTCAAAATTGGTACTGAAGACCAACTTGCAGATACCTTTACAAAGCCTTTGCAAGAAAGCAGGTTCTTAACTTTGAAACATAGTCTTGGGTTAATGGAGCTACCGAAGGAACTGAAAAGTTGCAATTTCTGAGTCGGAAACTCAGAAGGGAGAAAGATATCTAGAACGGGTATCCAAATATCTAAGGCAAAAAGGTATCTGAGACGGGAACTCATATACTAAAAGGAGCTAAAAGTGTGAGTGAGACAGGTACTCAGTATGATTAAGAAGGGAAAAAGAACAGATAAGATATCTGGAACGGGAATCCAGAATATCAAAGGCAAAAGGTGAAACACATAGCAAAAAGATATCTGAGACGGGTACTCAGATATCAAAGGTTAAAGGGTAAAATGGCTATTTGAAGATTTCTGAGACAGGTACTCAGATATGTAGATCACTTAGTGAGGGGGAACACAAAAGAAGAAAGTAGTACAACTATCTGTAGTCAACTACTCTCTCGTGTTTTGTATTATTTCCATATTTGTGAAATATATGAACAGATGTATTGTTTGAAGATAAATTCAGAAAACAAAACTGTCCCTTAGTCACACAGAAGAAATGTGATTCAGATAGCTACTCGCCAAAGTTCATAAATTGGGCACGATTACATGAAGTGATTGTGATAATTGCTAGAAAGGCAATCCCAGCCCTTGATGAAATGGGCGTTCTAGATTCAACGGCCAAGATTTAATCTCGCTAAAAAGTAGTGGACTGTAAAAACAGTTATGGCCCACTAGCATTTAACGCAAAGTAGTTTTCACCCACGTCTTTCTGCACGTACACAGATACATATGCACAAAATAAATTTGTATGTATATGTCTGTTGAGATTTGCATTGCTATAAATATAAGATTTTGGCAAAAGAATTCACTTTCGCTCAATCCTACATTTGCACTTGTATAAAAATAGAAAAATCTCCCAAATTTGCCGGCAAATCTTCACTGCAAATACTGATTCCTACTTAGTTTTTCCGCAAAGAATCACTAATCTCCTACCTTAATCTCTTCTCGACTTTCAAAAACTTCACTACTTAAAGAGATGGCTCCAAAGCGTCTTACCCGTAAATCCTGTTACTACATCCGGTATCACGAAAAGCAAGCACCAGTGCTGGTCATAACAAACAATCGGTTGATTGGAGAGTTCAATCCTGATCATTGGACTTCAAATCACAGGATAATTTGGGGTGGTGCCATGATTGAGGAATACCATGTTGCTGCTATTAAAAACTAAGCTAGTAGGAAGTTGATTCTTGGTATGCTTCAAAAGGCACAAATCAAGGGTTTTCTGTCTGCTATTCCCAGTTGAGTTTCTTCACTAGATATGTTGGAATTTTACAATAATTCCAGGATTATTTCCTGTGTTGATGAAGGCATTGAAATAGTGTCTATAAAAACAAAAGTTCAAGGAAAGGACATCCTTTTGAACTTAACAACTTTTTGTGAGTTGTTTGAACTACAAAATCTTGGAAATGATTTTGAAATAAACACCAAGGATGATGATCTCCTTGAAGGTGTGAAGCAACTATACAGTGATGTGTGTGATCTTAAAAAATCAGATACACCCATCGACTTCAAACTTGCTGACATTAGAACCAGACATCTGTTGGTTCACTGGGATGTGTTAGCATGCATTCTTCACAGATGCTTTGATGGTCCACAAGGTGGTGCCGAACAGATAAGCCAAAAATGCTGGATGATGATGTTCTTGTTGAATAAACAGAACAAAAGGATGGAAAACCCTTTCAATTAGGGGAAGTACGCCTTTATGAAATTTGTGAAGAAGATTCAAGGCTTTGAGACTAAAATCGTTAAGGGCCTTGTTGAACCAAAAGCCACAGTAAGCTTTGGACTAAAGATATGCTTCTTCCTAGAAAAGCTTGGCATTGAGCTGAGAGAGAAGACTGACATAGCCAACAGTAACCTGCTCTACAAATATGAGTATACAAACATGATGAAAAAGGTTACTGCATCTCAGAAAGGTTCCAAGAAACGAAAGACTGATGAGATATATGAGGGTTCCGTTGCGACCAAAAAGCCCAGAACTTCACGAAAGAAGTCTGCTGGCAAATCAGAAGGCATACCCATTGTGGATGTCGACTCTCAGATATCTGACCCCACTGCTGATGAACTCATCAATGCTGCTGAGTGCCTTGCTGATGAACTTATCAATGCTGAAAAAAGCAGTGAGAAACTTCAAACACTCTCTACAGAAGCAGCAAGGATTGTTGATAATTCAGTCCCAAATTTCAATGAGGAATCTGAACATGAGGGGGAAGCAAAAATCCCCAAGGTTGTTGAAAGAGAAACTAAATCAAAGGTTGCTGAGAAAGCAACTAGTTTAAAGGTTGCTGAAAGAGCAACAAGTGTAGAGGTTGCTGAAGAAGCACCCACACCATCAGAGAAAGTAACACTTAAGCATATTGAAGATGCTCTGATGAGTGGTAACTTAGTGTTGGAGGATACTGCCATTGCCTCAACACTTAAAAGTCTGTCTCAAGCAGATCTGGATAGGCCCTATACAACATCACCTTCTTCATCCAGATCAGAATCACCACATCAACCACAACAGCCAATAGTGGATGCTGCTGAGATGATACATGAGTTACAGCATGAGATACCAGCATATTTCCTTGCTGAAGAAAATCCTGTAAAAGAGTAGGTTCCCCAACTCAATGAGTGGGATCAAACTGAGGCATCTGCTCAGAACAACAAGACCAAAGCCTAGAATGGTCACAAGTTCTAGAGACCAATCAGCCTGACACTGCTCAGGTAGCTGAATGGTTTAACTCTCTACTTGTGAGTCTTTGTGTTTATTAATCTTGTTACTTATTAAAAATTTCTTTGTTATAGGCTGAATTAGAAACACAACATCAAGAGGAAGCTGCAAAGCTTGCCTCAGAATCTGAGAAGGAGGCTTCCATAGCCTCACCACTTAAGGACCAGGAGCCTGTCTCACAGGTAGAAGATAGTTCCTTAAGATATAACATCTCAGATATGTGCTTTAGATAATTGACTAATACTCTTAAGTGTTTGTTTCTAATAGGCCCAACTGAGAAGAAAAATGGAAAGACTGAAAAGTCTATCTCTTCAGAGAAGAATCCAGAGACTTCCAAGGTCTCTGAGAAACAAGTATCTGAACCTTCTGCTGAGAAGGTATTTCATTCAGATACCTATAATCTTCAAAGACAAATCTCTGATCATTTTTTCTCAAACTAACACTTTCTACTTGCAGGTTCAAAAAGAAGTAGAAGTTGCTGGGGATTTGCCCACTCAATCCCCGCAACCAATGGAAATTGATGAGGCATCAAAGCCTTCATCACAAGAAAAACTTCCAGAGACTGCACAAGTCTCTGAGAGACAAGTATCTGAGCCTCCTATTGTGGAGGTAATTGACTTCTCAGATATCTGAAATTGTCTAACGTAGTTTTCAAGCTCAAATGTTCTAAGTGTTATAATTTTAATCTCAGGTTCAAGCAGAAAGAAAGATCACTGAGGATCAGACTTTCCAGTCTCCTCCTCATATCCAAATATCTGAGGCACCTGGAACCTCAGTAGTCAAGTCATCTGAGCCTGTCACACAGGTATCTCAGATACCTTTCTACTTTAAAGCCTATATATCTACTAATGTTTTGAAACTAATTCAGAACTCTTTCTTTCAGGCTCAAACAAGTGCCACTAAGGTCCCTGTTGATGAGAAAGAGGACCTTCTTCCTTCCGTCAAGGAACACACTTTGCCAAAGCACCTAAAATGCTTCAAGAGATGGCAAAAGCTTCGATGCTCCGATCTATCTGAGATCATAAAGGTGACTGATCACCACATATGGAGAGCACGAGCTCTTGACTTACTACGTCCATGCCATGTTCCCCACTGAACAATATTCCTTTGGAACATTGATGCATAAAGACTTTGTCAAAGAAGTGGCCAGAAAGCTTATTCAAGCTTTTAACCAAGCAGATGGTCAGACCAGAATGTAGATGGCATTCAAGCCTACTTTGTCCCAGACCCTACAGTTAATACCCTCCAAGCAAGAGGAATTTAATGGGCAAATGGTCACTATTCCAGAAGTGATCAATCTGGTCTCTAAAGATGAAGAAGAGAAGGAGACTGATGAGAATGATTATGAAGAACCTCCTTCTGACCATCACAAGGATGAGGATGATAAGAAGGATGATGATGATGCCCCTGCACCAGTGACATGAGGGATTGCACAAGGAACTAATGCCTCAGCTGCTGAAAATCTCACTGAGAGGACATCACATAAATCCCCTCCTCCATCTCCTCAGAAAACTACCCATCCATCTCCCCAACAAACAGACACTACTGAACAAGTAGTTGAGCACTCTGAGGACAACACTTAGAAGATATTGGATGCACAAGCCAGAGTTGCTCAACTCAAACAATTGTTGGAGGAAGAACAACAACTAAATCTTCAATTAGAAGAAAAGATAGCTGAATCTAAAGCAATGCACCAAAAGATTGAAGATCAAACCATCAAGGAAATGGAAGTTTATGCTGAGATGAAAGAACTCCAGCTTGTGTTCAGGCAATTGCTAAAGAATTAGATACTGAGCAAGTATCTGAAGACAAGCATGATGCTAAGGCTGCATTACCAAAAAATGTACCATCCTCCTCACTGAAAGGAAAGAAGCCCATCTCTGAGATGGTTGCTGGGCTAGAACATATTGATGAAAATGCCCAAGAGGATGAAGATCACTGGGCTAATGACTCAGATGATGAAGAAGATAAGAAATTGGCAGAACACCGAGATGAGCACTTGGTGGTGTCTAATTTGAAAAGGAAGCTGATTGCTCCTGAAATTTTCAACAAGCTGCCAAATGTCAACTCCAATGAATACTTGGACAGATACCAAGTACTGGCTAAATTAAACAAGGAGTTGTCTTCTGAGAATGAACCAGCCCCTGCAGAGATGAAGAAATTCACTGAGCTCATCACTCAGAGAACAACCAGTCTGGTCATTGCTCAAAAAGACCTAGGCATGGTTAGGAATGATGACAATAACTTGGCAGCAAAAGCCTTTGAAGAGGCTAGTTACATTGCTGGAAAAGAAGATGCCATACTAGGCCCACTAGCAGAGCTTACTGATAAGGACAATGGTCTTATCAAACAAAATCAGGAGCTTAATGCTGATCTTCAGAAACTGGTTGCTGCTTACAAGTATCTGCAAGGCAACTTTGACTCCCTCTCAGAATCTTTTGTGATTCTTAGTCAGTCAACAGTGACTAAGGGGGAAGGATCTCAAGGTGCTCAGAGAGGAAGAGGAAGAGGAAACAAGAGAAAAACTGAACAACCACCTCTCAGAATAAATGAGCCCTCCTTCAGTCAAGCTGCTACTCAGATAGTAGCAACAACTCAGCAGATTCCTGAACAAGGAATGACAACAAGGGCCAGATCACAGAGACCTCCAAAGGGAACCAAGTCCCCAAGGAGAAGACAAGTAAAAGGGATTGAAGAGTCTTCTAAAGAAGAAGAAGGCCAAATGAAATCCCAAGGCAATAAAGAAGGCTGAAAATCTCCCACAAAGATTAACATTGATGATGATGAAGAGACTGATGAAGATGAAGCTCCTCTTCACATGAAAAGGAAAAGGGTTGATAGCCTATCTGAGCCTATTGCTGCAAAGCAATTGGCAGCCAAAACACCCTCTAGAATTACCTAGTCTATCCAGGGTGGTTCTTCAAGCAATCCCCCAAGGGAGAATTCAAGACAAAGGAGAAACAGGATAAGAGCTGAACAAAGAAAACTTCAACTTCCACTCAGGCCAGAGGATGCCAGAATTGAGTATGTGAAGACTGATGAACATTCCTCCTACAGGTGCATCCAACATAAAAATGGCTATTGGATACTGGAACTCAAGCATTTGTAAATGAGAAGGTATTTCCAGTACCCATCCGTCAACAGCTCATGGCATGGAGAAAAGACAAGCCTACTTTGATCAACACCAATCATATCAAAAATTGGTTGGATTTTGAAGTGATCAAGAGAATAGAAGCCATGAAGAAGGACCTCTCTGATGAATGTCCTTACGGAAAGCCAGATGATGTGCACAGAATTCCCAACATCACTGGAACAGGCACAAGAGCAAGATTTGTTGTGGAACCCTATGAGTCTTTTTACATGACTCAAGAGCAATACAAGGGTGACATAAGATATCTGAGGATCATATATGAATACTTTAAGCTATCAGATATCAGAATTGAGCATGCCAGGAAATGGGGAAAGTATCTGTGGGTCAAACACTTTGCCAAGAAGAATCCCACCAAAACCTACAAGGAAGTCTGTGGATTTGTCAGAAACACTGAGATGTTAGTCAGGACCTTTCTATATGACTACTCAGATGATATCAAAAGGTTTGGGGATAGGGAATTTGCTAACTAATCCATAGATCTCGTCGAAGACTTGAAGACTAGTAAATTAGAAAGTTTACTTGGAGCTTTGTACTCCTGTTGTTCTAATTTAACTAAGTGTTTTGTATCTTGCTGACTGAACTGTAATGTGTTTTATTTATTAAGTTATTTGTGAACTTTCTTTGTAACATATCTAATGAATCTACTCTCAGATACAAATATATAAAAAGATAACTTGTCAGCAAAGATCACACCTTGTGATTTGGTTGATGTTTACTTTCTGCACTTAATAAAATGAATTGAAAAGATCATAAGAAATGATTAAGTGTTAGATTGTTCCCTCTTCCAAGTTGTAATAGGTTTTCAAGATAGTCATTGTTGACTGATCAAAAAGGGGGAAATTTATTAGGAATATCTGTTTAGATTTTGATCAGCAACCTAATGACTTATCTTAGCTCAGAAAGGTGCTTAGTTAGTTCACTTGAACACTGTAAAAGAGGAAAATCACTGAGTATGTTAGTCTAGCAAATCTTGTATAGGATGTTAGGTCTCTGAATGTGATTTTTATATCTTTGAAGAAGACCAAGAAGAATCATTCGGCAGAAAAATTTAACAAATTTGAAGATTTGAAGACTGTACGAGTTTGCTGAAGACGAAGGAAATTGGTTTCATCAGATACCTATGTCCAGATATCTTGAAGAAACAAGTGTTTTTCAATAAACAGGTTTCACAAAAGATATCTGAGAACACAAGGTTTCTGAACAAGGAAAAGTGACCACAGCTAACTACACTCAGATACCTTGGACAAAACTTTGTTTCCTGGCAACAATGTTTTGATAAAGTATATGGAGATGTGAGAAGTCTCTTGAAATGGACATGTAATGCTTCAGAAAGCGTGCATAGTTCCGTTGGCACTGCAGGATAAAAATAGTACAATGCATTTAATGCGCAGACAGAGACATTTGAACAAAAGAAGAAATCTCTGAAAAGAGACAACGTCTTCTGAAGTACTATTTACATATATCAATAGTTTGAATTTCATTGAGCCTAACGGATACTATTCAAACAACATGATTTTCAACTATAAATATCACCACTTAGAATGCTTGAAACACACACTGAACTCACTGAAAATACCAAGCTTCTCCGATAATACAACTAGTGGTATCTCTCTCTCAAGCATACAAGCCTTCTGCCTACTTACTCTTTAGTTTACCATTGCGACTAAGCTCTTGAATTCTAAGTAGCACGAATGTTCTAAGTGTCCTGATCCTTAACAAGCATTGCTATCTGTGAAGGAGTTGAATCAAAAGATCAAGTATCTGAGATTCATTCTCTAGAACATTTATCATAAACTTGGGTCAGTAAAGAACATATCACCACACATTGTGAAGTGTGTTAAGTGACTCTTGTTCAAGAAGGTAGTATTACATAACTGTAGAAGTTATTAATCTACCAATCTGACAAACTCTTCTTAACCAACACCATACACGGCATGGAGTACATGAAGTACTTAGTTTGGAAAACTAAGGAATAACTCCAAGGTTACTGAGCATAGGAAGTACTTAGTTTGGGAAACTAAGGAACAGCTCAAAGGTTTCTGAGTATAGGAAGTACTTGGCTAGGAGCCGGGGAATAACTCAGGGGGAACACTTGGTTGGGAACCTAGTGTATTTAGGAATCGAGAGAAGATATTTGTAAGGTGAACTCAATTTTATGTCTTAGTGGATTCTATGTCTGAGAAATGCCGAAGTGGATTAGTTGAAGGATTACGCCACCTTCAGATACCACTATAAAAAGACGTGTTATTTATTTTCAGCAATTTACTTATCGTTCTCTTTATCCTGCTAAGTATTTAAACACATTATATCTTGCTGAGCACGTGCACTTATCACAGAAAAGTCTTCCGCTCTCTGATGAGACTATAATTTAGAGTCTCATTTAGTCCTTTTTAGCAGTCTTTCTTAGTCTTTGTTTATGGTTTTATAGTGTCTTTGTGCGTTTTTATATTTTGGTGCTTTGTTTGTGTTTTGTAGGATTTTTGTGTCCCGAAGGTGACAATCGGAGTGAAACATTTGGTTCTAGATCTTTGAATTTAGAGTAACTGGGCGAAAACGGAAGTGGATTCGGAGTTCAGACGAAGATTTGAGAGCCATTTTAGCGAAGCTTGCAAAAGTGAAGTTTTACGGAGCAGTCTAGCCATTTTGGCCATAACTCTGTCCTATGATGCCCGATTGACCTGAGCTCAGTGTCCACGGAACGATAATTCAAAGGGAGATTTTAAGCTCGCCACAGCGAATGGATATTTTGCGCCGCGGCGAGATTTTACAAGGCAAAAAGAGGAGCTACACAGGGTTTCTCGCCAGGGCGAGCTATTTTCCTCGCCGCGGCAAAATTCGGCAAGAAGGCCCAGATTCAGCATATTTCTTCCTTTTTAGGTTAGAATTAGGTCTTCCTTTGCTATAACTTCATATACTCGATTTTTTCATAGAATAAGATCCTAGAACAAGGTTTTGACATTGATTGATTGATCTTTGGAGCTTAGTTTACCTCTTGTAAGAACCATCGGGATCGAATTCTTGGTAATTATTGATAACTCTCTATTGTTTATCTTCAATTCGTGTTTTCTTCTGTTTATCGAATTGTATGATCTTGCATGCGATTATCACCATGTTTATGCTTTGTGTATTCTATACCATGCATTCTTTCATCTTTGCTTCCCTCATGAGTAGTTAAATCACTCCGAACACGGTAGTTATGTGATAGTCTTGCATATTCGTTTCTAGGGTTAGGATTCGTTCATATAGGTTTGTCTATTTCAAAATCTTCTTAAAAGCCTTCAATCCAATAAGCTAGTTCAAGACTTTCAAAATCGTTTTCGGTTAAGTATCGTGGATTGACGACCCACGATTTCTCTAGTTCAAAACATTCAAATAACGATTGGTTGAATTGTATTGATTGATTTTTGTACGCCGACCGTGTGACAAATATGAGTGATTGCCCTAGAATGAATTAGCATTACTTGATCATTACTAATGTATTCATCTCCTCTCATTGTTAAAAATCGTTATTTGCTTTATCTCATTCTAGTTTTTAGAAACAACCAACTTACAAATCAATCTATTTTCACAAGTAACTATTTGCTTTCAAACCATTGTGGTAGCTTAATTGGTTCCTTAGCGAACGATCCTGTGGTTAGCATTGTCTCTCTACAACAACTGCTTACTACTGGTTTTCTAAGTAATAATTTGAGCACATCAAAATTTTGACGAGTCATATGCACCAGTTGCCAGATTGGATGCAATAAGACTCTTT
>JAIFAC010000082.1:0-12500 GCA_026545765.1 Plantago major
TGTGGCGTCTATTGATTTCTTATAATTTGGATATGCTATTTTGGGGTTAATTTATTAGAATAGGACTACATAGTTATGGTTCATTTTCATTATAGTATGAATGGAAATGGGGGTTCTTAGAATAGGAAAGTCTAAGGTGCATATACGATCAAAGAATTGGTGAACTGGCAAGAACGAGGTGAATCAAATAGTTAGTGATTCGCTGGGTCTCGCCAGTTCAAAATAATTCAACAACGACAAGAAGAAGAAAAGGCCTTTTCTTCTTGTCATTGTAAGAGAAATGGTTGTAAAATTCATTCAAACTTTCTATAAAAAATTAGATAGAATAGCTTCAACCTTTTCGACTGAGAGTGAAAGAACGAAATCAATTACATACCAATACCTAGTATTGGTAAAAAATAACGATCGAAAGAAATAACTCTCGTGGTCCAGAATCAAACAAATAGGAATTTGAAACATTAAATATCTTGTATCCATAGAACATCTGACGTAACATAGATAATAAATAAATAGGAGTTAATATCATTCCAATTGCCATTAGAAAAGTAATGAGTAGTTTTGTTAGTAAGAGATATTTTTCACTAGTAATTAATCCAAAAATACTATTAATTCGGCAACAAAACCACTCATACCTGGTAATGCAAGAGAGGCCATTGAAAAGCTACTGAACATCGTGAATATTTTTGGCATTGAGATAGCTATTCCACCCATTTCGTCAAGATAAACAAGACGTATTCTATCATAAGTTGTTCCAGCCAAGAAAAAAAGTGCACCAATAAAACCATGGGAGATTATTTGTAAAAGCGCTCCGTTGAGTCCCATATCGGTGATAGAACCAATTCCTATAATTATGAAACCATATGAGATACAGAGGAATAGGCTATTTTTTTTAAATTCTGTTGACCCAAAGATGTTGAAGCTGCATAGATTATTTGCACTGCGCCTACTATCAGTAACCAAGGAGAAAATATAGAATGAGCATGGGAAATAATTCCATATTGATTCGAACTAATCCATACGCTCCCATTTTAATAAGATTCCGGCAGCATACAAGTACTATAGTGCTTCTCCATGGGTATCTGGTAACCATGTATGTAGTGGTATGATTGGTAATTTGACAGCAAAAGCAATAAAATCCACTATAGAATAGTATTTCCAAAGCTAAGGGATAGGTTTGGTTGGATAATATGTCCAAATTTAATGTTGGTTCATTAGAACCATATAAACCGACACCAAGAACTCCCAGTAAAAAGAAAAACAGAACCCTTGTCGTGTACAAAATAAATTTTGTAGCTGAGTAGAGACGTTTTTTTACTCCCCACAATGATACAAGTAGATAAACGGGGATTAATTCTAACTCCCACATGAGGAAAAAAGTAAAGGTCCTGAGAAGAAAACAATCCGATTTGCCCACTATATCAACATCAGGAAATTAAATAATCGAGAATCTTGAGTAACCGGCCAAGCCGCTAAGGTAGCTAAAGTAGTGATGAATCCCGTCAATAGAATGGGTCCTATTGAGAGCCCATCTATCCCTAGTCTCCAATGGAAATCAAAAAATGGATCCAGTTATAATCCTCCTCTAGTTGGATTAATGAATCATCCGATTGGAAATGATAACAGAATGCATAAGTTATTAGAAGGAGTTCTAGAATAAATACATATAGTATACCAACGAATTACTTTATTTCTTATGGAAGAAGGAAAATTAAGGAACCTGAAAATATTGGTAAAACAACAATTATTGTTAAGAAGGAAAATGATTCGTGGTAAAGACAAGATACACTTCAATATAAAAAAATGCGCAAAATCAAATCCAAATAGTTTGCACGAATTTTGTCGGTAAAAAAAAATGGATTTAAGTAGAGTTTATGGAACGTATCAATAAGCTAGACCCATACTACGGGTTGTTTCATGCCATAAATAAACCCGAACACTCAAGAAATCCGTTGGACAGGCGGATTCACATCTCTTACAACCAACACAGTCCTCAGTCCTTGGAGCAGAAGCTATTTGTTTAGCTTTACATCCGTCCCAGGGTATCATTTCTAATACATCGGTGGGGCTCGGACACATTGAGTACATCCTATACATGTATCATAAATCTTTACTGAGTGTGACATTGTATCTATACAATTTTTAACATCATGAATTTTCGGTCTAGTAAACTAACTTCTAAATCAATCTTGTAATTAGATACCAGACGAATCAATGAGTGATCAGAATCAATGGACTTGAATTGTTTATGATGAATTGTTTATGAACGAGCAAAATCCTTTGATTTCTTATGTTTTCGGCAAACATGATCATACCTACCCATATCAAACCGTCCAGTCGGAAGTAATTTATGAATATTCGAATTTTCTTTTCTATGATTCATATTATTTATTCAACAAATTGGATTAGTTAATACGAATGGATTTTCATTACGATAAATGGATGAAACAATAGCTAATCCAATAGCTGCTTCAGCGGCTGCAATAGCTATAATAAAAATGGAGAAAATGTCTCCTCTTAATTGACGATCATCAAACATATCCGAAAACGTTACAAAATGGATATTAACCGAATTTAATATAAGTTCAAGACACATAGGCTCTAAACTATATTTCGACTTGTGATCAATCCATAAATACCAATAGAAAATAAAAAGGCACTCAAAACAAGTACATGTTCGAGCATCATTACTCAACCCCTTATCAATCTTGATTCATTTCATTTAATCTGAACAATAATTAAATCCAGTCGATTCTAATACGTATGGAAGAAAACAAGGAATTGGTTGGGAATAGATCAATTTAAAAAGAAATTGAGTTGATTTCGTTTTAGGTGGGCACTCAAATTAAGGGATTAGACACATTCTTTTTCCCTTGATTTAGTTGAGAATTCTTCCTTAAAAGATTTATTATTATTGACGAGCAATAGCACCGATTAAAGCGACTAAAAGAATTATTGAAATGAGTTCAAATGGAAGAAAAATCTGTTGATAAATGAATTCCAATTTGTTGACTATTACTTATCAAATCTTGCTCTAAAAATATGGTTTGCTTTTGTAGTCCAAATGATCCCATACCAGGACGTATCTAGAATAATAGTAAGTAGGTAAAAGACTTGTACAAACCACTGAAGTAATTCCATCCTCAACGCCAAAGCTGAAAATCTTCGAAATCGTAATCTTCTGAACCATTCATGAACATGACAGAAAAAATAATTAAAACATTTATAGCTCCTACATAAATAAGGAGAGCAGCTACAAAATAAGAATTCGATAGAATATAGAATAAAGATATAAAAAAGAACCAATCCCAATGAAAAGGCCGAATAAATTGGATTTGGAAAACAAGACCTCCCAGACTTCCTAATATAGACCGACCAGAAAAACTAAAAGAAAATCGTGTATTGTCCAGGTAAATCCATTTTATAGAAAACCAAATCATTATTCCAAAGAAATTTCCACCCAAGATTTAATAGTTGGTCCATCCTCAATCTCGGTAAAGTCCATCTTGTTGCATGAAATGAACAAGAACAGATAAGTTTCGCTAATGTAATAAAGATACCTATTATTGTTCCAATAACTTGACTTCTTTAGTTAGTTCAGGAACGAATATGTAGGGAATAGAAAGATTCCAACCTCCCAAGTAAAGAACTGTTACAAATAATGAAGAAACTAGTAGATTTAGATAGGAAGCAAAAAATAAACCAAATTTTATACCTGAATATTCGGTTTGATAACCGCTACTAATTCCTCTTCTGCTTCTGGTAAATCAAAAGGTAATCTCTCACTCGGCTAAAGAAGAAATTAGAAAAACGATAAACCCTATAGGTTGACTACAAATTCATCCCAAAAACCGTATTTTGACTGCTTCAACCATATCAACTGTACTTGAACTGTTAGATAATCATAGTCGGCGATAACATCACTGTTCCTGTCGCACAGAACCATACATGAAATTTTCACCTCATACGGCTCCTCATAGGTCACAAAAACTCTAGGGCCTTTCAACATTTTTGATCTTGATCCCTTTGTGGATCCATGATCAATAGAGAGTCAAACTCTTATCCTAAGGCCTAGAATTTAACCTATGAAATTCCGTCTGCTAGTTATAATAAAAAATAAAGTGCTTCTGAATTGATCTCATCTTTAAAAGTTTGTATTTTTCTTTGTTGATTAATAACTTTATCCTTGAATAAAAACTTTTTGAGGAATATCACAGAGATATTGCAACCTATTCTTTTTTTTTTTTTGATTACGAAATTAGATATTGTATTACCTAGCAAAGATTCTATTTCTATCGAAAAATCGAAAAATTTATGAATAAAAAGATCTCTTTTGCAATTCTAGTCTTTCCACTTCTGTTCGTTCCTATTCTACTTTCTCGGGAAATAAGGGAGGCGGCATTACCCAAATAAAAGATTTCTTCGTTCTTGATAGTTATTTACTTAATCGGTGAATAGGAAGATACTCTGGATCAAAATCTAGGGAGTATTTCTTACGAATTTCTACCAACTTAAAGCCCCGATTCGAATTACTTTGGTAGAAATATCCTCTTGGAAAGGTTATCTAATCTCCATTACTAATCCTTTGTGTATCTTAGTCTTCCTAACCATCCACTCATTTTTGAATCTTCCAGTAGGTTAATACTAATACCTCCATGGTAATAGATAGTAAAAACCCTGGGGTTGATCTTTTGAACCCGCTTCAAGCCATGATTACTACTCAACCAATCTAACTTGGGGTAAAGGAAACATAAGAACTGATATTCTTTCCTTGACTTAATTCTTGTACATAGGAAATGAGATTGAATGGCTTTAACAGCAAATTAGGAAGCCGTTTGATTTCACTCATCTAACTATCCGGTTTAGTTTATCAACCCGACGATGAATAAAAATAGATATTCAACTTTCTTGCTAGAAAGAAATATGGAAAGTTTATGTCTCACCGAATCACACGTAGAGATATTGATAATACACATAGAGTTAATGGTATTTCATAACTAATTGATTGAGCAGCAGCCCTTAATCCACCTAAAAGGAATATTTATTATTTGATCCATATCCCGACATAAGAAGTCCAACGGGAGCAAGGCTTGAAATGGCGATCCATAAAAAAACACCAATACTAAGATCGGCTAGAATAAGTCGATAACTAAAAGGAATTACTGAATAACTTAGTAAAATGGATATCACTGCTATGGATGGCCCAATATTGAATAAACGAGTATCTCCTCTAGATGGAAGAAGATTCTCTTTGAAAAGTAATTTTGTCCCATCTGCTAGAGCTTGAAGAATTCCCAAAGGCCCGGCATATTCAGGTCCAATACGTTGTTGTATTCCTGCAGATATTTCTCTTTCTAACCAAACAATTACTAGTACACCTAGTGTGATTCCTAATACAAGAGTCAAAATAGGTATAAGTGTCCATAGTATCCCATAGACTTCTGTTAAGGATTCAAATCCGGAAAAAGAGTGGATAGCTTGTAGTTCTGTTGTATCAATTATCATTTCAACGATCGACTTCTCCCATAATGATATCTATGCTACCTAGTATCGTCATAATATCAGCCAATTTCATTCTTTTAACTAACTGAGGAAGAATTTGCAAGTTGATAAAACCCGGTGGTCGAATTTTCCATCTCCAAGGAAAACACTCTGATCTCCTATCAGAAAAATTCCCAATTCCCCTTTGGGCTTGACTCTTACATAAAGTTCTTGCTTGGGCAATTCAAACGTTGGAGAAGGTTTTTACTAATAAATCGATAGTCAAAATCATTCCATTCCGGGTTTTTATTCTATCAAAGCGTCGTATTTCTAAATTTTCATATGGCCCTCCAGGAATTCCTCTAAGGCCTGTTGAAGAATTTTTACGGATTCTGCCATTTCACCCATTCGTACTAAATAACGAGCTAATGAATCCTCTTTGCCAGTGAACCTCCCAATCAAATTCGTCGTAACACTCATAACGATCAACTTTACGAAGATCCCATTCTATTCCGGAAGCTCGTAGCATTGGGCCTGATAAACCCCAATTTAGTGCTTCTTCTGCCTGAATAATGCCTATGCCTTCAACTCGTTCTAAAAAAATAGGATTCCGTGTAATAAGTTTTTGATATTCAGCAACGCCGATTAAAAATAATCGCAAAATTCCAAACATTTATCTACCCAACCATGAGGTAAATCGGCAGCTACCCTCCGATACGAAAATAATTATGCATCATACGCATACCGGTAGCAGCTTCGAATAGGTCATATATCAATTCTCGTTCTCTAAAATATAGAAGAAAGGGTCTGTGCCCTGATATCTGCCATAAAAGGGCCGAGCCATAACAAATGAGAAGCGATACGACTCAATTCCAACATAATAGTTCTTATATAGCTAGCCCTTTAGGGACTTGAATATTGCCTAGCTGTTCGGGTGCGTTTACGGTTATTGCTTCTGTGAACATAGTCGCTAAATAATCCCAACGCGTTACATAAGGCAAGTATTGTATAATTGTTCGATTTTCCGCAATTTTCTCCATACCTCTATGTAAATAACCCAATATTGGTTCACAGTCGATAACATCTTCCCCATCGAGAGTCACGATCAGCCGAAGAACGCCGTGCATTGATGGGTGGTGAGGGCCCATATTTACTATCATGAGGTCTTTTCTTGTAGTTGGTGCAATCATAAGTTTTTTTCCCGAGTCATTCTTCCATGCATTGTTTGAACGTAAAAAGAAGAGTTCGTCAAAATGAAAACGAATAAAAGTGCAAATGGTATTAGGCTTCAAGTTAACGAGTTTTATCTCTCGAATATCTAACTCGCCAATTAATTCTTTATAACGTTCTCTATTTTTTTGACAACAGGCCAGTAGTCGTTGACGTTTTCCCAAAATTTTCCGCAAACCTCTCTGAGATGAAGAGTCTTTTGTGTAATTCCAAATGCGAAGTAAGTTTACTTATCTTAGTGGTGAAAGTGAATACTTGAAATTCAACAGACCCCTGTTTTCTGTGTTTTCTTTTTGAGAAATAACCGAAATGAATGAATTTTTACCATAGAAAATTCCCTTCCTTTTGAAAGATATGGATTTTACTGATCAGTAATAATAATGCCATTAATTTGAATTGGTATATACAAAATCTAATTCCAAGTTATTTGAAAACTACCTTTTCTGAATTCAAATCAATCCATCCAAACTGGAATCGGATTGAGATAGAGGTAGAAAAGGAGTAGTCCATTTTCCATTGAAGGGTTTAGACCTAAAAAAAAAAGTTCTATTGATTCATTTCGAGATTGAAGTCCTACATTATTCATTTTAATATTGATATATCCATGAAAGGGAAGACTCAAATGTGTGGTCCGCATATTTCTTTCATATACCCTATAATTCTATACCCTATTTTTTCCTATTTTCATATATACCCGTCTATCATATACTTTCTATTCTATATGATAGACGGTATAGAGTTCTTATCTACGAATTTTCCATTTTCAATCGTGGATATAGATGTATCCTTAACATACTGAAACGACTGCCATTGTTGGTATTAAACCAATACCGATTCATACAGGCCAAATCTTCTAATCGATAATTAGGCCAAAGAAAGAGCTTTAATTTCATTAATGCATTTTCTATATTAAGACCTTTATTCTCGGGCGAAGCTTGGTTGCTGTTTTTCTGTTCTTTCGTTCCAAAATAGAGATTTCTATTTTCATCGTTTCGATACTTTGAATTCAATGAAATTAGAATTCTCAATTTTCTACGATGTCGAAACGATAAAATATTTTCAGGAATAAGGAAATCAAAATGATTCTTAGAAACATACCTTTCTTCTTGGTATTTTGGATTTGTTTGGTACTTACTCTTATCAACCAACGAAGTACTTATGGTTTGATACATCAAGAGTTGTCCATCAATTTTTCCAAACAGACGAATGGGTTCTATAATCAATATTCCTTCTTCAGTAATTCCGCATGAGTTAGACTAGTTTGAATCGTCAGTCTATCCAAATCGATTTCTCTTGTTTGAATTGAAGATAAGAGAATTTTCTTGGGTCCATTAGTCTAAGCAAGAGACAGTAGACCTCAATATTATTCATCAATTTTTCGTCCAAAGTACTGTCCCACCATTTACATTGAAAAAGTAAATAACGTTCCAGGAAGGAATCTAGTTGACTTTTTTCTTTTCTTCTTTTTACTGTCGAATTTTACAGAATTTTCTTCACTTGATTTTTCTTGTGACAGAACAGATCCAAAATCTTCTCCTTTTGGGTTCTTCTTGATTTCTTGCTTTTTTGAATTTTCTTTTTTTCTTTTCACTACTATTTTCATTTCCATTTCGATTTAAAAGAAGTAATTGATTTGGTCTAAACCAAGGTTTGGTCTTATATGCCTGATGAAATAAGACCAATTCTGGGAAGAACCAACCCTCTAGATTCGAGATAGAATAATTTAGCATTCTTTCATTCATTCCCATCCAATCAACAAAACGTTGTGGAATTTTGGGAGATTGTCTGAAGCCTAAAATAACAAATTTCAGAATATCCATTTTTAATAGATATTTGAAAATACTTATTAGTTTCCTGTTGAATATTTGATTCCTGTTGGCATCGATCGTGATACAGGACTCAATATCCACTTTTTCTTTACGATACAAACTTTTCCAACGCAAATATTTTCTATTTACCATTTTTCCACAGCTAGCATATCCACATAATTATAGATAGGTGGTTTTCAGAATATCATAAAGTGGGTCCTTGTGCGTGTTACAAGAAAGCTCTGTTCTTATTTCCTTGAAATTTTCGGAGTTAAGAAATTTATTTGCTAAAAGATCATATCGATAAGATTTGTGAAAATTTTCTTTTGATTCGCTAATTTGTATACTTCCTTTTTTTTGAATCACTTACTTGGTCTGTTTCATATGAATTGCATTTGCTTAATTTTTCCTTTGTAGCTATACAATGGGAAGTATTTCGCCATTTTTCAGGCATTAATCTCGACCATATGATCGACGATAAATTGTATGGAGAATACCCTCTTAACCACTTTTTCCATTGATTTTGTTCATAATTCCTAAGTTTCTTATCATTTAATTTTAATTTTGAATGAACCATTCTTTGTTTTTTCCAAAGAATCCTTTATTTCGGGCTTAAGAAACAAAGAGATTCCTTGATATTGAAGAACAGGTCTTAATTTATGCAAATTACTAACTTGCATTTGGGATAATTTGTAAAATACATAGGCTTGTGATACGCAAGATAAGTCAAAAAATATGTAAATTGCTTTTCATATCCCTAATCTTATCAAGGGATTTTTAAAGGAATGAGATTTTCTTTTTTTATTACTACTAGTATTCTTAAATGTTAGGTCCAGGGATAGAAAATTAGCTCTATGCAGTTATTCATCATTTTGTCAATTAGGGTTCTTAACCTAATTTGAGTAGAAATATCCAAATTTGAATGATCTACAACAAAATTTAAAAGAAACCGTATATCACGTACAATACAAAGTAAAATATAATAGATCTTAAACCAACCTTCAAACATAATATATAAAATCAATTTCCATATCCTTAGTAAATAAAATTTACTAAATAAAACAAACTCTTCTATATAATAGATAGTAGATGTACATACCCTGATAGTTTCCATTCACTCCTAGAAAAAAATTCAAAGGAGATAGTAGTTCAATGAAAATTTTCAAATAAAGGGGAAATTTAGAAATGAATCGAACAGTTCTTCTTTTGAATATTTTCCATTTTTCTAAGAATTTAGCATTAAATGTTTTGTTAGGACTAGTATCATTTTTCCTTTTCTTCTTTCTAATTCTTTCTATTCTTTCTATTTGATTTCTAATTTTCCCTATTCGCTCAGTCAGATCTTTTATTTTTTTCTGTCAATGAAGAATTTGTCAAACCGGCGATACTGTTTGACCAAAAGATTGGTTAATTATTTGATTGCTAATTATGGAATCTTTTTCTTCTTGAATTTCATTCGATTCATAGATTTCTACTTTTCTTAATTGAATTGGGTTTTCTTTGGAAACTTTTGTAAGTATTTTTTTTTTTCCTTTGAAATAGTTCTTTTCATTTTTCGAACTTTTTTCCCAGTTCTTTCAAAACAGGTTTCCAAAAGGAAGGTCGTTTTCGGGAAAACCAAAAGGATGTTTAGCTTCGAGTCCAAAACCGTTAAAAACGGAAATCCTCTTTTCTTGATAAGATCTTAATTTGCGTTTAAAGGAAGGTTTCAGACGGAAAGGGAATAATATTTTGATCTGAAGACCTTCTATGAACCAATTTTCAGGCAATTCTGTTTCTGATAATGGCGTTCCATTATAAGTACATTTAAGATGCATCTCTATTCCATTCCTGAAAATCCTCAGACCATTCAGGACGTTGGGATAGGGATATACGCCCAAGATTTTTGCAATTATAAACGAAGGTAAGAGAATATATTTTCTAAAATAGATTGAATTAGCAACAAACAAGTTTTATTCCTTGCCCATAAGTATGGGCATTATCCCAAGCTTCCGCTATCTTCATTCGCGCCTCGTCCTCTAGTCTCGCCCTCTCTTTTGTTTCTTCGGCTTGGGCTTCTATTTGTCTTCTATTTTCTCTTTTGTTTGTTCGTTTGTAGACTCTACAATTTGGAATGCTTCCCTTTCCACACCTATTTCTAAAATGGATTTAATCAATTCAAACATATTAGATGTTAAAGAAAGAAAATGGATTTTTGATTCTGTACACAAAAGGGGGAATGCGCATTTCCTTGAAACACTTTCCAAATAACTACTTTGCGCCTTTGCGCCCGCACAGACCCCTTGATTAGATCTCGATCAAAGTCCGGTTGTTCTAAATAGCGTGTCGTAGACATCTCTTCCATTTCATCAGGATCATCTTTATCATCTTTGATATCAGTAAAATCACTACCTCTTTGGCTTCTCTTGAACGAATTTCAAAATCTTCGGAATATCTTGAAATTCTCCTGATTGTTGTTCTAACTCAGTGATTAATTTGTATTCCCATCGAGGAATTTTTTACTGATTTCGTTTATTTTATTTTGACTTATGTTTCTGTTTTGACTATTAGCATCATTAGCATCATCATGTAGGAAAATAAGACTTTTTTTAAAAAAGCATTTCATGTTTTCTTTTAACTTTTCTAATTTTGCTCTTTCTGCCTTTGGTCTTTCGAACTTTTCTTTTCGAACTTTTCTTTTCGGACTTTTCTTTTCGAACTTTTTCTTATTCTGATAATAATTTGATCTAGCCAATCAAGGTATACCAAGAAGTAACTAGAGAGCCACAGCCAAAGTTTAGGTAAGCGTAATACTCGTCTAGTTTTTCTTCTAGAGCGTACTCTATTTTCCGAATAAAGTCTCCCAGATAACCCATATGTTCATACCTCACATGTGCGTAACCAGTCCTCATCAAAAGATTCCAATTAAAATGGGATTTCGATAGAATGTCTTCATAACATTTTAGACACACATTCTTTAAATTCCTGAAGCCTATCAAATTAGACAAATAAGAGGTACCAGGAGCTGTATGCTCCAAAACGTACATTGCACAGCTATCGCGTAGTGGATATTTCCCGACAATAGCCTGTAATCGAGCCAAACAAATCCATTTGTGAGTGTTGAGCACAAGGCGAAAAGTATCAACGACGGAGGAAGAAACTTTTCAATGACCGTGTCAACGATCTTGTCAATGATCGGTAATTCTCATTTTGATATCCTCCGCATAAATCTTTCGCTCTTATTCTGTATCTCTATAAATTCTCCTAGTTTATCGGTGTACGGAACGAGGATTTGATGCAATTTATTTATCCGAAAATTTTGAAAAATTTTTTTCGAAGTTTTTTCAGGATTGCATTTTTTCGATTGTTTTTCGACGCGATCCGCTCAATAAAGGATCATACCTTTTGGTAAGTATTTGTTTCTAGAATCATCATTACATAATCGAGTTCTTGTTTCGAGTCTATTCAAAAACTAGATTTTTCTCGAGAGATTTGATTCGATTTAGAAATGCTTTTTTTTTTCTTTCTTTTTTCGTTGGTAAAATCCAAAATCGTATGGGTCCGGTGGATTATCATCGAAGAAATAAGGCCACAGTTCCGGGGATAACAGCCTTCTTTTAGCCTTTCCAAAAAATCGATATACTAGCAGGACACGTAAAAGTCATTCGATATTTTCCATCACTTTTACATCGGTCAAAAAATAATGTGACATTTCATTTCGGATAGCTTGTTCAAATTTCTCGTTTTTATGTAGCGAAGGGTCGATTCCACTGATTGAAATACAAAAGAAGAGTGGCAAGATTTTTTTCAAAGAAAAAGGGTCGTTATTTGCCATTTTTTCGGAAAATGGTAGAATTTTCATGATTTTATTGCTATTCACTGAATTTCTTCCGTTTCATCGATTTTGTTCGGATCCGCCCATTCATCGGAAAAAGAAAAAAGATCTTATTAATCAGATGTTTATATTTCTACATCTATTTCTTCCGTTTTGTTGAGGGTTTGATG
>JAIFAC010000082.1:30218-32718 GCA_026545765.1 Plantago major
CGTAATGAAAGGAACATAGGAATTTGTAGCTAGGTATTTGACCAAATAGGAGCGTCCAGTTCCTATAGAACCTATCACTAAAATTCCCCTAGAGGGGGATAAGGCTAAGCGGAGCGAAAAGGGTTTTCGATGAGATGGGCGGTGCAAGTAGTAGTCCACACGAAGTTTGGGAATAAGTGATTGTCTGATAATGAGCAAGGAATACCTGTCTTTCTGCTAAACAGGATGGATTGAACTCATAATTCAATAGATCCTTTTATGAATATCAACCAAGTATCGTAAGTAAATTGCTCCCGGTTCTTCAATCATTTGATAACCAGAGTCATTCTTTGATAAACGATCACTATGAGTCAGACTCAATAGAATTTGATCAATCCTTTGTTCTGTCGTTAAGGCGGAGAACTGAACCAAGAATTCTCTTTCTTCATCATCAATCAAATCACTGTTCGCGACCCAGGATTCTATTTTATCATCAACCAATCCCCGTTCCAGTTTTTCTTTTCTTATCAATGAATAGATCTCTTTACTTGTATGACTTAGATGTCTCGTATTTCTCGAAAAAGTGATTCGATTGATGGGATTTGATATGAGATCGATGAGATTGATATTCAAATATATCTTCTTAGAACGGAATTGTTCCAGAGCAACTAGAAAGAGATTCTTTACCCAGAAAGAATTTGGTTCAGATGTAGGATACCTATCCAGAAGTTTTCGCAACTCAATCATAGATGATTCCATCATCAAAGATTTGACCTTTTCGAACTCTGTCTGTAACTCACTAGAGGCCCTGAAACAAAGAAGCTGGTACAAACGAGATATCCAGCAACAACAAGAAGGAAAAGGATTGAATAGAAGAACTCCCAAACACTTGGCGATCTCAGATGTGTCGATATCAATGGTGACTCATTATTTCGATGAATCATTTCTTCGGACAGAAGAACATTATGTAAACACTTATTCGAAATCTCACTTATCAGATTAAGACGCGCTTTTTCCAAAGAATTCGCCACGATCTACCCAATCTATGCCTAATATCCCGAAAGATGAATACCAATTTTTACTGCTACTTCGTATTATGGATACCAATTTTGACTATTACGTAGTATCAGCCATAGTTCTGGAAAAGTATCTGAAATCGGCAATAGGTCTGAAAAAGTATCTACAAAATTATCTACAAATACCAGTACCCTGTCAAGAACCATGGCATATATGTTTGGAATAGATTCGATTTTGAGAGAGTTGAAAGCGCCCTTTGTTGAAAGGTTCTATACATCTGCCCTTTCGCAAGGCATTTCTTTAGACAAAGACGCCGTTTTTTCCTCTTTTTGCATGGTAAATCTTTCTCAGAACATGGAGTGGGAATCAAACCCATGTTTGAATTGAGATACTGATGCAAGTTCTTCTCTTCTGAATCCGATAGATTCCTAGCTGAAAGAGGTTGACAACAAGTTCTTTCAAAATGCACTCTTTGTCCCTCTGTTATGGGTGTTCCAGAAATGTCTGCGATCGAGAATCTAGTTGTACGTACGAAGTGATCGTATCGACTTGGAAAATGGAAAGATTTGTACAAGTTATACGTTTCGTCACCACTTTGTGGAAAATCGTTAGGTATGAATATGTTAGATACCTGTGACTCGATTGGTGAAATAGTCTCTCTCCCCCCAAAAGCATATTCGACGGGCAAGAAAATATTTTGTTGCGAATGAACAAGATATTGAGGAATTGTCCATATGTCAAATCAGAATTATGGATATGGGCCTTTTCCACAGAAAAGGGGAATCTTGTGTTAGAATAGAAGCAGAAGTGATGTGGATTATTCAAGAATCGAAGTCGATTTGCTTTATACAAAGAAGATATCAATGAACTTCGATGTAATGTTTTCACGGGATTCAGCCAATTGTCTTGATTGTGGAATATCATTGAAATAGGAATCCGCCTATCAAAGGATTTCCCGCGATTTTTTCTTGGGTCAATCATCCACTTTGGTATCTTATTGAACAAAAGGGTGCTATTTTTCCTCCATTGACCAAGAATTTCGATTTTCGGGAAGTATCATGATCGTCCAATAAAAATGGTTTCCATTTTTCAAATGAACAATTGGAAGACCTATCGATTCTAACAACTGATTGCCGAGTTGATCATACGGACCTTTCCACCCATATAGATCGATCTCGGACCTATGAATGAGGATATTCCGAAACTCACAGAAAAAAGTGAGTTAGACAAAAGAAAATAAACTTGGACAAAAAAGAAGTGACTTGGACAGAAAACGAAGTGTCTTAGCCAAATCTTTTTCGTCGATAACCTCAGACCAATCAATCGAATATGGATCAATACGTAATCGATCGAACACTATTTGAAAACGGCTCTTCTGCTCAGAAACGAAATCTTCCAAATGTTCCTGGAAATTCTTGCACCATTTGTGTCTATATGCATCAGGATCCCGATTCATCGATGTCTCGGTTCGAGAAATCAAAATAAGAGGATCGAACCATTTCTT
>JAIFAC010000082.1:37718-75218 GCA_026545765.1 Plantago major
TATACGATCCGTTGTACGATGATGTGGATATTACTGGAGGGTATGGGACAAAAATAAATCCACTTGGTTTCAGACTTGGGACAACCCAAAGTCATCATTCCCTTTGGTTTGCACAACCAAGAAATTATTCTGAGGTCTACAAGAAGATCAAAATTCAGAAATTTTGTCAAAATATGTACAAAGAATATACCACTATCCTCCACGACCGAGGGAATTGCACGTATAGAGATCAAAAAGGAATAGAGGAGATCGAGGTCATACTCTTTATGGGATTCCCAAAGTTATTAACCGAAAATAGACCGCAAGGAGTTGAAGAATTCAAAGAAATTTCCAAAAGAATTTCATTATATAACTTGAAAACTTAAGCTTTCTATCAAAGGAATTGCAAAACCTTATGGAAACCCTAATATTATTGCAGAATTTATAGCCGAACAATTAAAGAATAGAGTTTCATTTCAAGCAATCAAAAAGCTATTGAATTATCTGAAGAAGCAGATACAAAAGGAATTCAAGTACAAATTGCAGGGCGTATCGATGGAAAAGAAATTGCACGTGTCGAATGGATCAGAGAGGTGGGTTCCCCTACAAACCATTCGCGCTAAAATCGATTATTGTTCTATACAGCTCGGACTATCTACAGGGTATTAGGTATCAAAATTTGGATTTTTAGAGACAAGGAAGAAGAATTTGTATCCATTGATTGATAAAATATAGGAAAATTCATGAATTCTTTTCTGTCCAATCAAAGCAAGCAATTCTAATTTTCATTATTTAATTCTATACGGTTTAATAAAAATTGGATTGACCTTTCGGTATAATTGCTATGCTTAGTGTGCGACTCGTTGGTTTTCAGGTTAGGATAAAAAATACGAGCTCAGTAGTATGAAAACCAACTCATCACTTCGTATTATCTGGATCTAACAGACAGTCAAGATATGATAAATCGGTCATATCTTTGTAGCAACTGAGATTTTGATATTCAAAATTCTAAGTTTAAAGCAAAAAAAAAAAAGAAAAGGTGCGGATAAATGGAAGGATGAAAGAAAGAGAAAAGAATAGCAATGCTATAAAATCCAACATGTAAGGTCTATGCGCCATATCCTAAAAACAGTGTAATAAAGCATCAATACTAATGGATTCATCCATAATGAAATAGTCAATGAATCCTCAGTATAGAAGAAAAAGAGCTTCGAGTCAATAAAGACTAAGAAGGTTGACTCGAGAATAAATTGCATTATTAGCTCCATTGTAGGATTAGGACCTAACCATTAAGTACGAAGCGGTGGGAACGAAGGAACTTGTGAATGCAAAATCTTTTATTGAACAAATGAATCTTACTAATTCACTAGTCTGGATGGCGAAATTAACCAGAAAAAATGCATCAACTTTCAGAAATCCCGACCGGAGGTTAAGACTGAAATCGAGATTGAAGAGTAAACATTCGCCCGCAATTTTTTTTATTATTAGATTTAGATAAGCACAAAGGAAAATAAAGATTGATTGGGACACTATAAAAAATTTATTTCTAATTTTAGAATAGTTATAGTTATTCAAATTAATTGAAATTCCATTTTGAATACTTTTTTCGCGAGGAGCTGGATGAGAAGAAATTCTCATGTCCAGTTCTGGAGTAGAGATGGAATTCAACAACCATCAACTTAACCCCAAAAGAACTAGATTCCGTAAACAACATAGAGGAAGAATGAAAGGAATATCTTTTCGAGGTAATCAGATTTCTTTCGGCAAATATGCTCTTCAGGCACTTGAACCTGCTTGGATCACATCTAGACAAATTGAAGCAGGTCGACGGGCAATGACACGAAATGCACGCCGTGGTGGAAAAATATGGGTCCGTATATTTCCAGACAAACCGGTTACAGTAAGACCTGCCAGAAACACGTATGGGTTCGGGAAAGGGTCCCTGAATATTGGGTAGCTGTTGTTAAACCAGGGCGAATACTATATGAAATGAGTGGGGTAACCGAAAATATAGCTAGAAGGGCTATTTTAATAGCAGCATCAAAAATGCCTATACGAACGCAATTTATTATTTCGGGATAAAAACACAGAACGGAGAGAAATGAGTCTTGGGGATAAAACAAAACCGCGGGTTTCTTTTTTAGACAAAAAATATTTCTTTTATTTTCTTCATCCTTTGCATCGTAAGAATAGACTCAAAATTTAATATGATTCAACCCAGACCCATTTAAATGTAGCGGATAACAGCAGCGGGGCTAGAGAATTGATGTGTATTCGAATCATAGGAATAGCAACCGTCGATATGCTCACATTGGTGACGTTATTGTTGCTGTGATCAAAGAAGCTGTACCTAACATGCCACTACAAAAATCAAGTAGTCCGAGCTGTAATTGTTCGTACTTGTAAAGAACTTAAACGCGACAGCAGTATGATAATACGATATGATGACAATGCTGCAGTTGTAATTGATCAAGAAGGAAATCCAAAAGGAACGCGAATTTTGGTGCAATCCCCGAAATTGAGACAATTCAATTTTACTAAAATAGTTTCATTAGCTCCCGAGGTATTGTAAAATACAATGAGATGTTGATTTTTATCCCTTTTGGGGTATTTGAAAGAAATAGAAAAGAACTTGATTCATTCGTTGAATGTGTCTCACGTATATACCTTTTTCAATTCATATATCATCATAAATCATAAATAAAAAAAAAAAACAAATCAAAACATGTTGATTATATTCAAATTCGAGGAAACAAAAATTTAAGTTCATCATGAGCAGAGACACTATTGCTGAGATACTAACCTCTATACGAAACGCGGATATGGATAGAAAAAGAGTTGTTCGTATAGCATCTACGAATATTACCGAAAATATTGTTCAAATACTTCTTCGAGAAGGTTTTATCGAAAATCTCCGAAAGCATCGAGAAAAAACAAATCTTTTTGGTTTTAACCCTGCGACATAGAAGAATAGGAAAAGACCATATAGAAATTTTTAAATTTAAAACGGATCAGTAGACCGGTCTACGAATCTATTCTAACTCTCAACGAATCCTAGAATTTTAGGTGGGATGGGGATTGTAATTCTTTCTACTTCTCGGTGTATAATAACAGACCGAGAGGCTCGACTAGAAGGAATCGGCGGAGAAATCTTGTGTTATATATGGTAATCCTTTTACATGGGATCCAAAACCTCTTTATCTTTGTAAAAAAAATAAAGAAAAGAGGTGAATTGTCTAATACCCTTTCTCCTCTATTAGTTAATACAAAAAGGAGGTTTTACCTGAAATGAAAAGAACAAAATGGATTCATGAAGGTTTAATTACAGAATCCTTCCCAACGGCATGTTCCGGGTTCGTTTAGATAATGAGGATCTGATCCTAGGGTATATTTCAGGAAAGATCCGACGTAGTTTTATACGGATACTGCCGGAGATAAAGTCAAAATTGAAGTAAGTCGTTATGATTCAACCAGAGGGCGTATAATTTATCGACTCGAAAACACGGATTCAAAAGATTAGGCGGGTTTTATGCAATATGATTCGAAATGAAAAAATGCAAAACTTATTTTCTACCAACAAGTAGATTGAGAATGAAGATTGAGGAATGACAAATATGAAAATAAGAGCATCCGTTCGTAAAATTTGTGAAAAATGTCGCCTAATTCGCAGGCGGGGACGCATTATAGTAATTTGTCCCAACCGAGACATAAACAAAGACAAGGCTAATCAGACTTGCTAAAGGACTCAGTGTCCAAATAAAGAATCTGTTTGATTTGAAATGGATATATCCATATGATTCATATTTATGAGATGATAAAATATGGCAAAGCTATGCCGAGAGTCAGTTCACGTAGGAATAGGCGTATTGGTTCGCGTAAGAGTGTACGTAAAATACCAAAAGGGATTATTCATGTTCAAGCAAGTTTCAATAATACTATTGTCACGGTTACAGATGTAAAGGGTCGCGGGGTTTCCTGGTCCTCGTCAGGTACTTGCGGCTTTAAGGGTCCGAGAAGAGGACACCCTTTGCAGCTGAAACTGCAGCAAAAATGCTATTCGTACAGTAAGAGATCAAGGTATGCAACGAGCCGCAGTCATGATAAAGGGCCCCAGGTTAGGAAGAGACGGAGCATTACGCGGTATTCGTCGAAGCAGTATACGATTGACTTTCTACGAGATGTAACCCTATGCCACATAATGGCTGTAGACCTCCCCAAAAAGACGTGTATAGAAATGAACAGTGAAGAAATTTCAAAGAAAAACAAGAAAATAAATAATTCAATCAAATAAAAAAATATTACTATGGTTCGAGAGAAAGTAAGAGTATCTACTCGGACACTACAGTGGAACTGTGTTGAATCAAGAACAGACAGTAAGCGTCTTCATTATGGGCGCTTTGTTCTGTCTCCACTTATGAAAGGCCAATGACACAATAGGCATTACAATGCGAAGAGCTTTGCTTGGAAATACAAGGAACATGTATCACACGTGTAAAATCTGAGAACGTCCCATGAATATTCTACTATAGCAGGTATTCAAGAATCGGTTCCTGAAATTTTAATGAATTTAAAAGAAATTGTATTGAAGTAATTTATATGGAACTTGTGGCGCGTCTATTTGTGCCAGGGGCCGGGATATGTAACTGCTCAAGATATCATCTTACCGCCTTGTGTAGAAATCGGCGACAATACACAACATATAGCTAGAGTTAACAGAACCGATTTCTTTTTGTATTGGATTAGAAATCGAGAGAAGTCGTGGATATCTTATAAAAGCCCATATCTTTCAAGATAGAAGTTATCCTATAGATGCTGTCTTCATGCCTGTTCAGAAATGTGAATCATAGTATTCATTCCTATAGGAATGAAAACAAGAAATACTCTTTCTCAATCTGGACAAATGGAGTTTAACTCCAAAGAAGCACTTCATGAAGCCTCTCGGAATTTGATTGATTTATTTATTCCTTTTACATAAGGAAGAAGAAAACTTGCCTTTAGAGAATAATCAAGACACAGTTTCCTTTTCTCCTTTTAGTTTTCACGAGAAATTGGATCAATTCAGAAAAACAAAAAAAAAGCATTGCAATCCATTTTATTGACCAATTTGAATTATCTCCCAGGTTTATAATTGCCTCAAAAGTCCAACATATATACATTATTTGACTTCTTGACTAGAGTCAAGAAGATCTTATGAAAATGGAACATTTTCGCCTAGAAGATCTAAAACAGATCTTGAGGATTCTGAAAAACACTTCACAATCGATTTACCAAAAAGAGTTTTAAATCTATTAATCGATTGGATTTTTTTTTGCTTTTGTATTTTTGAATGAAGATTAAGATGAAAATGGGTTTTCAATCTGTAACCACAATTCATAGATTTGAAAGAAATTAAAATTTTATGGAATAGATGTATCTAAGGAGAATTCGCTTTGAAGCGACTATTCCTAGATACGCGCGTTGTATTATTTCTGGTGAAATCAAATTAAAAAGACCTAAAGTTAGAGTTTATCAATCAGCAATGTTGCACCAATACTAACCAAAGAGCAACTGCGGTACCAATCAAAAAAAACGGTTGTCGCTACTGGACGACGAAATGGATTTTGGAATTTATTAACATTTTCTAAAAAGGTACCGTTAATAATCCCGCAAATTACTGAAACCATTAAAAGAACACCCAATAATTTATTGGGCACTGTGCAGTATTTGAAATACAGGAAAGAAATACCATTCAGGTAATATTTCAAAAGGTTGCAAATGGATCTGCTGGTTCACCAAGCATTGATGGTTCTAGAACCGCCAAACCTACGTTACATACAATAGTACCTAAAATAACTACTGGAAAAATATATAAAAGATCATTTGGGCCATACGGGTTCTCCATAATAATTATGACCCATACCTTTGGCAATTTTGCTCTTAATACCAGGATCATTCAAATCAGGTTTTTTGTTATTGGGATAGGTGAATTCTTATAGATCCATCCCCTGAAGGAACCAGACATGAAAATTTTTATCATCCGGCTCGACAAGACTTAAAAAACAAAAGAAATCCTAAAAAATATATGTGTTGGCTATATCTACACATAGTATATATATGAATGTCAATGTAATAAAACCTGGACTCTTTTCTGGAATGGAAACTATCCATTGCAAAGAAATTTAGTTCTAAGTCTAAGTAAATACTCAATACCCAAGTTGGCTTACAAAGTGGATCATGATATGATCAAATGCTTTCTGGGTCGTCTCGGACTTTACGATTATATTTCTCTCTAGTTATTTCCAAAATAGTTAGAGATCCACACAAAAGGTTACTTGTTATTAATTTAGTCTATCTTTTCTTTAGATCTTTGTTTCACCCCGATAGTATTATCGCTCCTATCAATGCATAGGAAATGCATGCATTTCCATACTATTTTCAACTTGAAATGAATTCCACTAATATTAATTCTACTAGATCTTACGAGCCTTCTCATTGTATAACATGATTCAGATCTGATCATAGAAAAGATGCTCTTCAGCAAACCAGCCTATCTTCTGTCTAGGGATTGAACAGTGGTTGGAATTAAAGACACATTTGTTTGTGAATTCCAGGTGGCAGACCTTATATCTACACAGACCAATCAGTAGTTCAAGTCACACACTCCATAATCCATTTTCTCTTCAGAGAATTCCCCCAACCCACAATATTTTTTTTGACACAATCAGTTGGAGGAAATATCCAAATCCATGTCTTATTATTTTCAATAATCCATACTTATAGCAATAAAATCTATTATACCTCCCTAAGTGATAAATGATTGATTACAAATATCTATTCTATACCCTCTCTATAAACTATTATATTTTCTATAATATAATATAAACTATAAAGGACCAGAAATACCTTGTTTACGTATCATTGGAAAATGCATTAACATAAATACAGCAGTAAGTGGCAATACAAAAGTGTGTAAACTATAAAACGAGTCAGGTGGATTGTCCCTAGCACTTCCACGCAATAATTCTACCAAGGCGACCCTATTAGAGAATAGCATCAAGGTACACAGTTACAATTTAACAGCAATAACCAATTTGGTCCCGAGGTAAGGAATAACCAGTTACACCAAAAGATGCCGTCAATACTCCCAAAACCACCCCTGTTAAGTTAATTCATGAGGTTTTTAAATCCACCGGTGAGATACACACTTTTGAAAAACATTGGGAATCATCATTAGGACCATCATACTTGCCGACCATCGATGAATTTGAGCGGATTAACCAACCAAAGTTAACTTCCGTCATTATGCTTAATGAACAGAGAGACAAGCTTCCACGTAACAGTCGGACGATAGTAAAAAGTCTGCAAAACCCCAGCTACTTGGCCACTAAAAACAAGTAAGCCGTGAATTCCGCCTAAACAATAAAAATATATTGACGACATGAGGGAGGAACATATTTACCTAGTTATATCATCACCAATCGCCTGAATTTCGAGGACGTTCTTGAACCAATCATAGAACTTTATTGAGATAGGTGAAAGAAATCCCCTTCTCAGAACTGTATATGAGACTTTCATCATTCGTACAAGCTCAAGCAAAACACGCCCCCAGTCGGATATGGAATAGAAAGTTTGACATTTTCTGGTAATTTTCAATTAAATCGTCTCTAAATGTACGAAATAATAAAACAAATGGAAGCTCTTCTTCTTCTTTGTGGTGATAATACCAAAATATCAAGTTGGCTCAATCATCTTTATAGATCTGGGCCCTCTTAGATCCTCTCGTTACCTATTTCTTTGAATTTGTTTTTATATCTAATGTATTTTTTTTCTTTGTGGTGAACTGAATTGATGCGAGTTTTAGATCTGGATATTAAGATGGTTGAATCCGGTTGATGATCAGAATTGGATATCTGGATGGATGGATTCGGTTGGATGATCCTTTTTGGATCAAATCCTTGGGATCCATGATGGTTGGTTTGGTTCAGGTCCATACCATCCCTTAATAGAGGCTATGCCATTATATAGACAGCAATTATGGGATCTATGGGAGGAATACAGTTAATGACAGATTCTATAAGCACCAATATGCAGTAGGGGAGTTTGATGCCATTTTCTATGAGTAAGTAAATCTATCTGTATTTATCATTAGGAAGGGACTATTTGTCTATCTTTCCTATATTATGAACCCAATTATAGATTGGAAGAAAATAAATGCAGTAGACAATATTATAACGACATAACAATTCTTACGTTTCTACATCAAGTGAAGATAATATTCCGCGTTTTCCTTTCCATTATGCCTCAATGAGTGTTCACAACTATCTTTCCTAATTCCTGGGTGTAGAAGGCAAGACGGTAAGAAAGGACCAGCTCTTGGGTTGACCCTATGGTGCGACTTGTCTCAGATATGTTGGGTCCTATAAGTTTCCCCAATTCTCTCTCCTAATCGAGATATCCTTTCTTTCCTTGAAAGCAAAATACGTGGAATCATCCAAAAAGTGGAGCGTGAAATCCATTGTTGGGGGATTCAGGTACTATTTTCAATTAGAAAATTGCCGTTGACTTTGGTTGGACTCAAAAAATACAAGTATCAGACTTTCCCTTAGAAAAAAAACCCAATTTGAAATAGATCTATGATTGACGTGTATCCATGAAGCGATTCTCTCAGTTCTTATTTGAGAGAGTCATAACAAAAAGAAATGGTGACATTTGAATTTGTCCTATATGCACCAAAAGGGGCGTATTATCTTTACCGGGTGACACTCTAAGCCCTAAAAACATAAAAGACCCATTCAGGAACAAGAAAGAAATCCCATCGTAATTTAAATTGAATCTCAAATGAAACAATATATCAATAGAGAGATAATTCAATAATAAGTTTTTGACTTATTTTTATTTTTGGTTAGAAGGAAGAAATAAGTCAGTTTTTTTGTTGAAAAAAAATCTAAAAAAAAGCCCTTTCGTTTCCAAGTTGGGAAAAACTTGCTTTTGCTAAAAGCATAGAAAAAAAAAAAAAGAAAGAGCACTGGAATCTATACATTGATTCTTTTCTTGAACAACATATGCATCAAAAGGTGCATGTACGGTTCGTAAAGAATTAATTTGACCCTAATCAACCGACTTTCTCACCAACGATTCCTTTTTGTGGGCGATGATGTGATCGAGTCCATGAATCATGCTGTAGGGCTTATAACAATTTACAGCATCGAATGAAGAGTATTCATTTATTCTAAACTCCAATGGCGGATCGGCAATGGAATTGGGCTGGCTATTTTTGCTTCTGTAACAGGATCGCACCGGTCCATACAATATGCGTAGGAACTGCCACTTATCCATCTTATATTATCTGGAGGGTAAGTACCAAACGTCTAGCATTCCCTCTCGGCGCCAATGAGGAGTTTTTTTATTTGAGAGAAAAAACTATGCCTTATACATATAGACATTAAGTAATAATATTTGCTTCGATTCGATATGAAAATTTTTATGGTTTTTTCAAAAAAGATTTGATTAGGTATCGAGGAGGTAGTATACGAGATAAAAGGTATTTCGATTTTTGTTTTATCTACGGAGTCAGTTTAAGCATCACCAAACTTTTTGTTTTTTTTTTTACCGAAGACTCTTAAAATTAAGTTCTAAAAAGTGCGAAAAAAACAAGATTTTTCCTTTTAGTTGAATCAAAAAAGAAACTTTAGGATTACTCAATCAAAAAAATCCATTGAAAATAGAAAGCAACGGAGCCATCATAGTATTTTTAATAACCGCGAAAAAGAAGGGTAGCAATTTGATCTTTTATTTAACCACCTAGGGCTGATAGATTCTAGTTTTATCTTTTCTGGAATCGAAAGTCAAACCAATTTGGCTGTGAAATAATATGCAATACAAAAAATAATCCCGTACGGTTGTGGAATTCTATCTTTTTCCTTTAGTCTTTATCTTTACTTTTCTGTTCGTTCCTCCACCAGATGAAACCAACTTCTATCATCAGAGTGATCCATCAACCTGTTAGTTCTTATTTGGACGGCGACCTGAACTAAGTACATGGGATTCAAAATTGAAATCTAGCCTTTTTTTTTTTTAAATATATTTTTTTTTTATTTTATAAAAAAACTAGTGAAGATTATAGAACATAATAGAGATTCATATAGTACGATTTGAATGCAAAAATGGATTTTTCGGAAAATGGATGGGCATTCTACTTGAATTTTATTCAAACTCTCTCTATATAATGGATAGAAAAATTAGAAAAGACAGAAAAAATTAGAAAATTCAGAAAATCCGGTTAGGATCAATCTAAACCAGCCCACATGAGGATATATTATATGATTCAACATGTGCCAACTATTAAACAACTTATTAGAAATACAAGACGTAATTCGAGTAATAAATCCCGCTCTTCAGGGGATGTCCTCAACATAGGAACATGTACTGGGTGTATGTGTGCGACTCATTTGAATCATGAGCTAAAGCAGAAATCGCTTTTCAGTATAAATGATCAGTACCGTAAAATAGGATCAGATGGGAAGATAGAACTCCATTCACTATTAAAATGTAAAATAAGCCAATGGATCCCTTTGTGTGTATAAATTTATGGTTTTTCTTTGGTGAAAATCAATCACCTGAATTAAAGATGAGAGGAAATTCTCCATTGGCCTTAAGTACTTCTATCCATTAGCGGAGAAAATCTATGAAAATAATATAATAAAGCATAAATAAAGTTCTCCCACTCGGTCAGAACAGACTACGAGGTCAACTACCAAGCTAACTTTCTAATGAAATACCGTTTACTGTGATGGGTCTGATTGTGAAAGACCTATTACTGGATAATTCGTAGGTAGAGCCAAAAGAAATTGTGGTATGAACTACCACAGAGTTACAAGTTACCTATAGATTCCATGGAAGTAAAAAACAAAATTTATAGAAGACCTCACCCGTTTAAGAAATAACTCATAGAAACGTGGAACCACCTTTTCCATTTCAATTTATATTTCTTTTTTTTTACCTAGCAAAAGATCATTTTCTTACTTTTCCTATTTCGCATTAAAATAACTAATAAAGAAAAATTGGTCAGGAAGGTTAGGTAGCTAAATATTCAGATTTCTATTTTATACATTGGAAAATCCCTTTTACTTATTAATAGACCAAAGAGATAACTGAAAAAAAAGAAATCCATTGAATTTATTTATCAAGAGATTTTTTATTCAATCAATGATCAATTTGAAACACTTGGATATATAAGCGTCAAGGGCAATGAAAAAAAGCTCGTTCATCTGCCTCAAGCTTTCGAAACCATTAAAACTTACTCGAACTATTTCTCAACGGCAAATAAAGGCTGGTTTCGGCTCATCGAGATAGGGATAACCAAAGAGAAATTTTCATGTTGTGGATCACTCGAATAAACGCAAAATTCGAGAAAGGGAACATGCATAGTCCAATTTATACGCGGTTTATACAGAGCGACAGTTTGCTTCTTAATCGTAGGCCACAAGCCCCAAATAGCTGTATCAAATAGGAATTGTGTTTATATGCTTCCGAACGAAATCATAAAAGTAGATCATGCAAAGAATGAGATTATAATCCAATAATCAAGGGAGTTCCCGGAGAATGAACGCTCACGGGAAGGAATTGGAATCAAGTGACTCAGAGAAAAGATACTAAAGTAGTCAAATGAATGAACACATTAAAAAAATATTTTTTGTTCGATTCGTTTTTTTCTTACGACGATATAAAATCTGGATTGTCGGATTTGTCGAAGACAAAACGCAACTCTCACGTTTAAGTTCAGTTTGGATTCTGATTCGATGAACGAGAATAAACCTATTGCTTTCGGGTTTCTAAGACCACCTCTGGTTCTAGAGGTCGATTCAGTTCTTTTGAAGTTTTCTCATATTTTCTTATTATTGCAGAATTCTAGAGGTCGACTCAGTTCTTTTAAATTTTCTGATTATTTCTCATTGTTGAGAAAAGGTAACAAAGGTCAAATACGAGCTTGTTTATGGCAGTGGTAATTAATCGTTTATTTGTTTCGAGTCCAATCTATTCGCCGTCTAGATAATATTTTCCTGTTCGCCTAACCGATCAGTAAGTAAACTCGTGTTTCTATAATCAATTCGATCCCCAATAGCTGGATCAGGGCAAACCTTCTGAAAAGATCGCTTGGGTTTTAGAAAGAGTCCTTGAATTTATCCATGATTTTTGGTTTATTGATTGATTATCCAATCTATTTCTTAATTGTCATTTAACCCCCCAAAGTAGGATTCTTTTAGTTCAAATATGTTCTATATAATGTCGTTTTCCTTGAAGGAAAGGATGAACATATTGGGTCGATCTATTTCTTTATTCCCATGAATCATATCTTTTGCCAACAATAGGGACGAAATTTTTCTTAATTCTGGTGATTTGGCAATGTGCAGTTCTTTTGAGTAATATATCTAGGTACCGTTGATACCTTCTTAACACCATTCGGATACAACATTACATTCCAAAATCCTGCAATCGCGCGTCTTTTCTCTGGCCATTAACCTCCTTTGCATTTAATTTTTGATTTACTCAACTCTTCCTATTTCTATTTGATTTTGATTCGAAGATAAAAGGAAAAAAAAACAAATCAAGTTACTAACTTGAAATCAATCCTAAAGGAATAATAAATCAAAGCAAAGCCATAGGATAAGTAAAGGATAAGTAAGACAATGATTTCGAAATTCCTTCACCCACAAGTAAGCTATTTCAGTTAAAGAATCTTGTATCCTTGCACTTGACCCTTATATACTCTACTCCATACCTCCATTTATTCATTTCATTTGGAAATGCCTCTGAGTCTCGACGACGGTCAGATCCACTGTTCTTCTCTTTCGTCCTTGTTTTTTTTAATTTTAATAAAAGAAAATAAGAATAAAAGGAAAAAAGAAAAAGGGGGTGGGGATTAAGATTAACGATATTTAGTTCTATAAAATCTTCATCATTCCTTCCACTGTAAATAATGTAAATAATAGAATGAAAAAGAAATGTCAACGCATCCGGGAAAAAACAGTTAATCTCTATCCAATAGACCTGCTAAAGCCCCCAAACCACCAGCGTACTTAGGACTGGAGCCACGGAGAGATGTTTGAATCTCGCATTTAAAACCTCCTTTTGAAATACATAAAGATAAATGCATATATGTTCTAAGATACATGTGTGATTCTGAGTCTACTTGAATTATACGGGAATCCCCTAATTCATTCAAATTGAAGTTAAATTCAATGAAATGTGCAACCTCCATAAAGATTTCTCTTTTTCTATTTATTATTATATATGTTCAAATGAGACAAAAAGAAAGTAACTAGAAAAAGTGTGATTCGCAATGGAGAAATAGGGATGTGGGAAAACAAGACGAATTCTCTACCGGCGGCACTGTATAACAGTCAGGGATGTGGCTGGCTTGGTAGCGCGTTTGTTTGGGTACAAAATGTCACGAGGTTTCAAATCTATCATCCCTACCTATTACCGCTCCGTTGAGCGGTAACGAGAATCAATTGAGATCGATTCAATTGGACGGACTCGTTCATTTCTTTTTATAAAACTAAAAACTATATGCATTCAAAAGTGGATTGGGATTCGAAAAATCTTTTCTTTACCTTTGAAATTTATCTATTCTAAAAATAAAGAAAACGCTCTTAGTTCAGCTCGGTAGAACACTTGGGTCTCAAAACCCGATGTCGTGGGGTTCAAATCCTACAGAGCGTGGTTTTTCTTCGTAAATCGAATTATATTCAAGGCGTTCGGGCACTTTCACCTTAATTCGAATTTGACCTCTGTAGATTAAAAAGAAGGAAGGTGATCAAAAAAGTAACGAATTAATCAAAGGTCCATTTATCACGCCTATATTGTAAATATGCAGTTACGAATAATCCAATAGAAGCGTAAGATTAGACTAACACGATTCCAAATGAAGAAAAAGCACAATCATTTAGTTTTTGAAAAAGATAAAAAAATAGTATAAATATATATGCCTAAATAGTCAATGCTAAATAGTAAATATTAATCCAAGATTAACGAATTATTGATAAAATTTAAAACAGGTACTGATAGTACCTATAGAATACACAAATTTCCTGGAAAGTTCACCTCTAAATTTTTCTTTCAACTGAAATTTTAAATAGTCGTATTTTACTCAGACCAATAAATAGAGCTGAAGTTATAGTTAAAGCCACTAGTGAAAACCAAAATAGCCTTAGTTATAGTAAGCATAAAGGATATAAATTAAATATAGTCTTTTTTGCAATATGTTTCTAAAGCATTTACCTAAGTTTACATTTTGTAAAATAAGAAGATATACAAAAATACCAATTGAAAAAAAAAATAGAATTACATTTGAGGGGGATTTTTTAATTCATCTATCATTATAGACCATTTCTCGACGACATGAACAAAGAAAGTGGCAGGCAACAGGTCGTGAGGTCTTATTAACCCATTGTCTTGAGCACAAATAATAAGCGGAACAAGGTTCCATGGCAAAATTTACAAATATATTTTACAAATAATTATTCAACAAAATTTTATTTGTGGGCTGAATAATATGGAATACAATTTTTCCATTTTCTTTTCCATATGTTAAAGAAGTTTATTGCTTCAAAAATTGATTAAAACTAACAATCCCAAATTTATTTTTTTCTTTCGTGAAGTGAATCTACTACTAGTATTTTATTTACTAGACGATTAAGTCATTCCTTAAAATGAAAAGAAGTAAAGAGGAAGATTCCTTAAAAACTATCTCTACAACCAAGAAAAGTATAGATCTCATATCGACTAAAAGAATTTGCGGAATATAGTAGAATCTCTTTGATTGTATTCATTTCCTAAGAATATAGAATGCAGTGTCATTTTATACACCAAGAAGGTAGCAATCAATTAGTTAGGACTTCCTTTCGATAATGATTCCATTTCGTTGCTGTGTCAGAAGGATAGCTATACTGATTTGGTATATAAAGATACCCTCGGTATATGTTGACAGTCCTACAAAGATTCCATTTCAGTGATTGCCTTTTGCAATCTTATCTTTAGAATCAGCCCCTTGACTATAAAGAATAATAACGGGCTGAGCATGTCTGGGAAGCACAGGAGACGTTCTTTTACTGATATTATACAATATTCGATATTGGGTTATTCATAGCATTACTATACCTTCCTATTCATTTGGTTGGTTATTCATCGGTGGTTTAGCTTACGACGTGTATTTGACCCTCAATGAACAGATATTTACGAAAGCCGACAAGGAATTGCATTAACTATTAATTTTTGATCCCCTTTGGAACAACATTAATTTAGTAGATCATTTAGGGCCCTGATCAGAATGACTATAGATCAAACCTATCCCATTTTACAGTACGATTTGGCTGTTCACGGCTTGGCTGTACCTACCAAATACTTTTTTGGGGTCAATATCAGCAATGCAGTTCATCCAACGATAAACCCTAATCCCATTATGAGCTGTTTATCAAGCCGAACGAACAAAATGTTGAATTAGATCATACCAGTCTCTGCAGGGGTTATTACTCTTTGTACTTGCTGTTTTCCAATTATTTCAATTGGAAAACGAAAGAAAAATAAATAAAATTCAGGTTCCTCTGGCCCATTCGGAAGGATCTCGTCTCCTAATTATTACACGACTGTTTTATGTCTATACTTGTGACGCTATTTGATGAAATTAAATTGGAGGAAGTGGAGTAAATGGCCGATACTACTGGAAGGTTCCTCTTTGGATAATAATTTTAGCATTATTCTGTGATCAGGTTTAATAGGTATTTCTTTTTATAGTTCCTTTGGATTAAGTTCATCTCTACTTAGTAATCGGATGCTGGAATTGAGTTGTGAACGCTTGAAAGCGTAGGAACGTGGGATTCCCTTCTAACTGCTATGTCTGATTCGAGGGGAAGGCCCGTTAGGTTCTTAGATCAGAATTTTTCGTGTAGTGTAAATGGCAGAGCGGATTTCTTTTAGGTTGTTTTAAAAAGCCCGTTCTCTGGTACTTTTGAAAATGAACTTTATTGATTGATTCAAATACCCGTTCTTTGATCTTGATAAATATCATAAGATCTTTTCAAGAAGTTAGACGAAAGAAGAATTACACCGTTACGGAATCAATATGTTTCTGGTTGATATCGGACAAATATATACTCTTACTCCCATTTATATTGGTTTTTTTTTTATTTGGTATCTCAGAAAAAAGGAAAAGTTAGTGATGAATAAGTTCTGTTTATTTAATTGTGGGAATTTTCATTCATAAAATAGACTTCTTTTTGTCCACTACTCTATTGTAATGTAATTTATGCAAAAAAAAGTTCTGATACATCTGGAAAACCGCCACCAAGATAGAATTTTGACGAACAGGATCAAAATTATTGTCTTTGGACACAGAAGAATTTTCTACCCTTTTCTTGTGTCCAAAAGAATAAGGAAGACAAATAATCCCCCCTAGACTTTTTGTTCCCGCATTTCAGAGTTCGTTCATGCCCGTTTGTTATACGAATATCTATACCAATTAGTTCTGAATTGAAATCGAATCAAATGCCTCCCATTGAAATCATAAAAACAAAATCCGCAAGTCATTACTAATGCAATTGGCTAAAAAAAAAAAAATCATAAAGAAGTAAATAAAGAGTTTTCATAATTTCATTTTTTTTTCTTCATAATCAACAACCAAAGTCGAGTTCTTTGACCTTGATGTTGATAAATTCACTTTGAGTCTAGAAATTCATTTTCAGCCAATTGTTTCTCAAACTGTTTCTTTTTAAGAACAAGATTTGTGCCAAAACAATAGATCCAGAAGAACAGGCCTTGTACATAATGGATCTTGAAGTACTATTTCAGCATCTCTAATAAATCCACCAAAAGCTTGATTTGGATTACTGGTTAATAGTTGATCAATTTGATGGATTCACCCTGAAACAAGAAGTTCAGTCCTGGAGGTAATATCAACCAGCAGCGTCCATCAAGCGGATCAGTGATGGATGTTCATATCCTCCCTTTTTCTTTTCGTATGATTTTACTTACTATACCCGCTCCGTCGCATTATAAGCTGTATTGTTACTCTTGCTTCCGTCAGGATAAATCGGCCCTTCTATTCCCCCCCTACGTATATAGGATATTTTAAAGTGAACATCTTTCCTTAGTAGCGGGTCAGGAAAGAATGGAAGGTGATTTCACTATTTCTGACAGGACAGGCCCTATCACAAGAATATTTTTTTAGCATGAGGCGGTAGTTCAGAAAAAGACAAATTTCCTATCTTTCTTTCATCTCTGGAAATACGGTCGGAAGGAAGCTAACTGCAAACCCTCAGTAAAATAAGAGCAACCCTACATTCAATCGCCCTTCTTACCATTAGCAAGAACATTTTCTTCTTTATCATAAAATTGAACAACTACTTCAAATACAGTATCCGAGTACTGTGCCGGAACCTCAATATCCTACTGACATTGGCTAAATGGCAATTCACTTGCCTAATACTTGGTCGCCTCTCGTGGATTTTCATAACCCTGCTGTACCAAAATGGGATATGCACTTTGCAATCGACAATATGGGTGATGATACATATCCGCCAGAGCAATGCAGAAATAGATCGAGAAATCTATTAACTGTCAAGCAAAAGTATTTTGAGTTTACATAGTCTAATCATTGATCGAAAGTTTTCTACAATAAGTTGGGATGAGTCCTTTAGTACAGGGGCCCTATCCACGATTCTACTATTTTCTAGAATTTTACAAATGCTCTGGGATGGAAAATCCACCACCAGATACAGAAGTTTTTGATTAAATTACTATTGGTGGATTCATTTGTCAATCATTCATTGAATGATAAATATCTTCTCAGTGTGGAGATACGATTTAAATAACTGGAAAATCAATATTTAAAATAGTATCCAGAATAACTGGAAAGGTGAAACAAGACCCAGATTATAATCTGGTCGTATGAACAAATCCAAAATCTTTGTGAGCAGAACTAATCATACATTAAGCTCCCACCGTAGGTGAATGAAATCCGATATAAATCCGTTATTAAAGATCAAAAAAAGCTTTGTGTATCCTTAAGTTATAGAATTCCCTGGGTCAAGAGTTAAGAATAACAAGTTCCATTACCTAAAATAGAATAGCCATAGAATAACAAAACAGATTATATTTGTTGATAAGTGGAAAATCATATGAATGCAAATCTTCGTTGTGTATCGTAATTGAATCATTCTTTTGGACCTATAGAAAGCTTTTGTAGATGTGTCTCGAGTATTCCTTGAAATTTCGTCTAAGAGTAGGATTTCTTCTAATTCCTATAGAACTTTTCTAGAAGATTTTTGAATATCATTCAGGTTAATGTTCGACCAATTAGTAATCAAAGTTCATACTTTTCACTTAAATGAGAGAAAATCCCCAAAGGCAAAAAAAGACTATAGATGCAAGATACAAAAGGGGTAGGTGTTTTCTTTTTGCCATTTTCATCTAATAATTGATAATAGACGTTGACTCTGATCTAGTTTTTTTCACGTGAGTTCTAGATATCAAATCTATTTTTTTGTGGTTTTGTTTTACCAATATCTAGAGAATGAGAAATAATTAGACTTCGATTCAAATTCAAATGAAGAAATAAGAAAAATGAAAATAAGAAAAAAGGTTTTGTTTATAGTTATTCCAGAGAATAGGCCCGGCTTTGACTCGACTAAACGTTCAGGTTGAAACTTCAGTTAAGTTATCTTATAGATTATAGAAAAGGATTCTTGTATTTTTCCTCTTGCTGAAAAAGCATTCCTTCTTCAGCCCAATTCTTTTTTTCAAAAGATTTCTGATTCGTTGCTTGCAAGAAAGAATGATTCACGGCTTTTCTTCCATTGTCATTGAGTCAAATTCTCATCAGCCCAGGTCAACAGAATGGTCCCAACCTCTAATATTTGAATAAAGGATACAGCAAAACGAAATACCCTCTTTGACTTCCTAGTCTAATGGATTGAATATCAACTAGACGGAATCGAAGAATAGAACAATTTTTTCAGGAATCCCCCAACGAAAAATACAACCTTCCTTTCTTTCTATGAATCGATCTTAACCTACCCATTTCAAGGGAGGTGTGCACCACAAATAAGAACTAATAAAGACCCGCAATCCGTGAAGACATCCACGATCCTTGTGGAAAAAAAGTTTGCTGAGACGGAAAAAGATATCAAATTTTACCAAGATAACTAGAAGTTCCAACCACTAAAGTCTAATGAACAAAAAAAACGGCAAAGAGGCCCCAGAAAAAATTACTTAGTTTCCAGATCCCGTTCTTCTATCCACATACATATTTCTGATCGTAACTCATAGTTTATTTTATTTATTAGGTATTGAGGAATTTGGGAGGCTTTTGATTTTAACTTTTCTTTTACTGTTTACGAAGAACTCATAAACTAGTACTAGTTTAATGTGAACTATTTGATTTGAGATAGGCTCATTATTTATAAGTAGTAGTAGTATAAAGAATAATTCATGAAATTGGTTCAATCTAAATAATAATAACATACCCCCCCCTTTGTATAGTCAAATAACCATATCGATATACACTAGATCCACCAACACACACATTTAGTCATCAAATGATCCATGATCTATTGAAACTAAGCAAAATTCATCTATAGATCATTTTCTGCGAACATAAGAACTTTCAGCGAAAAAATATTTTAGACAATTTCCCCCCAAAAGATCTGTTATGCTCAAATCTTGATTTCCAAAAAAGGGATGACCCCGGATCTAAACAATCTTGTTTTTTTGAACATGTGAAAATAAAGCCATTACCAGGTGTGGAAATACTAAACTACTAAAAAAGGCACAAAATAGAGGAAAATGGAGAGAAAGTTGTCGCAAATGGAGTACCTCGATTGACTTCTTGCACCTGTTATTTTTTTTAGATATTTTAGATTTCCCCAATAATTAAAACTCTTAATTCTAATTAATACGAATTTTAAATTCATAGTGAGATATAAAATGTCAAAGCGGATCTATAGAAATAGAATAAGTCGAAATTTAGAACTAAATGAATGGACCCCATTCGTGAAAAATATGTGTAATAATTTTATTTCTTTTACTTCAATTCTGATAAGCCTTTACTTGTTTCCCTCAAAATCCATAATTAAATCAACTAGTTGAACTTAGCGTACTCTCAGTGGTAGAATTTGACTAGAGGAAAGAAGCCGTGGAACTGCAATAATTCACTAAGAACGGTTTTAAAGATTACGCAGGCGTTGGTGGGTCAGTAAGCCCTTCTCGAATAAATTTTCAGTCTCTTGTGAACCTTCCGGTACTGTTATCTTCAAGGTTCTTCAATTACTCTTTACACTGGAAATACAATGTGACGTTAGGTTCAGCAATGTGATATCTCCCAACATGCAAAACTAGCCGTTACACCCCACCGGTAATGGGGATGAAAATTAGTACCAAAAAATAACTTTTCCTTTGATTAGAAAATCATATAAGGCAGAGGACTTTGGCCATTTGCATCAGCTCAAACTCCCTTCTTTGTGCGTACCCCCAATACACACTATAATAAGAGAGAGTAGAGATTGGTTGGTAGTACTCAATTAAACGGGTGATTTTAACCCCAACTAAGGATCCCATCTACCTCGATAAACTCAAAATCCATAACCCCAATTGCTACAGAATATCATTTAGTCGACCTATGCCTGTTTGAACAGCTCCGTTAATCCCGTCTTTGTTTGATAAGAATCAGTATAATCTTTACATGGGTTCCTCATTAGATTCATCGAATCAAAATTCATCTAGATAGAATTCATCCAGATACAATTCATCCGAATGTGAATTCATCCGAATTGGATTTATCCGAATCTATTCGTCAGATACAATTCATTCGAAGATTGGATTTATCCGATCAGATTGTCTAATTCAATTCAGCCAAATCAATTCATCTGAATTCAATTCATCAAGATACGAATTCATCCGAATTGGATTATCGAATCAAATAAGGTTCTTCCTCAATGAAACTAGATGAATTAGATGTACCCGAAACCAAATAAAGTTGCTCGCAATTCATCCTCATCCAATCACGAGCCTCACTCCAACTAACCCCGATGTTTGGTTATGAACTGAAATCCCTGATGATATCAGAAAAATCCTCATTCCACATCAACCATTTTAGATCAAAATGATAATATAATAAACTTTCATATATTTCATTTTTCTTTTCGCAACTTCTGTAAAACTTTACTTATAATGAGTGCTTCTCAGTCTTTCGATCACACTGTCCCCGAAAGTACTTTTGAATCGGCTCCAAATACAGGTCCGCGATTAGAGCGAATCAGACAATCAATTTCCGTTAGAATGTAGCACTGTGCTTCCAGTTCTTTTTCTTTTCTTCTTCTTCTTTTGACTAAGAAAATCTCAGGCTCCTCCTCGAGATCTTGAGACACCAGGGTACGTCCACTTGAATCCCAGTGTGGAATCAATGAACTTTTCGATTCTTCCCTGAACTTCTCAATTTTTTCAAGTGATAATATGAGATTCACAAATTTTTAATTTTACAACATATAGTGCAAGATTCCTAACAATTTCATAGAACCCTGATATCGATATTTTGACTGAATCAGAGATCATTAGATCTAGTCAAATCCTGATGTCCCCCGATTTCAAGACCTTTAACTAAGGTTTTCAGCTTCTCGAATCTTCAGTACCTAACAATAGTCAATTGTCCATGATTCTTCTAACTTTAAACTCCTTGTTAATTCTTTTACATTGAATGGTCCTTAAATAGGCTCCTTCTTAAATGATGAATAGTTAGCTCAACTTTGATGTAGAGCGTAAGTTAAATGGAAACGTGAAGTTAAGTATGGAAGTCAGATTATGAAGTGATTGGCACTGTGATACATAATTGTGAATTCTTCAGTATACAAGAACTTCTCACTTTGCTGTGGAAATGTGGAGATCATGAATTATAGTCATTGGGACTATGATACAATTCCTTAATTCTTGATGTACCAATGTTCGAATCCCGTCAATGAGTATCAATTGGAATTGATCACTATCCTCATTCGAATCTGTCAGATTCAATTATTTATTATACGGTCCAGTTCAGTCTTGTCCAGATTCAATTGTTATTATATAGTCGAATTCAAATCTTTATCAAGATCAATTATTATATCAGTCGAATCTTTATCCGTTCTATTGTCCATTTGTATATCTATCAATTATTCTAGCGTGAATTTGAATATGTTAACATATAACTTCAATTAGCTATTAGTTCTTATCCATTAAATAATCACTACTAACAAGTGAAAAGGATTCTCTTTTTCTTTTTTTGGCCCGAATCTGGGTAAGACTTGCTATGATATAGATGGGATCAAATTCCTTTCATTGAAACAGAGAATGATAAAGGGAAGTTTTTTCCTGTGTCTTACATCGAACAACAAAAGAAAAGATTTTTTCCTGGAACTAGAAAGAATATTTTCCTAAAATCTCGTCTAATAACTAAAGTAAGAATTTATGGTTTCTATTACAACATGGAACAAAAAGACAAAATGCAGGATGGGTCGAAGGTTTATGATGTGAAGAATGGGCTATCCAGAGGATCACATAGTTTTCATTGTGGATCCAAGACAACAATAAAGAAACCTTGGTCTTAGATTTTTGAAATTAAATCTACGATATCTAGAATATAAAACACACTATTTATTATCAAAATACGTGCAATAGAATGGCTTTATGGTCAATACACCCTTTTATTTCTATTTACTTCTACTACTAAAATAAAAGGTGGGCCGAAGTTATTCCTAATTCAATTAATAGAACGGAGACTAATTACGTGTTATCTTAGGAATGTCTCTATACATCAAAGTATCTACTGGTTTAAGCTCAAATTTGATCTCTTTCCATGTACTTCACAAGCGGCAGCTATTCAGGACTCACTTACAAGCCCTCACAGATAATTGTAACCCTCAGCAGCGAATCGTCCTTCATTACGAGCTTGCACATGCCTAGAGCTACTCAGTTAGCTTCAGCACCTGGCGCATTACCCCCAAGGGGTGGCTAAAAGTTCCTCCACCAGGCTATGGTACGGAATCATCACGAATCTCGGTCAGGGAAACAGAGGCATATACCAAACATGGAATACCCCAAGCCCCCGGAATAACACCTGGTGAGGGCCAATCTTGGGTGAAATAAATACAGCTTCTATCTTTCAATAAAGTCGTCCTTTCAATAAATCAACAAAGCCAAAGTGATCTCTCTTCATTGGTTCCCTACTACAGTACCAGATGAATATGATCTCCACCAGACATACGTAGGGCTTTGCTAGTACACAGAGTGGATACCACAGTTCTTCTGTCTATCAATAACTGCATGCATTGCACAGTGAATGTGAAGAAGTAGACCATTATCTCAGCAATAATGAAGCCAAAGCTAATATTTGCAGTGAATCCTCCTGTTAAGTAGTCCTTTACATGATAGGACTCCCAAACCTGTAGTGCCCTTTTCATCATTTCTTCGCATGTACCCCTTGGCTAGCATTTAAGTAATGCTGTAGTTCCACCTGTTTCCGCCTGTGATTTATAAATAGCTTCGGCACAGAATAAGAAACGGTCTCTCCAACACATAAATGGCTGGAGTTCATTCTCATCATCTTTGGTAAATCAGAGTCCTAGAACATTATAACATACTCTAGTTTTTGTGAATACTTCAATTTAGGTTTAATAGTACATCCCAACGAGGGACGACCATGCTTATTTCAATTTATCTCTCAACTTGGATCCCGTGGGCGGGCCTTGGAGAAAGTTTACTTGCATAAGCAACAGAGTTGTAGATCTTCAGACAATAGGCACACCAGAGCTTTAGATCCAAATACATTTCTAGTAGAAGTAAACATATTAGTAACAGACCCTTCTTAAAAGGTCTAAAGGGTGGCTTCCATAACAGATGTATTGATCACCAACTACTCGAAGACAGGCTCAATGTGGCATGTCCCTTTGTAACGATCAAGACTAGTAGATCCGTCGGTCCACTGATTGTCCATGTACTGATCAGAGATTCATGCTACCACAACCTAGCATAGAGACTCCAGGTTGCAGGTTACTCAGAATGCTAACAAGATATCAATATACTGGTTTTCGTATTCAGGGTATAATAAGTCAATTTTGTACTCTTTAACACCACTTTGAATCCAACACACTTTTAGTCTCTGTTTGTGATGACATAAATCCTCCACCACAACTCAACAGATTAAATAATTCCCAACCAACAACAAAGTCTATCGGCAAATGAATTAGGCGTTAATGAAACTTTTTCCGCAAGAATCTTACAAACTTCCCAACGATAATATTATCAACTAATCAGAATGTTTGAATTAATAGACCATATGAGTTACAAACACATCATTATTGTATACTCTTTTTCATATATGGCACCAACCCCATTTTCTTTTTGGCATCCAAAATACTAACCTAACTAATAAAAGAAATTACCTCTGGCGGTGGTATATGTTGTATATAAATCCTAGTAGGAAAATAGGCGGAATTCAAAAGGGTATGAAAAACAAAAGAAGAATAGGTGCAAACGTAAATCAAGACGCTGAAATGAAAAATAAGAAGAACCAATAAGATGAAAAATTGTAATGTAAAATAGGTTGAGTTCGAATTCATAGAATTCTGTCTAATAGATATGGGATTGTCTATAACAAAATCAAATTATAACTTCCATTTCTTATTGAATTAACAGTCAGTGTGCTATCGGACATTTTTTAATTCGATAATTTTCACAAACAAAGATTTCGACATATTTTTATTTAATATTATTTAGTGTATATTATTGTAGGCAATAATCCTACTACTTTGGTTCTGGGGTTTCTACACTTGACAAAAAAAGCCTTAGGGCGTATCGTCAAATCATTGGTCAATTTACCGATTATTGGCCTTTCCACCAGAACAAGATACCTAATATTCTATAACTGCTCTAGTAGTTAAAGGTCAGAGATATTGTTGGTCAAGCCAATTAATGTCCATGACTTATGAAGTACGGCTTAATTATTAGGAAATAATCGAGTTAGTACCTCAGCTACCAGGTGCTGACAGATGGTGCTAACAGGAGAATGGAAGATGTTAAATACCGGAGCTCCTTTGGCGTTCCGGTTGGTGGAGCGACTCTGGGACCGGAATTTTAACATTTGCAGGAACTACAATGTTGATAAAATTTAGGTCCTGTCGGGGAATAATACAATTACATATTCCTATTCATCCCGATCTGCACCTGCCTTTATACTGATTAGATACAAAATTATCGATTTTTGAAACAAGGAATTAAAGTAAGTCGATCTTGGCCTTAACCTCGCTTTTTGAGGGGAGAAATCTGGATTATTTGGGGGGAGCCAAGGAATTTGGTAAACAGACTACTCATTATGGAATTGATTAACCTTTGTCTTATTTTACACAAAGCCCACAGGGGTATATCTATGTTGTTGGCAGGGTGGGTGAACGTACTTTCATGAAGAAATGATCTTTACAGAATGAAAAGAATCTGGAGGTCATTAATGAAGAAAATGTTTCAGAATCAGGGTAGCTCTAGTTTACGGCCAGATGAATGAACTACCCGGGCTCAATATGCGAGTTGGTTTGACTGCCCTAACGATATTTGGAATATTTTCAGATGTTCAATGAACAAGATTATTACTTCTATTATCCGACAATATCTTCCGTTTCGTCCAGCAGGATCCAAAATTACTCAACCTTGCTGGGTTGAATGCCTTCTGCTATCGGTTATCAACCGACCCTTTTTCTTCCTTTCAGAGTACTCAAATGGGTTCTTTACAGAAGAATTACTTCACCAAACAAGGGTCCGCCATTCTACCTATTCAAACGGTTTATGTACCTGCAGACGATTTGACCGACCACTGCCCGCTACCACATTGCACATTTAGATGCTACCCCACCGTATTATTACTATCAAGAGGGTTGGCCCGCAAAAGGGATCTATCAGCGGTAGATCCTTCTAGATTCAACCGTCAACCATGCTTCAACCTTGTGGATCGTTGGTGAGGAACATTATATGAAACACGCGCAAAGCGTTAAGCAAACTTTTACAACGCTATAAAGAACTTCGGGACATTATAGCTATCGCTTGGGTTAGACAATGGTATCAAAGAGGATCGTTTAGCATGTATGAAAATACGCCTTGTCAGGTGGGCGATGTTTTCTTATACAACCCCTTTTGTACGTAACGAAGTCTTTACCAGTTCTCCAGGAAATATGTTGGTCCTAGCTTAGAAACCATTAGAGGTTTCAATGAGAGTCACTTTCTGGAGAATTCGGCGGATAACTTCCCTGAACAGGCCTTTTATTTGGTGATAATATAGATGAAGAAGCTACCGCAAAGGCTATCAACTTAGAAATGGAAGCAATTTGAAAGTGACACTTAAATCTTTACGTGTACTGACCCCTAATCAAGATTGTTTTGGATTCAGAAAGTGAAAGAAATCATTTTATCTACGAATAGTGGTCCAAGTTGGTGTATTGCAAATCCGTACTCCCCTATTACTACAGCTGTGGATATAGGAGTTTTACGGGAGGGTAAATGCATCTAGAAGGACCAATGGTTAACGATAAGCTCTAATGGGTGGTTGCTGCTGGGGAATGAAGCAATAATGAGATCACTATTTTAGTAAATGATGATGCTGCGGAAAGGGGTGATATTGATCCCAAAGAAGCTACTACAAACTCTTGAAACAGCAAGAAGGAAATTTGAAAGAAAAAGCCGGAAAGAAAGAGACAAATAATTAGAAGTGAAATCTAGCCCTCCGACGAGCTGAGGACAAGAGTCGAGGGCTTTTGTCAATGCGATTTCTGTAACTGGATTTAAGGGAACTTTCAATAATTTAGAAAAAGTTCGGTTTCGAGAATCCTATTTTGATTGGATTCTGTCAAGATCAATCAAGCAGAATCCAATTTTGATACAAAGACAATTAAAAAAATGAAAAAAAAGAAAAGTTGGGACAAAAGAAACTTATTAGATATGTAAGTCAATGGTATCTAATAGGGGTTTCACACCTACTATTAGTTGAACCAATGACTCACCGCATTGTAAACGATACTCCTATCGCTGAGTTAGAAGTGGGTCATTCATGATCCCAAAGAAAACCAAACGGGACTATCTAATCGTTTGGATTATATAAATATCCAATTACTTCTGAGCCAATACTAATCCTAAGTAAAAGCACTCCAAACTACTTAGGATGTTTGGATTATGAATATTAATCTTGACAAGGGAAATTAGATACAAGATAAAATATGTCAACTCACAAACATGTAAATTAAGTAAAGGCTATAGCTCAGTTTGGTAGAGCACCTCGTTTACGCGCGCCAATGTTTTTCAGGAGTGCGTCTATGATACAATCCAAAATTGGATCTTATTGAGAATCGATGTCTTACTCCATAACTTTGAGGGAACAATAGCCTGACAAGGGTTCAGGTCCGATTTGCGTTATCTCTTTTAGATGCCAAAGACCCTACCATTGATTTGAGATATTGATAAAGGTGGAAATACAGAATTTCAATGCTGAAACAATGAGTACAAGGTCCTCAAAAATCTCTTTTCGTCCTATGAACTTTAAGGTGTATGAAGTTTCATATTTGATTTTTACAAAGACAGACGATAGAGACTTCATTTAACCAAAATGGTCTGGGCCTGAGGCAGGAAACCTAAACGTCAGAATAATCCCAACCTATGAAACACTTTGGTAGTGTTCACTGGATCAAATCCCAAATAATGAATCAGAGCACGTAGGGCCATCTCCTATATCTTATTTTTATAAAGAGAAAAATATGGATACGAACTATATTTCTATCAGTTAATGAAAAGGCCAATGCAAAAAAAATGCATGTTGGGTCTTTGAAATACGTTCAGATCATTTTGATAATAATCAGTTTGGAAGCTATTTTACCGTAGGAAAGGTCTACGGTTCGAGTCTGTGTAGCCCTAAATTGAAATTGGAAATACAAAATTAACTATCATTTTTTATTCTTTTCATTCTTTTTGTTGCTTGTAACTTGTATTAGCAGTTTCAGCGAACCAAATGAGTCCTAGAAAAAAATGACTCATTGGGATTAATTTAAGAAGACTAGAAAACTGCAATAAAAACACATTTGAAGAGATCAATCAATACTTATCCAATCATGAATAAACGAGGTCCCATTTCGTGATCCAAGGAATAACCACGACATTGTTGTTGTGGACAAACCAAAGTTTATTGAAAAACGAATGGAAGTTTCATTGTCAACAATTTTGAAATAAGTCTGATATACCTTACCTATACAACGAGGGCAGAAACAAAAGGCAGGGTCTTTATTATTGTTTTATGTATTCAATCGAAGAAGAAATCAGAGCAGTTCTAACCAATTCAATTCCTAAAAAAAAAAAAAAAAATCTATCCTTTTTACTAAAAAATTTCAAAAATCCAGAAGCTTGAAATTCTTAAACAAAATCAAATCCGAATTCTTTTTTTTTTTGTTGGAAGTTGCTTTTTCTTAAAATCTAGGGAAAACAAGAATAATTTGTCTAAGCGTAATAATTAGAGTTATACTAACTAAAGAAATTTCAAGATAAATAAAAAAATGAGTATAGGATCCCCTAGTCATCATAAATCTTAAAAGAGCGATATGAATAAACAAACTAGACTACTGAATGGTTTTGGTCAAAATGCAAAATGCATTTTGTATTTGACTCAAACGATTATGGACGACTTGACAACTTCCATTTGAATCGACCGATCTTGTATATTTCCAAGTTCATAGGAGTGGGTCTATGTTTTGCTTTACGAATGTGAGTCTTTTTGGGCATTTCTAATAATATCAAGTCTTATTCCTATTTTGGCATTTTTTCATTTCAGGATTTTAGCCCACGATTAGGAAAGGCCGGGAAGGCACTTTCAGTTATGAATCGGGTATACCGAACCGATGGGCGACGACGCTTGATTTACAATTTCGAATCCGTTATTATATGTTTGCTTTAGTTTTGTTGTTTTGATGTTTAAAACGGTCTTTCTATATCCATACCGGGCAATGAGTTTCGATGTATTGGGTGTATCTGTTTTTACCGAAACTTTGATTTCGTGCTTATCTTAATTGTTGGTTTAGTTTATGCATGGCAGAAAGGAGCATTGGAATGGTCTTAGCTCTTGACTATTCAGACAATAAAAGAAAAAGGAAAAAAAGAGTGAAAAAGTTATATAATTCATTAAGGTTTCCTTTACTCGATCGAACAACTGAAAATTCCGTTATTTCAACTACATTAAACGATCTTTCTAATTGGTCAAGACTCTAGTTTAATGGCCCTTCTTTTATGGTACAAGTTGTTGTTTTATTGAATTTGCTTCACTAATAGGATCACGATTCGACTTTGATCGTTATGGACTAGTACAAGATCGAGTCTAGACAAGCGGATCTTATTTTAACAGCCGGAGTTTTAGTAACAATGAAAATGGCCCCCTCCTTCGAGTAAGATTATGACAAATGCCCGAACCAAAATATATTTATTGCTTTCTTATAGGAGCCTGTACAATTGATAGGAGGCTAAAATATGTTCAAGTTCAGATTCTTATAAGTACTGTTCGAGGGTCGATAAGCTAATTCCGTGGATGTCTGTTGCCCTTTGGGTTGTCCCTAAACCAGGAAGCAGTTATGACTACCGCGCAAAACTAAGAAAGTAAATATCTCGAGAAATTTATGAAGATAGAATTAGACCTGAACAAACAAATCGGTGTTTTACAACCAATCACAAGTTTCACGCCAATATTGGACTTGCAGTCTGAATACTGAAATTTTGATCAAAGATTCCCTCTACCAACGCCATCTACTCCAGATCCCCGTGAACCACTTTTAATATAAGGGTTCAATTATCTTCTCACGAAATTTATAAATTAGGTAGGACCACTCTTTTACTGTACAGAATTAACGAATAATAAATTTTGGGGTCCATCTTCATTGGATCGAGAATGAGAAATATTCTAAATAAAAAAATGCAGGAGATAAAAGGGTGTAAGGTCGTTTGTCCCTTAGCTAAAGATCAAGCATCAGGATGAATTCATAGATCTTTGAGCTTTGATTAACATCAAGGAATAGAGACTTTACAAATAAAGCCTGAGGGATTGGCGATTCCATTGCTGTCATTTTAATGTATGTATATAGCTTTAATTATCTACGTTCCCAATATTGCTACTATGATCTATGCTTAACGCGGACTCTTAGCTAGTATTATCTTACCAGAATCGAATCTGGTATTGGATCAACCAGAAGAAGGTATGTATAAAATATTTACAGCTTCAAGAGGAAGGTCCCCAATTAAATCCATTTCTGGAGTTTGGAAAGCGCGGATTTTTCAAGAACGAGAATCTTATGATATGTTGGAATCTCTTATGAATTAATCATCACAGCCCTTAAAACGTATATTAATGCCAGAAAGTTACCAAGATGGGGATGGCCCTTTGGAAAGAATTATATTGCTCTATGAATTTTATGAGAATACAAGACCTGCTCATTGAATGATTAAAGAAAATTTACATATCTAAAGAGATTTAAAGGATTATTACTTTTCTATTCTAGATTAATAATAAAGAGATCTCATTTGTATTACTATATATTGGAAGCGACGATATGGATTATAGATGAGGCTAACAATCCCAATTAGAAAATTCGTTTAGGGATTCTTACCATTTTTTTTTTCATAGGAGCCGAACCATCAAACGAGGATTCTGCATCATGAACTTCGTACTGGGCCTATTTCTTAGATTTAGCTTAGATCAGTTCGATAAAGTCATGTATCGGAAGGAATTGGGAGAATTGAATGGGCGGAAATAACATTTTGAACGAAAGAAAAAAAGCGTTTCTAAATTTCATTTTAGAATATTTAGTTTAGAATAATAATAATATTTTAAAATGAAATTTAAACTTCTACCATCTATAAATATCAAATGAATGAGAATTATTTCTCGTAAATATAGAAAAGAAGTATGTATGCCAGTCCATATTCAGAAATGAATATGGATCTTGCTTCTATCAATTACTTTCTAAAAGGTCTTATACAACGAAACCTGTATCTGGAACCAATTTGAACTGGTACTTTACGAGGATTTCAGTCCTCTATACTCTACGACATATCCTCAGATCATTTCAATGGAACATTCAAAATCCTCATTTTAGGAGAGGACTGGGGTCTATGTCGAATTAAAGGTACAGGAATTACAAAGTTTTTCCCCAAGTCCTGTATGCTAATTTATTAGGTCTTTAAAAAGACGACTTTACACCAAGTTGTAAGGATTTCATTGTATGAAGTAATGCTGGCATGATTGTGAATCATTCAATTAGGATTCCTTTTCTAAATTTAGATATGTATTCTATATCACATGTGATAAGAAGAAGTCATTTACCCCATACGTTGAAAAAAAAAAAAAATGAGAAAAGAATTGAACCGCCAGCAAAAAGAAAAAAAGGGGTGGGATAGATAGAAAATAAGCTTTTGGAGATGAGGACTTGAACCCTCACGATTTTAAAAGTCGACGGATTTTCCTATTACTATAAATTTCATTACTGTCGAGTATTGACATATAGAACAGGACTCTATCTTTATTCTCATCCAATTAATTAATCAGTTCTTTAAAAAAGACTAAAAACTATCAGACTACGGGTGGGGTGATTTGATGAATGAATATTCGATTCTTTCTTGAATGTGGAATCAATTCCCACCAATTCTTCTATTTTTCATCTAAAAATACAGATGCAGACTCGGGCCGTCATTCCTTTTTTTAGATATTTTAGTATTCAATAGATCATTTATCCTTCATCTTTTCTGAAGTTTCGATGAAAAGATTCATTCTACTCTAAACAGTCAACTCCATTTGTTTTAGAACAGCTACATCAGTCTCTGCACCCTATCCCTTTTCTTTATGAACCTTTATTTTGGAAGACAGGATTTGAGAAAGCTCAGGATTGCCCATTTTTTTTTTTTAATTCGGGTTTCTCTGGTTGCAGAAGTTATCACCTAGTAGGTTTCATACCTTGCTGAGCTCAATCCAATTAGAGTCCATCAGCGTCTACCGATTTCGCCATATCCCCTTCCCTTTTGTTTTGAGATTAGGATCTCATTATGAGATCATTTTTTTTTCATTTCTTAGAACCTTTTGACATTTTTGCGATTTAAGGTATCGATTACCATCTCTAAAAGGTTACCTTTCTAAACCTGTATTTGCTCAATCAAAATTGGATTTTATCCCTTGGTATATCAACCGTTCAATATAGATTGACATACCCTTTCATATCATTTCAATACCAACTTTCCATATGGTTGGTATATGCAGAAGGGATCGATTCTTTTTTTTTCTTAATTGCCTCCTTTACGGAACGAAAATAGAAGATGTCCGATTAGACCATAATTATAACAAGTAAATAATTCAACTTCTTCGAAAAATAGAAAAAAAAGTAGAATTGTTATAATATAACTAAAGAATTATAATAAAAAGAATTTCAATGGAATTAAAAATCCAATTTGACTATACCAAACAAATATTTACAAGATTGACTATCGATCAAATGAGATCAATTTCTATTTGAGATAAAGAACTTCAGTTCTATGTCGCTATATGAATCATTATGTTCTATAATATTCACTATTTATTTTGGTGAAATTCTAGATTTGATTTTCTACTATGTTTCTATAGACGGTACACTGTACTAATACTATAAGTGTATTGAATTCCTATACATAGAAAATTTTATTATTTTTATTATGTGGGGCCGCCCAGCTCAGGGTTTCGAGCGTCGCATTTGTAATGCGATGGTCGTCGATTCGATTCCGATAGCGGGCTTTTCCTATATTACCTTTTTGTTCCATTCCATTGAAGACTGAAAAAGTTTCTTCCTTAATCCATTTGTTAACATAAGATAGGAACTCCCCAACTAGGCCAGGGAAAAGTTTTATATATAATAATAGTAATGAAGATCTGACTATTTATCCCATTTTCCATTCTTCTTTACTCTTCTTTATAAGACCAACCACACTACTTTGGTAAAACTTCCTTCAGGTAGTTCAGTTTTCGTTTAAGTTTTGTTCTGCAAAATGCAACTTTAAAAAAGGAGTCTTTATGTCGCGTTACCGAGGACCTCGTTTGCAAAAAATACATAAATCTGGGGGCTTTACTGGGACTAACAATAAAAGTCCTAAAGCTGTTGGCTAGTGATCTTAGAAATCAATCGCGTTCCGGGAAAAAATCTCAGCTATCGTATTCGTCTAGAAGAAAAGCAAAGTGCGTTTTCATTATGGTCTTACAGAACGGCAATTACTTAAATACGTTCGTATCGCCGGAAAAAGCAAAAGAGTTCAACAGGTCAGTTTTACTACAATTACTTGAAATGCGTTTGGATAACATCCTTTTTCGATTGGGTTATGCAAACTTCGACTGTTCCATAACCGCCCATAATTGGTTAACTTCCCATAGACATATTTTAGTGAATGGGCGTACATAGTAGATATACCAAGCTACCGCTACCAAACCCCAAAGATCTTATTACGGCGAAGAAGGATGAACAAAATCCCAGAACTCTGATTCAAAATTCTCTCCGCTCATCCCCTCATAAGGATAAAGGAAGTTTACACTTTTTTGACCCATTTCAGCATCCCAATATAAAGGATTAGTGAATCAAATAATAGATAGTAAATGGGTAGGTTTGCAAATAAATGAATTATTTAGTCGTGAGTATTATTCTCGCCAGACTTAAACCTAAACTCGAAGAAAATAGCAATGATTTCAGGGTTCCTTTTATCAAATTTATCAAATTACCCTAAGGTTACGTAAGAAAAATAAGGGATCCCCCGGTTTTATCGCATTTATGGATTTAAAGAACCAAATAGCCAAGGGCTATTTTATACCCTTCTTTCCGAAGTATTCTTCCCTAGTTTAGGTGTCACGTCAATTCGAAAGAGAGAAGTCTATCTCCAATCAAAGGTGTAAACTTCTATTGGAATAAAGGTTTTCCATTGCTATTTGTGCAAATTGATTATTTGTTAATCAACCGAGTTAACAAAATTAAAGTGAAAAGTATTACACGGAAGAGGAAGAGTTCGAACCCTCGGTAAACAAAAGCCTACATAGCCCAGTTCCAATGCTACGCCTTGAACCCACTCAGCCATCTCTCCTACATAATGATTATGAACAAAAACCTGAGTGAATAGCTGAGATTCTTCAATTCCATTATAAAATTCCCCATTATTGGATAGGTACGACTAGGACCAATCATTTTGAACTATCTATTCAAATAAATATGAAAGGCCTATCATTTTGTTTTTCAAATCAATCTGTTTTTATGTTGCTTTCATGCTGTACAATTTCTTTTCTTTTTCGGATGATTTTCCCGCAGGTCGGATGAGAAAAAATTGTAGAATGGATTACTATTTATGTCTAGATCGCGGACAAATGGAAATTTTGATAAGACCTTTTCAATTGGCCAATATCTGTACCAATGGGTAAACAACTTCAGGAGAAAGGAGGCATTTACTATTACAGGATGGTGTGGTTTGATTCTTTTTCATCTCTCGTAGGGAAAGACGCACAATTCAAGGAAAATTAAAGGAAATCTACGCTTGTTGAAAGGTGAAGTTTGAAATGAAACAATCCCTTCTGTCGTGTATCTCGATTAATGCAACCTCAGACTATGTTTCCATTTTGATTTCTAGTATTGGGCGAAAGGTTACACCCCTAGGAGTTGTGTATTATGAAGTCAATCCTACTTCACTAAGTACCAATAGGCATAGGAAGAAATCACCTAGGAATCCAACAACAGGAAAACCTTGTTCAAATTACCCCCTTCCTTCTTGCTCAGGCCTAAAAGAATGGTTAGGACAACATCCATCTCATTCGTACTTTGGATACCATACAACCATCGAAAGGCTGTTGGTGACTAATTCCTCTAAATTAAGAGAGGCGTTGAAAACAAAGAAATTGCTGAGTTCTCATTTCTATCTAATCTAGTCCAACATGTTTCATGTTAAAAGATCTCTTGCAGGAGGTTGGCTGGCGATTTCTTGTAAAAACACTAGCCTGCTCAGTCCATAATGAGAATATTTTCACCTACTTTCTTTTGTTTCATGTAGTGATTCTCCTTATGCACATGAGGAGGCCAATATGAGATGAAATCTCACGTACAGTTCTGGAACGGAGATTCTTTTAATTAGATGGCGACCGTAACGGATGTCAGCTCAATCCAGAAGGAAATTATGCAGGCTTTACAAATTATTATGAAGCTATACATTAAGTGATCCTATGATCGAAGTTATATACTCTATAATATAGGTCTTATCCACAAGTAATGGAGAACATGCAAAAGCTTTGGAATATTGACACCAGGCTTTCAGGGCAAAACCCTTCTTACCGCAAGCTTTTAATATGTAAGCCGTGATCTGTCATTACATTACGACTATCTCACTATAAATAAAAAATCGAAAAAGAAAATATAGGCTTTCTACCTTGTGCATCGTCGTCTAAACTCCGATTTTATCAGCTACATGAAAAACTTCATAGAAGTCGAAATAGGAAGAAATAGATATTCTTTTTCTATGGATAAAAAAAAGGATCCAATTGACAGAGAGAGCACCGTAAAGATCAATTAGTATTGAGGTCGATGAGCGCCTCATGCGTACTTATGTCATAATAGATGAACACTTACGATCGATCCAGATCATAATTTAATAGAAAGAACTTAAAGTAGATAAATAGGAGGTCAAAAAGAAAACAAATTCTATTATAGAAATCTCCCAAGATTTACTAATTATTTGACTGTTGGCAGGTCTCTTTATATGTGTTGTCAAAAGGAGACTCAATTATTCTTAGGAGCCAGAAGTGAAAATTTTGGTGAATAGATCCGTAAAAACTTCTTTCGAAAATAGTTACGGGTCATTTCTCAAGAACAATAGCTAAGGACCTGATACCACTTGGATCTGGAACCTACATGTGCTATTTGGATAAGCCATACCAGCATTTGGAGATTTCTCGAAAAATCTATAAATTTGGTAGGTATAAAACTCTCCAAAATTGGCTTGGTTTCAAGATGTAGAATCTATGTTGAATCACCATTTAGCGGGGCTAAACGATCTCTCTCTTGGGCAGGGCATCAAGTATCTTTACCGATTAACCAAAATGGAGTGGGTCAGGAATATTCTCATGAATTTTAAATCAGGATCTTTGGTCTTATCAAGTTTTGCCGAGGTACCCATTTTCACCTTGAATTGGTCAAAATATGAATTCTGACTTTCGTGGAGGATTAGATCCAAGGGGTCTGTGGTTGACCGATATTTTGATTTCATTTATTTGCAGTTCTGTTCTGATAGCAGGTCACATGTATGACCAACTGGGGCATTGGTCATGGCCTGGCATTTTAAGCTCATAAGGTCCGTTTGGGTCAGAATATAAAGGCCTATATCAGAATCTATGTCATCATATTATCTCTTAACCTAGCGATGTTAGGCTCCTTAACGATTGTTGTAGCTCATCATATGTATTCCATGCCCCTTATCCATATCTAGCTACTGACTACGGTACAACTGTCATTGTTCACACATCACATGTGGATTGGTGGATTTCTCATAGTTGGTGCTGCGCATGCATTTTATGGTAAGAGACTATGATCCAACTACTCGATACAACGATCTATTAGATCGTGTCCTTAGGCATCGTGATGCAATCATATCCCATCTCAACTGGGCATGTATCTTTTGGGCTTTCATAGTTTTGGTTTGTATATTCATAATGATACCATTAGGGCGTCCTCAAGATATGTTTTCAGATACCGCTATACAATTACAACCTGTTTTTGCTCAATGGATCCAAAACACCATGCTTTAGCCCCAGTGCAACGGCTCCTGGTGCAACGGCAAGCACCAGTTTAACTTGGGGGGTGGCGATTTAGTAGCAGTGGGTGGGAAAGTGGCTTTGGCTATTCCACTAGGAACTGCTGACTTTTGGTACATCATATCCATGCATTTACGATTCATGTCACGGTATTGATACTCCTGAAAGGAGTTCTATTTGCTCGTAGCTCCCGTTTGATACCAGTAAAGCAAAGTTAAACTGTGGTGCTTGCCACGTTGCAGGAGCCGTTGCACCAGGGGCTAAAGCATGGGTGTTTTGGATCCATTGAGCAAAAACAGGTTGTAATTGTATAGCGGTATCTGAAAACATATCTTGAGGACGCCTAAGGCGCTCATGGTATCATTATGAATATACAAACCAAAACTATGAAAGCCCAAAAGATACATGCCCAGTTGAGATGGGATATGATTGCATCACGATGCCTAAGGACACGATCTAATAGATCGTTGTATCAGTAGTTGGATCATAGTCTCTTACCATAAAATGGCTGCATGCGCAACACCAACTATGAAATCCACCAATCCACATGTGATGTGTGAACAATGACAGTTGTGTACCGTAGTCAGTAGCTAGATATGGATAAGGGGGCATGGAATACATATGATGAGCTACAACAATCGTTAAGGAGCCTAACATCGCTAGGT
>JAIFAC010000082.1:80218-117718 GCA_026545765.1 Plantago major
CTGGCCTAGTTGGGAGTTCCTATCTTATAAGTTAATAAATGGATTAAGGGAAGAAACTTTTTCAATAGTCTTTAATGGATTGTAATAAAAAGGAAAAAAATAGGGAAAAGCCCGCTATCGGAATCGAACCGACGACCATCGCATTACAAATGCGATGCTCTAACCTCTGAGCTAAGCGGGCCCACATAATAAAAATAATAAAATTTTCTATGCATAGTAATTCAATACACTTATAGTATTAGTGTATAGTGTACTGTCTATAGAAATATAGTAGAAAAATCGTAAAATCTAGAATTTTGGAATAAAATAAATAGTGAATATTATAGAACATAATGATTCATATAGCGATATAGAACTTCTAGTTCTTTATCTCTAAATAGAAATTGGATTCTATTTGATTTGATAGTCAATCTTAAATATTTGTTTGTAGTATAGTCAAATTGGATTTTTTTATTCCATTGGAAATTCTTTTTATTACACCTCTTTAGTTATATTATAATAATTCTACTCTTTTTTTCTATTTTTTCGAAGAAGTTGAATTATTTACTTAGTTATAATTATAACTAATCGGACATTCCTCGGCTTTCGTTCGTAAAGGAGGCAATTAAGAAAAAAAAAAAGAATCGATCCTTCAAGTATACCAACTTACATGGGAAAAGTTGCAGTAATAAAAACATATAGAAAGGGTATATGTCAATCTATATTGAATTGCCGATATACCAAGGATAAAATCCAATTTGATTGGAGCAAATACAGGTTTAGAAAGAAAATCTTTTTTTAGAGATGGTAATCGATACCTAAACCTAAAAAATGCAAAGGTTCCTGCAGAAATGAAAAAAAAAAAATGATCTCATAATGAGATCCTAATCTCAAAACAAAAGGGAAGGGGATATGGCGAAATCGGTAGACGCTACGGACTTAATTGGATTGAGCCTTGGTATGGAAACCTACTAGGTGATAACTTTCAAATTCAGAGAAACCCCGGAATTAAAAAAAAATGGGCAATCCTGAGCCAAATCCTGTCTTCTCAAAATAAAGGTTCATAAAGCGAAAAGGGGATAGGTGCAGAGACTCGATGGAAGCTGTTCTAAAACAAATGGAGTTGACTGCGTTGGTAGATGAATCTTTTCATCGAAACTTCAGAAAAGATGAAGGATAAACGGATCTATTGAATACTAAAATATCTAAAAAAAAGGAATGACGGCCCGAGTCTGCATCTGTATTTTTTTAGATGAAAAATAGAAGAATTGGTGGGAATTGATTCCACATTCAAGAAAGAATCGAATATTCATTCATCAAATCACCCCACTCCGTAGTCTGATAGTTTTAGTCTTTTTTTAAAGAACTGATTAATTAATTGGACGAGAATAAAGATAGAGTCCCGTTCTACATGTCAATACCGACAGCAATGAAATTTATAGTAATAGGAAAATCCGTCGACTTTTAAAATCGTGAGGGTTCAAGTCCCTCTATCCCCAAAAGCTTATTTTCTATCTATCCTACCCCCTTTTTCTTTTTTGCTGGCGGTTCCCAATTCCCTTTTCTCATTTTTTTTTTTTCAACGTATGGGGGCGTAAATGACTTTCTCTTATCACATGTGATATAGAATACACATCTAAATTTAGAAAGGAATCCCTAATTGAATGATTCACAATCAATAGCATTACTCATACCGAAACTTACAACTTGCAAAGTCGTCTTTTTAAAGACCTAATAAATTACATACAGGACTTGGGGAAAACTTTGTAATTCCCCCCCTGTACCTTTAATTGACATAGACCCCAGTCCTCTCCTAAAATGAGGATGGAATGTTCCATTGGAAATGATCTGGATAGCTCAGTCGGTAGAGCAGAGGACTGAAAATCCTCGTGTCACCAGTTCAAATCTGGTTCCAGATACAGGGTTTCGTTGTATAAGACCTTTTTAGAAAGTAATTGATAGGAAGCAAGATCCATATTCATTTCGAATATGGATCATAATTCTATACTTTTCTATATTTACGAGAAATACCCCATCTATTTGATATTTATAGATGGGTAGAGTTTCTTAAATTTCATTTTAAAATATTATTATTATTCTAAACTAAATATTCTAAAATGAAATTTAAGAAACACTTTCTTTCGTTCAAAATTGTTATTTCCTATTCAATCTCCCAATTCCTTCCGATATGACTTTATCGAACCTATCTAAGCAAATATAATAAATAGGCCCATTACGAAGTTCATGATGCAGAACTCGTTTGATGGTTCGGCTCCTATGAAAAAAAAAAAACGGTAAGAATCCCAACGAATTCCTAATTCGATTGTTAGCCTATCTATAATCCATATATCGCCTAATACATAATACAAATGAGATCTCTTTATTATTAATCTAGAATAGAAAGTACAATCCTTAAATCTCTTTGGATAAGTGTAAATTCCTTTCTTATCATTCAATGAGCATCTTGTATTTCATAAAAATTAGGAGCAATATAATCTTTCCGCAAAGGCCATCCTATCAACTTTCTGGCATTAATATACGTTTTAAGCGCGGATGATTATCATAAGAGATTCCCAACATATCATAAGATTCTCGTTCTTGAAAATCCGCGCTTTTCCAAACCCAGAAAATGGACGGAATTCAGGATTCCTCCTTGAAGCAAATATTTTTATACATACCTCTTCTGGTTGATCCACACCAGATTCGATTCTGGTAAGATGATACACACTAGCTAAGAGTCCGCCGGGTGCTAGATCATAGGCACATTGGGAACGTAGATAATTGTAGCCATATACATATAAAATGACAGCAATGGAATGCCAATCCTCAGGCTTTATTTGTAAAGTCTCTATTCCTTGATAATCAAAGCCCAAAGATCTATGAATTATCCCATGCTTGACTAGCCAAGCGGACAAACGACCCTGCATCTCTTTTATCTCCGCATTTTTTTATTTAGAATATTTCTCATTCTCGATCCAATTTAGGAAGATGGACCCCAAAATTATTATTCGTTAATTCTGTACAGTAAAGAGGTCCTACCTAATTTGCTAACTCGTGAGAAGATAATGAACTTTTATATTGGAAAAAGGGTTCGGTCAGGATCTCAGGAGTAGATGGCGGTTGGTAGAGGAATCTTTGATCAAAATTTCCAGTATTCAGACTGCGTCAATATGAAACTTGTGATTGGTTGTAAAACACCGATTTGTTTGTTCAGGTCTAATTCTATCTTCATAAATTTCTCGAGATATTTTCTTACGAAGTTTTGTTATAGCATCTATAACTGCTTCCGGTTTAGGGGGACAACCCGGCAAATAGACATCCACGGGAATTAGCTTATCGACCCCTCGAACAGTACTATAAGAATCTGTACTGAACATACCTCCTGTAATTGTACAGGCTCCCATAGCAATAACATATTTTGGTTCGGGCATTTGCTCATATAATCTCACTAAGGAGGGGGCCATTTTCATTGTTACTGTTCCGGCTGTTAAAATAAGATCCGCTTGTCTAGGACTCGATCTTGGTACTAGTCCATAACGATCAAAGTCGAATCGTGATCCTATTAGTGAATCAAATTCAATAAAACAACAACTTGTACCATAAAGAAGGGGCCATAAACTAGAGAGTCTTGACCAATTAGAAAGATCGTTTAATGTAGTTGAAATAACGGAATTTTCAGCTGTTCGATCGAGTAAAGGAAACTCAATGGAATTCATAACTTTTCACTCTTTTTTTCCTTTTCTTTTTATTGTCTGAATAGTCAAGAGCTAAGACCATTCCAATGCTCCCTTTCGCCATGCATAAACTAAACCAACAATTAAGATAAGCACGAAAATCAAAGCTTCTATAAAAACAGATACACCCAATACATCGAAACTCATTGCCCATGGATATAGAAAGACCGTTTCAACATCAAAAACAACAAAAACTAAAGCAAACATATAATAACGGATTCGAAATTGTAACCAAGCGTCGCCCATCGGTTCTATACCCGATTCATAACTGGAAAGTTTCTCCGGCCCTTTCCTAATCGGGGCTAAAATCCCCGAAATGAAAAATGCCAAAATAGGAATAAGACTTGATATTATTAGAAATGCCCAAAAAAGATCATATTCGTAAAGCAAAAACATAGACCTACTCCTATGAACTTGGAAAATATACAAGATCGGTCGATTCAAATGGAAGTTGTCAAGTCGTCCATAATCGTTTAGTCAAAACAAATTGCATTTTGACCAAACCATCTAGTCTAGTTTGTTTATTCATATCGCCTTTTAAGATTTATGATGACTAGGGGATCCTATACTTCATTTTTTTATTTATCTGGAATTTCTTTAGTTAGTATAACTCTAATTATTACGCTTAGACAAATTATCTTGTTTTCCCTAGGATTTTTAAGAAAAAAAGCAACTTCCAACAAAAAAAAAAAAAAGAATTCGATTTGATTTTTTGTTTAAGAATTTCAAGCTTCGGATTTTTTGAAATTTTTTTGAGAAAAAGGATAGATTTTTCTTTTTTTTTTTTTAGGAATTGAATTATTAGAATCTGGTTGGATTTTTCTCTTGATTGAATACATAAACATAATAAAGAAGACCCCTGCCTTTTTGTTTCGCCTCGCCAGGTATAGGTAAGGTATATCAGACTTATTTCAAATTGTTGACAATGAAACTTCCATTCGTTTTTCAATAAACTTTGGTTTGTCCACAAATACGTCGGGTTATTCCTGGATCAATGTGAATTCCTCGTTTATTCATGATTGGATAAGTATTGATTCGATCTCTTCAAATGTGTTTTTCTTGCAGTTTTCTAGTCTTCTTTAAATTCAATCCCACGAGTCATTTTTCTAGGACTCATTTGGGTTCGCTGAAACCGCTGGTCAGTTACAAGCAACAAAAAAGAATGAAAAAATAAAAAAAAATGATACAATTTTGTATTTCCAATTTCGGGCTCTAGGGCTATACGGACTCGAACCGTAGACCTTCTCGGTAAAATAGCTCAAACTGATTATTATCAAAATGATCTGAACTATTTCAAAGACCCAACATGCATTTTTTTTTGCATTGGGCTCTTTCATTAACTGATAGAAATATCAGCCAGTCCGCCATATTTTTTCTTTATAAAAAAATAAGATAAGGAGATGGCTCCACGTGCTCTGATTCATTATTTGGGATTCTGATTCAGGAACACTACCAAAGTGTTTCAAGGGGGGGATTATCTTGACGTAGGTTTGCCTCAGGCCTAGACCATTTTAAGTTAAATGAAGTCTCTATCGTTCGTCTTAAAAATCAAATATGAAACTTCATACACCTTAAAGTTCATAGGACGAAAAGAGATTTTTGAGGACCTTGTACTCATTAAGCCTAGCATTGAATTTGTATTCACTTTATGAATATATCAATTCAATGTCAGGGTCTGTTTGGTATCTAAAGAGATACCCAAATCGGACCAACCCTTGTCAGGCTATTGTTCCCTCAAAGTTATGGAGTAAGACATCGATTTCTCAATAAGATCCAATTTAGGATTGTATCATAGACCCCCCTGAAAAACATTGGCGCGCGTGTAAACGAGGTGCTCTACCAACTGAGCTATAGCCCTTACTTAACTTAATGTTTGTGATACATATTTTATCATGTATCTAATTTCTTGTCAAGATTAATATTCCTATAATCCAACATCCTACAGTTTGGAGTGCTTTTACTTAGATTAGTATTGCTTAGAAGTAATTGGATATTTATAATCCAACGATGGGATAGGTCCCGTTTGGTTTTCTTTGGGATCATGAATGACCTACTTAACTCAGCGGTTAGAGTATCGCTTTCATACGGCGGGAGTCATTGGTTCAAATCAATAGTAGGTAGAACTTATTAGATACCATTGACTCCGATATCTAATAAGTTTTTGTCCCATTTCTTTCTTTTTTCATTTTTTAATTGCCTTGTATCAAAATTGGATTCTGCTTGATTGACTCGACAGAATCCAATCAAAATAATTTCGAAACCGAACTTTTCAAATTATTGGAAAGCCCCAACCAGTTATGAAATCGCATTGACAGCCTCGACTCTTGTCCTAGCTCGTCGGAGGCTAGATTTGCCTCAATTATTTGTCTCTTTCCTTCCGCTTTTTTCAAATTTTCTTCTGCTGTTTCAAGAGTTTGCAGAGCTTCTTTTGGATCAATATCACTCCCCCTTTCCGCATCATTTACTAAAACAGTGATCTCATTATTGCCTATTCTAGCAAAACCACCCATTAGAGCCATCGTTAACCATTGGTCCTTCAGACGCATTCTCAAAATCCCTATATCCACAGCTGTAGCAATAGGGGCATGATTTGGTAATACACCAACTTGACCACTATTCGTAGATAAAATGATTTCTTTCACTTCTGAATCCCAAACAATTCGATTAGGGGTCAGTACACAAAGATTTAAGGTCATTTCTTCAAATTGCTCTCCATTTCTAAGTTGATAGCCTTCGCGGTAGCTTCATCTATATTACCTACCAAATAAAAGGCCTGTTCAGGAAGACCGTCGAATTCTCCAGAAAGGATCAATTGAAACCCTCTAATGGTTTCTGCTAGACCAACATATTTCCCTGGAGAACCGGTAAAGACTTCTGCTACAAAAAAGGGTTGTGATAAGAAACGCTCAATTTTACGCGCTCTTGCTACGGTTAAACGATCCTCTTCGGATAATTCGTCTAACCCAAGGATAGCTATAATGTCCTGAAGTTCTTTATAGCGTTGTAAAGTTTGCTTAACGCTTTGCGCGGTTTCATAATGTTCCTCACCAACGATCCGGGGTTGAAGCATGGTTGACGTTGAATCTAAAGGATCTACTGCTGGATAGATCCCTTTTGCGTCCAACCCTCTTGATAGTACGGTAGTAGCATCTAAATGTGCAAATGTGGTAGCGGGCGCAGGGTCGGTCTATTGGTCTGCATGTACATAATCTGCTTGAATAGAAGTTATGTACACTTGTTTGGTTAAAGCAATTCTTTCTTGTAAAGAACCCATTTGGGTACTCAGGGTCGGTTGATAACCGTCAGCAGAAACATTCTACCCAGCAAGGCCGAGACTTCGGATCCTGCTTGGACGAAACGGAAGATATTGTCGATAAATAGAAGTACGTCTTGTTCATTAACATCTCGAAAATATTCCGCCATCGTTAGGGCAGTCAAACCAACTCGCATACGAGCCCCAGGTGGTTCATTCATCTGGCCGTAAACTAGAGCTACCTTTGATTCTGAAATATTTTCTTCATTAATGACTCCAGATTCTTTCATTTCCATGTAAAGATCATTTCCTTCATGAGTACGTTCACCCACCGCCAAATACAGATACGCCCCGTGGTCTTTGGCAATATTGTTAATCAATTCCATAATGAGTACCGTTTTACCAACTCCGGCTCCCCAAATAATCCGATTTTCCCCCGCGGCGATAAGGGGCTAAAGATCGACTACTTTAATTCCTGTTTCAAAAATCGATAATTTTGTATCTAACTGTATAAAGGCAGGTGCAGATCGATGAATAGGAAATGTTGTACGAGTCTCGACAGGACCTAAATTATCAACAGGCTCCCCAAGCACGTTAAAAATTCGTCCCAGAGTCGCTCCACCAACCGGAACGCTTAAAGGAGCTCCGGTATTCATCACTTCCATTCCTCTCGTTAGACCATCTGTAGCACTCATAGCTACAGCTCTAACTCGATTATTTCCTAATAATTGCTGTACTTCACAAGTCACATTAATTGGTTGACCAACAATATCTCGACCTTTAACTACTAGAGCGTTATAAATATTAGGCATCTTGCCTGGTGGAAAGGCTACATCTAGTACCGGACCAATGATTTGGACGATACGCCCCAGGCTTTTTGTCAAGTGTAGAAACCTCAGAATCCAAAGTAGTAGGATTAATGCTCATAATAATATACTAAATAATATTAAATAAAAATATGTCGAAATCTTGTTTGTGAAAATTATCGAATTCAAAAAAAGAAATGTCCGATAGCACATCGATCAGTTAATTCAATAAGAAATGGAAGTTAGCACTCGATTTTGTTATAGACAATCCCATATCTATTAGACAGAATTCTATGGAATTCGAACCCAAACTCTATTTACATTACAATTTTTCTATCTTATTGGTTCTTCTTATTTTTCATTTCAGCGTCTTGATTTACGCCTATAACCTATTCTTTCTTTTTGTTTTCATACCCTTTTTGAATTCCGCCTATTTTCCTACTAGGATTTACATATACAACATATACCACTGTCAAGAGGTAATTTCTTATTAGTTAGGTTAGGTATTTTGATGCCAAAAAGAAAAATGGGGTTGCGCTATATATATGAAAGAGTATACAATAATGATGTGTTTGGTAACTCACATGGTCTAATAATCAAACATTCTGATTAGTTGATAATATTATCGTTGGGAAGTTTGTGAAAGATTCTTGCGAAAAGTTTCATTAACGCCTAATTCATTTGTGTCGAGTAGACCTTGTTGTTGTTGTCAGAATTATTAATTCATGAGTTGTAGGGAGGATTTATGTCACCACAAACAGAGACTAAAGCAAGTGTTGGATTCAAAGCGGGTGTTAAAGAGTACAAATTGACTTATTATACTCCTGAATACGAAACCAAAGATACTGATATCTTGGCAGCATTCCGAGTAACTCCGCAACCTGGAGTTCCCCCTGAAGAAGCAGGGGCTGCGGTAGCTGCCGAATCTTCGACTGGTACATGGACAACTGTGTGGACCGACGGACTTACCAGTCTTGATCGTTACAAAGGGCGATGCTACCACATTGAGCCCGTTCCTGGAGAAGCAGATCAATATATCTGTTATGTAGCTTACCCTTTAGACCTTTTTGAAGAAGGGTCTGTTACTAACATGTTTACTTCCATTGTAGGAAATGTATTTGGATTCAAAGCCCTGCGTGCTCTACGTCTGGAAGATCTACGAATCCCTGTTGCTTATGTTAAAACTTTCCAAGGCCCGCCTCACGGGATCCAAGTTGAGAGAGATAAATTGAACAAGTACGGTCGTCCCCTGTTGGGATGTACTATTAAACCTAAATTGGGGTTATCTGCTAAAAACTATGGTAGAGCATGTTATGAATGTCTTCGTGGTGGACTTGATTTTACCAAAGATGATGAGAACGTGAACTCCCAGCCATTTATGCGTTGGAGAGACCGTTTCTTATTCTGTGCCGAAGCTATTTATAAATCACAGGCGGAAACAGGTGAAATCAAAGGGCATTACTTAAATGCTACTGCGGGTACATGCGAAGAAATGATGAAAAGGGCAATATTTGCTAGAGAATTGGGAGTTCCTATCGTAATGCATGACTACTTAACAGGAGGATTCACTGCAAATACTAGCTTGGCTCATTATTGCCGAGATAATGGTCTACTTCTTCACATTCACCGTGCAATGCATGCAGTTATTGATAGACAGAAGAATCATGGTATCCACTTCCGTGTACTAGCTAAAGCCTTACGTATGTCTGGTGGAGATCATATTCACTCCGGTACCGTAGTAGGGAAACTGGAAGGAGAACGAGATCACTTTGGGCTTTGTTGATTTATTGCGCGACGACTTTATTGAAAAAGATAGAAGCCGTGGTATTTATTTCACTCAAGATTGGGTCTCTTTACCAGGTGTTATTCCCGTGGCTTCTGGGGGTATTCACGTTTGGCATATGCCTGCTCTGACCGAGATCTTTGGGGATGATTCCGTACTACAGTTCGGTGGAGGAACTTTAGGCCACCCTTGGGGTAATGCGCCAGGTGCCGTAGCTAACCGAGTAGCTCTAGAAGCATGTGTACAAGCTCGTAATGAAGGACGTGATCTTGCTGCTGAGGGTAATACAATTATCCGTGAGGCTTGTAAGTGGAGTCCTGAATTAGCTGCCGCTTGTGAAGTATGGAAAGAGATCAAATTTGAGTTTAAACCAGTAGATACTTTGGATGTATAAGAGGATATTCCTAAGATAACACGTAATTAGTCTCCGTTCTATTAATTGAATTGCAATTAAACTCGGCCCACCCTTTTATTTTAGTAGTAGTATAAATAGAAATAAAAGGGTGGGCCGACTAAATATTCTATTGCACGTATTTTGGATAATAAATACATATTTTATATCTCTAGATATCGCAGATTTGTCTTCAAAATCTAAGACTCAAGTGTTTCTATTGTTGTCTTGGATCCACAATGAAACCTATGGATCCTTCGGATTGGTCTATTCTTTCAGTATCATAAACCTTTCGACCCATCCTGCATTTTGTCTTTTTTGTTCCATGTTGTAATAGAACCATAAATTCTTACTTTAGTTATTAGACGAGATTTTAGGAAAAGATTCTTTCTAGGTTCTAGGAAAGAAAAAATCTTTCTTTTTTGTTGTTCGATGCGAAGACACAGGAAAAACTCTTTATCATTCTGTTTCGAATGAAAGGAATTTGATCCTATTCATATCATAGTGAAGTCTTACCCCAGATTCCCACAAAAAAGAAAGAGAATCCTTTTCACACTTCTTGTTAGTAGTGATTGTTTAGTCGGATAAGAACTAATAGCTAATTGGAATATATGTCAATATATTCAAATTCACGCTAGAATAATTGACAGATATACAAATGGACAATAGAATACTTGACAAAGATTCGAATTGAGGATATGGTCAATTGATCTTGACAAAGATTTGAATTGACCATATAATAATAATTGAATCTTGACAAAGATTCGAATTGACCGTATAATAATAATTGAATCTTGACAAAGATTCGAATGGAGGATATGATCAATTCCAATAGATACTGCTTGACGGGGATTCGAATTGACGGTATACTGAAGAATTAAGGAATTATGTATCATAGTCCCAATGACTATAACTACGATTCCACATTTCCACAGCAAAGTGAGAAGTTTCAGTATACTGAAGAATTAAGCAATTATGTATCACAGTGCCAATCACTATAACTAGACTTCCATACTTAACTTACGTTTCCATACTTAACTTACGTTTCCACATCAAAGTGAGCTATAACTATTCATCATTTTACAGGAAGGGAGTCTTATTTTATGACCATTCAATGTAAAGAATTAACAAGCGAGTTTGAAGTTATAAGAAAATCGGCGGACAATCTTTTGACTATTGAAAATAGTACTGAAGATTCGAGTAGTAGGGCTGAAAACCTTAATAAAGGTCTTGAAATCGGGGGGGACACTGGTGATTTGACTAGATCTAACGATCTCGATTCAAGTCAAAAATATCGACATTTGTGGGTTCTATGCGAAAATTGTTATAACTTAAATTATAAGCAAGTTGTAAAATTAAAAATTTGTGAATCTTGCGAATATCACTTGAAAATGAGTAGTTCAGAAAGAATCGAAAGTTCGATTGATTCCGACACCTGGGATTCTATGGACGAAAATTTGGTGTCTCGCGATCTCGAGGAGGAGCTTCGAGATTTTCTTAGTCAAAAAGAAGAAGAAAAGAAAAAGAATTGGAAGCCAATAAAGCACATTCTAACGGAAATTGATTGTCTGATTCGCCTAATCGCGGACTTGTATTTGGAGTCGATTCAAAAAGTACTTGGGGATATGTGGATCGAAAGACTGAGAAGTGACCTATTATATGCAGTTTTACAGAAGTTGCGAAAAAAGAAAAATGAATATATGAAAATTATTATAGATTATCATTTTGATCGGTCCAAATGGTTGATGTGGAATGAGGATTTTTCTGATATCATCAGGGATTTGAAGTTCATAAATCAGCTACCGAAGTTGGGGTTGGAGTGGGCGGCTCGTGGATTGGATGAGGATGAAATCGCGGAGCAACTTTATTTGGTTTCGGGTACATTCAATTCATCTAGTTTCATTGAGGAAGAACCTTATTTGGATTCGGATAAATCCAATTCGGATGAATTGCATTCGGATGAATTGAATTCAGATGAATTGGATTTGGATGAATTGAATTCAGATGAATTGGATTCGGATAAATCCAATTCGAATGAATTGCATTCGGATGAATTGCATTCGGATAAATCCAATTCGGATGAATTGCATTCGGATGAATTGCATTCGGATGAATTGCATTCAGATGAATTGGATTCGGATGAATTCAATGAGGAACCTTATGAAGATTATATTGATTCTTATCAAACAAAGACGGGATTAACGGAGGCTGTTCAAACAGGCATAGGTCGACTAAATGATATTCCTGTAGCAATTGGGGTTATGGATTTTGAGTTTATCGGAGGTAGTATGGGATCCTTAGTTGGGGATAAAATCACCCGTTTAATTGAGTACGCTACCAACCAATCTCTACCTCTTATTATAGTGTGTGCTTCAGGGGCACGCATGCAAGAAGGAGTTTGAGCTTGATGCAAATGGCCAAAATATCCTCTGCCTTATATGATTTTCAATCAAAGGAAAAGTTATTTTTTGTACCAATTCTTTCATCCCCTACTACCGGTGGGGTAACGGCTAGTTTTGGCATGTTGGGAGATATCATTATTGCCGAACCCAACGCCTACATTGCATTTGCGGGTAAAAGAGTAATTGAAGAACTCTTGAAGATAACAGTACCGGAAGGTTCACAAGAGACTGAAAATTTATTCGAGAAGGGCTTATTCGACCTAATCGTACCGCGTAATCTTTTAAAAACCGTTCTTAGTGAATTATTGCAGTTCCACGGCTTCTTTCCTTTGAAGTCAAATTCTACTCACCTAGAGTACGCTAAGTTCAACTAGTTGATTTAATTAGTGGATTTGTAGGAAACAAGTAGTTAGCTTATCAGAATTGAAGTAAAAAAGAAATAAAAAATTGTCATACATATTTTTCACGAATAAGTCCATCTATTTAGTTCTAAATTTCTTGGACTTATTCTATTTCTATAGATCCGCTTTAGATACTTATATCTCTACTATGAATTTAAAAATTCGTAATAATTAGAATTAAGAGTTTTAATTATTAGAAATCTAAAATATTCAAAAAAAAAAAATAACAGGTGCAAATAGTCAATCGAGGTACTCCATTTTATGACAACTTTCCATTTTCCCTCTATTTTTGTGCCTTTAGTAGGCTTAGTATTTCCGGCACTTGCAATGGCTTCTTTATTTCTTCATGTTCAAAAAAACAAGATTGTTTAGATCCGGGGGCTCATCCTTTTTTTGGAAACTAAGATTTGGAGCATAACACAGATCTTTTTGGGGGAAATTGGGTCTAAAATATTTTTTCTGCCGAAAAAGTTCTTATGTCTGCAGAAAATGATCTATAGGTAGATGAATTCTAGCTAGTTTCAAATAGATCAGGATCATTTGATGACTAAAATGTGTAAAGTTGGTGGATCTAGGTGTATATCGATATGTATATTTGGATCATATGTATGGGGGGTATGTTATTATTATTTTAGATTGAACCAATTTCATGAATTATTCCTTACTACTACTACTTATAAATAAATGGTTCATCTCAAACTAGTACTAGTTCACATTAAACTAGTACTAGTTTATGAGATTTCCTTCGTAAACAGCAAAGGAAAGTTAAAATAATTTGGGGTATTCTCCCAAATTTCAATAATTTCAATAAAATAAAATAAACTATGAGTTGGCGATCAGAACATGTATGGATAGAAGTTAGAACGGGATCTCGAAAACTAAGTAATTTTTTCTGGGCCCTTGTCGTTTTTAGGTTCATTAGGATTCTTAGTGGTTGGAACTTCTAGTTATCTTGGTAAAAATTTGATATCTTTTTTCCGTCTCAGCAAATCCTTTTTTTCCACAAGGGATCGTGATGTCTTTCTACGGGATTGCGGGTCTCTTTATTAGTTCTTATTTGTGGTGCACAATTTCCTTGAATGTAGGTAGTGGTTATGATCGATTCGATAGAAAGAAAGGAAGGGGTTGTATTTTTCGTTGGGGATTCCTGGAAAAAACCGTCGCATATTCCTTCGATTCCGTCTAAAGGATATTCAATCCATTAGACTAGAAGTCAAAGAGGTATTTCTGCTCGCTGTATCCTTTATCTAAATATTAGAGGCCGGGGACTATTCCGTTGACCCAGGCTGATGAAATTGACTCCACGACAAATGGAAGAAAAAGCCGCGGAATTGGCCCTTTTCTTGCGCGTACCAATTGAAATCTTTTGAGAAAAAAAAAAAATAATTGGGCTGAAGAAGGAATGCTTTTTCAGCAAGAGGAAAAAATACAAGAATCTTTTTTCTATAATCTATAAGATAACAACTGAAGTTTCACCTGAACGTTTAGTCGAGTCCAAGCCGGCCTATATTCTCTGGAATAACTATAAAACAAAACTCTTTTTCTTATTTCTTCATTTTTCTTATTTCTTCATTTGAATTTGAATCGAAGTCTTAATCTATTTCTGTATTCTCTCTAGATATTGAAACAAAATCACAAAAAATAGATTTGATACCTTGTCTAGAACTCACGTGTGAAAAAACTATTAGATCACAGAGAGTCAACGGGGTTCATTAACAATTCACAGATGAAAAATGGCAAAAAAGAAAACACCTACCCCCCTTTTGTATCTTGCATCTATAGTCTTTTTGCCTTGGGGGATTTCTCTCTCATTTATGAAAAGTATGGAATCTTGGATTACTAATTGGTCGAATACTGGTCAATCCGAAATTTTTTGGAATGATATTCAAAAAAAAAATCTTCTAGAAAAGTTCATAGAATTAGAAGAAATCCTGCTCTTAGACGAAATTTTCAAGGAATACTCGGAGACACATCTACAAAAGCTTTCTATAGGAATCCAAAAAGAAACGATTCAATTAATCACGATACACAACGAAGATCGTATCCATATGATTTTCCACTTATCAACAAATATAATCTGTTTTGTTATTCTAAGCGGCTATTCTATTTTAGGTAATGAAGAACTTGTTATTCTTAACTCTTGGACTCAGGAATTCCTATATAACTTAAGTGATACAATAAAAGCTTTTTTGATTCTTTTAATAACGGATTTATGTATCGGATTTCATTCACCCCACGGGTGGGAGCTAATGATTAGTTCTGTCTACAAAGATTTTGGATTTGTTCATAATGATCAGATTATATCTGGTCTTGTTTCCACCTTTCCAGTTATTCTGGATACTATTTTTAAATATTGGATTTTCCGTTATTTAAATCGTGTATCTCCGTCACTGGTAGTTATTTATCATTCAATGAATGATTGACAAATGATCCACCAATAGTAATCTCTAATCCAAAAACCTTCTATCCGGTGGATTTTCCATCCCAGAGTATTTCAGTAAAATTCTAGAAAATAGCAGAATCGTGGATAGGGCCCTGTACTAGCGACCTATCCCAACTTATTGTAGAAATTTTCGGATCAATGATTAGACTATGCAAACTCAAAATACTTTTGCTTGGATAAAGGAACAGATTTCTCGATCTATTTCCGTATCGCTCATGATATGTATCATCACCCATACGTCGATTGCAAGTGCATATCCCATTTTTGCACAGCAGGGTTATGAAAATCCACGAGAGGCGACCGGGCGTATTGTATGTGCGAATTGCCATTTAGCTAACAAGCCAGTAGATATTGAGGTTCCACAAGCAGTACTTCCGGATACTGTATTTGAAGCAGTTGTTCGAATTCCTTATGATAAACAAGTGAAACAAGTTCTTGCTAATGGTAAGAAGGGCGGTTTGAATGTAGGGGCTGTTCTTATTTTACCGGAGGGTTTTGAGTTAGCTCCTTCCGACCGTATTTCTCCAGAGATGAAAGAAAAGATAGGAAATTTGTCTTTTCTGAACTACCGCCCTGCTAAAAAAATATTCTTGTGATAGGGCCTGTCCCCGGTCAGAAATATAGTGAAATCACCTTTCCTATTCTTTCTCCCGACCCGCTACTAAGAAAGATGTTCACTTCTTAAAATATCCTATATACGTAGGGGAATAGGGGAAGGGGTCAGATTTATCCCGACGGAAGCAAGAGTAACAATACAGTTTATAATGCGACGGGAGCGGGTATAGTAAGTAAAATCATACGAAAAGAAAAGGGAGGATATGAAATATCCATCACTGATCCGTCGGATGGACGTCAAGTGGTTGATATTATCCCTCCAGGACCGGAACTTCTTGTTTCCGAGGGTGAATCCATCAAATTGGATCAACCATTAACCAGTAATCCAAATGTTGGTGGATTTGGTCAGGGAGATGCCGAAATAGTACTTCAAGATCCATTACGTGTACAAGGTCTTTTGTTCTTCTTGGGATCTGTTGTTTTGGCACAAATCTTTTTGGTTCTTAAAAAGAAACAGTTTGAGAAAGTTCAATTGGCCGAAATGAATTTCTAGACTCGCGAATTTATCAACATCAAGGTCGTAAAAAGAACTCGATTCTTGTTGTCGATTATGTATGAAAAAAAAAATGAAATTATGAAAAACCTTTTATTTACTTTATGATTTTTTTTTTTAGCCAAATTGCATTAGTACGACTATGTGATTTTTGTTTTTGCTAGATTTCAATGGGAGGCATTTGATTCGATTTCAACTAGAATCCAATTGGTATAGATATTCGTATAATAAACGGGTAATAGAACGAACTCGAAATGCGGGAAACAAAAAAGTCTAGGGGGATTATTCGTCTTCCTACTCTTTGGACACAAGAAAAGGGTAGAAAATTCCTTTTCTTGTGTCCAAAGATTAATAATTTTGGATCCTGTTCGTCAAAAATTCCTAGTCTTGGTGGCGGTTTTCCAGATGTATCAGAACTTTTTTTTTTTACGTACAATTACATTACAATAGAGTAGTGGACAAAAAAAAGGGGGAAGTTCATTTTATGAATGAAATTCTATTAATTAAATGAAATAGAACTTATTCATCAATGCACTTTCCTTTTTTCTGAGATACTCAAATAAAAAAAAAAAAAAAACTCAATATAAATGGAGTAAGAGTATAGAAAGTATTTGTCCGATATCAAATCTACAGAAATATATTGATTCCGGGTAATTTGCGTAATTTTCCCTTTCGTCTAACTTGGAAAAGATCCATAGATACTATCAAGATCAAAGAACGGGTATTTTGAATCAATCAATAAAGTTCATTTTTCAAAAGCACCAGAGAATGGGCTTTTTTAAAACAACCTAAAAAGAAATCCGCCTTGCCATTTACACTACACGAAAAAAATCTGATTCTTAAGAACCCAACGGGCCCTTCCCCTCGAATCAGACAAAGAAAGAAGGGAATCCCGTCAAGTTCCTACGCTTTCATGTCTACAACTCAATTCATCCGATTACTACAGAGATGAACCTAATCCGGAATATGAACCATAAAAGAAAATACCTATTAAACCGATCACAAGAATACCAGTTACAGTACCTATTATCCACAGAGGAATCCTTCCAGTAGTATCGGCCATTTACTCCACTTCCCTCCAATTTAATTTCATCAAATAGTCGTGCTATAGACATAAACAGTCGTGTATAATTAGGAGACGAGATCCTTCCGAATGGGCTAAGAGAATCCTTAGAATTCTTATTTATTTTCTTTCGTTTTCCTAATTGAAGAAATAATTGGAAAATAAAACAGCAAGTACAAAAATGAGTAATAACCCACAGTAGAGACTGGTACGATTCAATTCAACATTTTGTTCGTTCGGGTTTGATTGTGTCATAGCTCTATAATTTGGGATTAGGTTTATCGTTGGATGAACTGCATTGCTGATATTGACCCCAAAAAAAAGACGGTAGGTACAGCTAAGCCGTGAACAGCCAACCATCGTACTGTAAAAATGGGATAGGTTCGATCTATAGTCATTTGATCAGGGCCTCCTAAAATGATCTACTAAATTCATCAAGTTGTTCCAAAGGATCAAAACGGCCAGTTATTAATGGAATTCCTTGTCGGCTTTCTGTGAAATATTCGTTTGGCCGAGGGCTTCCAAATACGTCGTAAGCTAAACCGGTACTGACGAATAACCAACCCGCAATGAATAGGGAAGGTATAGTAATGCTATGAATAACCCAATATCGAATACTGGTAATAATATCAGCAAAAGAACGTTCTCCTGTGCTTCCAGACATGCTCAGCTCCACATATTCTTTACAGTCAAGGTGGGTCGATTCCGTAAAAGATAAGATCAGTAAAAGGCAATCACTGAAATGGAATCTTTGTAGGACCGTCAATATTATACCGAGGGCATCTTTAGAGTATACCAAATCAGTATAGCTATCCTTCTTCTGACACAGCAACGAAAATGGAATCATTATCGAAAGGAAGTCCTAACTAATTGATTGCTACCTTCTTGGTATAAAATGACACTGTATTCTATATTCTTAGAATGAATACAATCAAAGAGATTCTACTATATTCCAAAATTTTAGTCGATATGAGATCTATAAATTTCCTTTTCTTGGTTGTAGAGACAGTTTTTTGTTGGAATCTTCCCTCTTTTACTTTTTCATTTTAAGGAATGACTTAATCGTCTAGTAACAAATACTAGTAGTAGATTCTACTTGATGAAAGAAAAAAAAACAATTTGGGATTAATAGTTTTAATCAATTTTTGTAAGGGGTCAAACTTTCTTTTAACATATGGATAGAATAATTGGAAAAATTGTATTCCATAATAACTTATTCACAAATAAAATTCTTGTTGAATAATTATTTGTAAATATATTTGTAAATTAAGTTATGGAAACCTTGTTCCTATTATTAGTTTGCGTTCAAGACAATGGGTTAATAAGAATCACGACCCGTTGCCTGCCACTTTCTCTTTGTTCATGTCGTCGAGAATGGTCTATAATGATAGATGAATTAAAAACTTTCAATTGCACTTATTTTTTTTTTTCAATTGGTATTTTTGTATATCTTCTTATTTTACAAAAATGTAAACTTAGGTAAATGCTTTAGAAACATACGTAAAAAAGACTATATTTAATTTATATCCTTTATGCTTACTATAACTAGCTATTTTGGTTTTCTACTAGTGGCTTTAACTATAACTTCAGCTCTATTTATTGGTCTGAGCAAAATACGACTTATTTAAAATTTCTAGTTGAAAGAAAAAATTTAGAGGTGAAATCTTCCTGCGAAATTCTGTGTATTCTATAGGTACTTACTGTACCCGTTTTAAATTCTTGGTCATTGAGATTCACGTTAATTCGGATTAATATTTACTATTTAGTATATTGACTATTTAGGTATATATATTTATTACCTATTTTTTATCTTTTCAAAAATTCAAATGATTGAAGTTTTTCTATTTGGAATCGTGTTAGGTCTAATTCCTATTACTTTGGCTGGATTATTCGTAACTGCATATTTACAATATAGGCGTGGTGATAAATTGGACCTTTGATTAATTCACATTTCTTTTTTTGACTGGCCTTTTCCTTTCTTTAATCTACAGGAGGTCAAATTCGAATTGCTGTGAAAGTGCCCGAACGCCTTGGAATATAATTCGATTTACGAAGAAAAAACCACGCTCTGTAGGATTTGAACCTACGACATCGGGTTTTGGAGACCCGCGTTCTACCGAGCTGAACTAAGAGCGTTTTCTTATTTTTTAGAATAGATAATACTCTAAAGGTAAAGAAAAGGATTCTTGTTCGAATCGATCCACTTTGAATGCATATAGTTTTTAGTTTTATAAAAAGAAAATTAACGAGTCCGTCCAATTGGAATCGATCTCAATTGATTCCTCGTTACCGCTCAACGGAGCGGTAATAGGTAGGGATGACAGGATTTGAACCTGTGACATTTTGTACCCAAAACAAACGCGCTACCAAGCTGCGCCACATCCCTTGACTGTTATACAGTGTCATTGTAGAGAATTCCTGTCTTGTTTTCCACATCCCTATTTCTCCATTGCGAATCACACTTTTTCTAGTTACTTTCTCTTTTTTGTCTCATTTAACAACATATATAATAATAATAATAGAAAAGAGAAATCTTATGGAGTGTTGTACATTTCCATTGAATTTAACTTCAATTTGAATGAATTAGGGATTCCGTATACAATTCTAAGTAGACCTTAACTACACATGCATCTGAACATATATGCATTATCTTTATGTATTTCAATAAAAAGGAGGTTTTTCAATGCGAGATCTAAAAACATATCTCTCCGTGGCTCCAGTCCTAAGTACGCTATGGTTTGGGGCTTTAGCAGGTCTATTGATAGAGATTAATCGTTTTTTCCCGGATGCGTTGACATTTAAGTTTTTTTAATTATATTTATTTACATTATTTACAGCGTAAGGAATGACGAAGATTTTATATAGAATCCAATATAGTTAACTAATCCCTACCCTTTTTTCTCTTTTGTCCTTTTATTCTTATTTTCTTTTTTATTAAAATTAAAAAAAATAAGGGACGAAAGAGAAAGAATAAAAGTGGATTCAACGTCGTCGAGACTCAGAGGCATTTCAAATGAAATGAATAAATGGAGGCATGGGAGTAGAGTATAGTATAAAGGGTCAAGTGCAAGGATACAAGATCTTTAACTGAAATAGCTTACTTCAGGGTGAAATATAATTTCGAAATCATTGTCTTACTTATCCTTTACTTATCCTATGGCTTTGCTTTGATTTATTATTCCTTTTTAGGATTGGATTTCAAGTTAGTAACTTCGATTTGTTTTTTTTCCTTTTTATTCCTTTCGAATCAAAATCAAATAGAAATAGAAGAGTTGAGTAAATCAAAAATTAAAATGCAAAGGAGGTTAATGGCCAAGAGAAAAGACGCGCGAGTCACAGTGATTTTGGAATGTAACGGTTGTATCCGAAACGGTGTTAAGAAGGTATCAACTGGCATTTCCAGATATATTACTCAAAAGAACCGGCACAATACGCCAAATCAATTAGATTTAAGAAAATTCTGTCCCTATTATTTACAATCATATGATTCATGGGGAATAAAGAAATAGATCGACCCAATATGTCTTATCCTTTCCTTTCAAGCGGAAAAATGACATTATATAGAACATATTTGAATCAAAAAGAATCCTACTTTGGGGGGTTAAAATGACAATTAAGAAATAGGATTTTCGGGATAATCAATCAATAAACTAAAAAAATCATGGATAAATTCAAGCGACCTTTTCTGAAACCCAAGCGATCTTTTCGTAAGCGTTTGCCCCCGATTCAGCCGGGGGATCGAATTGATTATAGAAACACGAGTTTACTTACTCGATTTGTTAGCGAACAGGGAAAAATATTATCTAGACGGGTGAATAGATTGACCTTGAAACAACAACGATTAATTACCACTGCTATAAAACAAGCTCGTATTTTATCTTTGTTACCTTTTCTCAATAATGAGAAAAATAATCAGAAAAAATTTAAAAGAACCGAGTCGACCTCTAGAATTCTCAATAATAAGAAAAATAATGAGAAAAACTTTAAAAGAACCGAATCGACCTCTAGAACTAGAGGTGGTCTTAGAACCCTAAAGCAATAGGTTTATTCTTTGTTCATTTGAATCAGAATTCAAATCCGAACTTAAACGAGAGTTGGTGTTTTGTTCGACAAATCCGACAATCCAGATTTTAGTATCGTGTCGTAAGAAAAAAACGAATCGAACAAAAAAAATATTTTTTTAATGTGTTCATTCATTTTGACTACTTTAGTATCTTTTCTCTGAGTCACTTCGATTCCACCTTCCCGGAGTTCATTCTCCGGGAACTCCTTTAGATTATTAGATTATAATCTCGTATTCTTTACGATCTACTTCTTTTATGATTTCGTTCGGAAGCATATAAACACAATTCCTATTTGATACAGCTATTTGGGCCAGTATTTTACGATTAAGAAGCAACTGTCGTTTGTATAAATCATGTATAAATTGACTATAGCATGTTCCCTTTTCTCGAATTTTTGCGTTTATTCGAGTGATCCACAAACAGCGAAAATTTCTCTTTTGGTTATCCCTATCTCGATGAGCCGAAACCAAAGCTCTTATTTGCTGTTGAGAAATAGTTCGAGTAAGTTTTGAATGAGCCCCTCAAGCTTGAGGCAGATGAACGAGTTTTTTTCTACGTCTTTGAGCTATATATCCGCGTTTCAGTCTGATCATTGATTGAATAAAAAACTTTGACAAATAACTAATGGATTTCTTTTTTTTCAGTTATTCTTTTGGTCTATTAATAAGTAAAGGATTTTTCCCATGTTTAAAATAGAAATTACAATGGCTTTAGCTTATCTAAACTTCCCGACCACCTTTTTTCTTTATTAGTTATTTTACTGCGAAATAGGAAAGAAGTAAGAAATGATCTTTTGCTAGGTGTAAAAAAAAAAAGAAATATAAATTCGAAATGGAAAAAGGTGGGTTCCGTCGTTTCTATGGTTATTTCTTAAACGGTGAGGTCTTCTCTATACACCGGAGCCTTTACTTCATGGAATCTATAGGTAACTTGTAACTTGTATAGTTCACACCACACTCTTTGGCTCTACCCACGAATTATCCAGTAATAGGTCTTTCACAATCAGACCCACCTATACAGTAACGGTATTTCATTAGGAAAGTTAGCTTGGTAGCTGACCCTCGTAGTCCGTTCTTGACCGAGTGGGAACTTTATTTTTATGCTTTTATTATATTATTTTCATAAGATTTTCTCCGCTTAATGGATAAGCATTTGCTACCAATGGAGAATTTCCTCTCATCTTTAATTCAGGTGATTGGATTTTCACCAAAGAAAACCATAAACTTCATACACAATAAAGGGATCCATTGGCTTATTTTGCATTTTAATAGTGAATGGAGTTCTATCTTCCATTCGATCCTATTTACGGTACCGATCATTTATACTGAAAAGCGATTTTCTTGCTTTAGCTCATGATCTAAACAGGTCCTTTTATACACCTAGTACATGTTCCTCGGCGCTGAGGACATCCCCGAAGAGCAGGGGATTTCGTGACATTTCAATTGGCTGTCTTGTATTTCTAATAAGTTGTTTAATAGTTGGCATGTTGAATCATATAATATATCTCATGGGCTGGTTTAGATTGATCCTAACCGGATTTTCTGAATTTTTCTAATTTTTCTGTCTTTTTCTAATTTTTCTATCTATTATATAGAGAGTTTGAATAAAATTCGGAAGTAGAATGCCCATCCATTTTCCGAAAAATCCATTTTGCATTCAAATCGTACTATATGAATCATTATGTTCTATAATCTTCACTAGTTTTTTATAAAAAAATAAAAAAAAAATACATTAAAAAAAAAAAGGCTAGATTTCAATTTTGAATCCTACAACATCGACAATTCCGTAAGCTACGGCTTCTTCTGGTGTCATAAAGACGTCTCTCTCCAGGTCGATAGCTATAATCCAAGGAGGTTGCTTCGTCGTTGCGTGATACCCATATATTACTGAGGCGCGGATCGACAATATCTGTTTTAGGTCCAGGGCACTTATTCCCAGGTCGCCGTCCAAATAAGAACTAACAGGCTGATGGATCATTACCCTGATGATAGAAGGTTTCTCTATCTGGTGTGATGAAACGAACAGAAAAGTAAAGATAAAGACTAAATAGGAAAAAAGATAGAATTCCATAACCGTACGGGCATCATTTTTTGTACATTGCATACGGCTCTACAGCTAAATTGGCTCTGACTTTCGATTCCAGAAAGATAAAACTAGAATCTATCAGCCCCAGGCGGTTAAATAAAAGATCAAATTGCCACCCTTCTTTTCGCGGTTGTTAAAAAATACTATGATGGCTCCGTTGCTTTCTATTTTCAAATGGATTCTTTTTTTTTGATTGAGCAATCCCAAAGTTTCTTTTTGATCCAACTAAAAAAGGAAAAATCTTGTTTTTTCGCACTCTTTTTTTAGAACTTAATTTAAGAGCCCTTCGGTGTGAAAACAAAAAAGTTTGTGACGCTAAACTGGACTTCCGGTAGATAAAACAAAATCGGAAATACCTTTTATCTCATACTACTCTCTCGATACCTAATCAAATTTTTTTGAAAAAAAAACCAATACAAAAATTTTTCATATCGAATTCGAAGTGCCATGCTATTATTACTTAATGTTCATATGGCGAAGGCATAGTTTTCTTTTTTCTCTCAAATAAAAAACCTCATTGGCGCCGAGCGTGAGGGAATGCTAGACGTTTGGTACTTACTCCTCCAGACAATATAAAAGATGCCATGGATATGGCAGTTCCTACGCATATTGTATGGACCGGTGCGATCCCTGTTGTTACAGAAGCAAAAATAGCCAGCCCACCTATTGCCGATCCGCCATTGGAGTTTATATAACAATGAATAATTTCTTCCTTATTCTCGATGCCGTAAATTGTTATAAGCCCTACAGCATGATTCGCGGACTCTGGATCAATATCATCGCCCACAAAAAGGAATCGTTGGTGAGAAAGTCGGTTGATTAGGGTCAAATTGGTTCCCTTACGAACCGTACATGCACCTTTTGATGCATACGGTTCAAGAAAAGAATCAATGTATAGATTCCAGTGCTCTTTCTTTTTTTTTCTATGCTTTTTTCTAGCAAAAGCAAGTTTTTCCAACTTGGAACGAAAGGGCTTTTTTTAGATTTTTCAATAAAAAAATTGACTTATTTCTTCCTTCTAAACTAAAAATAAAAATAAGTCAAAAAACTTATTGAATTAACTTCTCATTGATATATTGTTTCATCGAGATTCAATTCAAATCACGATGGGATTTTCTTGTTCCTGAATGGGTCTCTTTTATGTTTTTAGGTTTATGCTCTACTCCGGGTAAAGATACGCCCCCCTTTTTGTGCATATAGGACAAATCTTGTCGTCACCATTTCTTTTTGTTATGACTTTCCAAATAAGAACCGAGAATCGTTTATGATACACGTCGTAATCATAGATCTATTTCAAATTGGGTTTTTTCTAAGCGGAGTCTGGATACTTCATTTTTTGAGTCAACCAAAGTCAACCATAAATTTTCTAATTGAAAATAGTACTCTGAATCCCCAACAATGGATTTCACGCTCCACTTTTGGATGATTCCATTTATTTTGCTTGGGCGAAAGAAAGGATATCTCGATTAGGAGAGAACGGGGAAATCCCATAGGACCCAATATATCTGACAAGTCGCACTATAGGTCAACCCAAGAGTCATCCTTCTTGTCGTCTTCGTCTTCTGTTGTTCCAGGAATTAGGAAAGATAGTTGTGGAACACCAACAGGCATAATGGAAAGGAAAACGCGGAATATTATCTTTCACTTTGATGTGGAAACGTAAGAATTGTTGTCGTTATAATATTGTCTTTATCGTATTTATTTTTCCAATCTATACTGTCTATACAGTAGGAAAGATAGACAAATAGTCCCTTCTAATGATAAATACAGATAGACGCATTTACTCATAGAAAATGGTATCAACCCCATTGCATATTGGTGCTTATCAGTATAGAATAAATCTGCTTCTCTTTTTCCTACGAACAGAATAGAATATAACCTAACTCTTGTTGAAATAATCCACTTAAGAAGGAGGTCTATAGGATAGTCAGAGTATAGTCTTTTCCAATGCAATAAAGGTAGTTAGTGTCTATTTTTCTTTGAGAAAGGGTAATTTTCAATGGTTTTGCCTTGGTATCGTTTTAATACTGTTGTATTGAATGATCCCGGCCGGTTGCTTGCCGTTCATATAATGCATACAGCTCTGGTTGCTGGTTGGGCGGGCTCAATGGCTTTGTATGAATTAGCCATTTTTACCCTTCTGACCCTGTTCTTGATCCAATGTGGAGACAGGGAATGTTCGTTATACCCTTCATGACTCGTTTAGGAATAACCAATTCCTGGGGAGGTTGGAGTATTACAGGGGGGACTGCAACGAATCCGGGTATTTGGAGTTACGAGGGTGTAGCTGGGGCACATATTATGTTTTCTGGCTTATGCTTTTTGGCAGCTATCTGGCATTGGGTCTATTGGGATCTAGAAATATTTTCTGATGAACGTACAGGAAAACCCTCTTTGGATTTGCCTAAGATCTTTGGAATTCATTTATTTCTCTCCGGGGTGGCTTGCTTTGGTTTTGGTGCATTTCATGTCACGGGCTTATACGGTCCTGGAATATGGGTGTCCGATCCTTATGGACTAACCGGAACAGTACAACCTGTAAATCCGGCGTGGGGCGTGGAAGGTTTTGACCCTTTTGTTGCGGGAGGAATAGCTTCTCATCATATTGCAGCCGGTACGTTGGGCATATTAGCGGGCCTATTCCATCTTAGCGTACGACCGCCACAACGTATATATAAAGGATTGCGTATGGGGAATATTGAAACCGTACTCTCTAGCAGTATCGCGGCTGTATTTTTTGCAGCTTTTGTTGTTGCTGGAACTATGTGGTATGGGTCGGCAACTTCTCCCATCAATTGTTTGGGCCCACTCGTTATCAATGGGACCAGGGTTACTTTCAGCAAGAGATATATCGACGAGTTAGTACCGGTCTATCAGAAAATCTAAGTTTCTCAGAAGCCTGGTCTAAAATTCCCGAAAAATTAGCTTTTTATGATTATATTGGCAATAATCCGGCAAAGGGGGATTATTCAGGGCAGGATCCAGGGATAATGGAGATGGGATAGCGGTTTGGTGGTTAGGACACCCTATCTTTAGAGATAAAGAAGGGCGTGAGCTTTTTGTACGTCGTATGCCTACTTTTTTTGAAACCTTTCCGGTCGTTTTGGTAGATGGTGACGGAATTGTCAGAGCCGATGTTCCTTTTAGAAGAGCAGAATCGAAGTATAGTGTTGAACAAGTAGGTGTAACCGTTGAGTTCTACGGTGGCGAACTAAATGGAGTCAATTATAGTGATCCTGCTACTGTTAAAAAATATGCTAGACGCGCTCAGTTGGGTGAAATTTTTGAATTAGACCGTGCGACTTTGAAATCCGATGGTGTTTTTCGTAGCAGTCCAAGGGGTTGGTTTACTTTTGGGCATGCTTCATTTGCTTTGCTCTTCTTCTTCGGACACATTTGGCATGGTGCTAGAACCTTGTTCAGAGATTTTTTGGCTGTTTTTGATCCATATTTGTATACTCATGTTGAGTTTGGCGCATTCAAAAAGCTTGGATATCCAACTACAAAACGACAGGTGGTCTGATACAAGACTACTTTGGGATTTTTCCTCTATTTTCTTTTTTGCGGGGGTTTACATACAGAGTAAGTTTGAATTACCGCTTCTTTTATTCTCACTCTTTCATTTCAAGATGATGTGTTCTAAAAAGAAAATAGAATAATAAAAAAATAAAAAACAAATAGGTAGGGAAGTTATAATTGTAAACCACGATCAATTTATGGAAGCATTGGTTTATACATTCCTTTTAGTATCGACTCTAGGGATAATTTTTTTCGCTATCTTTTTCGAGAACCACCTAAAATTTCAACTAAAAATAAAATAGAAAATGATTTTCATTATCTCAATTCCCTAATTGACCCGACAGTACCCGTTTTGGGAACGTCCAGTGCCAAAGTCACTGAATGGATAAGTCGCCAATCCTGGACTATGGAATGTACTTTATCCGCTGGGTGACGGGGGGCATTTTTTCAGAGGTTTTGAATCTACCCTTGTGTGATTCCTGTTGAAGCATATACTCGGGGGTGGGTGCAGCGCGGACGATTTTAAAGCAGACTCCCCCTTCATTAGATAGAGAAGATCACCAAGGTTTTGTGATCCGCTGTCAAACTTATTCCAATTCCAAGAGCTCGGATCAAATCGGTATATCAATACTGACTCGACCCGAGCTCTCTTATTGAAGTGCTCATTCAATGAGCATTCTCAATATTCTATTATGCCTTGAAGAGGACTCGAACCTCCACGCTTTTTAGCACGAGATTTTGAGTCTCGCGTGTCTACCATTTCACCACCAAGGCATCTTGAAAGTGCATCCTATTTCATGAATAGGATATCTATCTAGTGTCATCTATTCCATAGATGACAAAGGTGGAATATTTCGATGGATCGGTCATATAAGCTCGAGTTGGACATCCAATTGCTTCGATTTGCATTATCCGGAGAATGCCTTATGTATATATAAAAAAGATGGCCAATCAAACTCATTTTCTTTCTCGATTCAGTAGATTGAATATACTGAGTTATCTCAATTGAAGTAATGAGCCTCCCAATGTTGGGAGGCTCATTACTTCAATTAATCCCATGTTCCTCGAATGGATCTCTTAGTTGTTGAGAAGGTTGCCCGAAAGCGGTATATAAGGCGTACCCGGTAAAAGTTACAAGTAAACCAGATAGAAAGATGGCGACTAGGGTTGCTGTTTCCATATGATATAATATATAATTGCAAGACCTCAACAGATCTATCATAAGATTTTATTTACAACAGAATGGTATACAAAGTCAACAGATCTCAATGAATACAATAGGATTTATGGCTACACAAACTGTTGAGAACAGTTCTAGATCGGCCCGCCCAAAACGAACTGGTATAGGGAGTTTATTAAAACCCTTGAATTCAGAATATGGTAAAGTAGCTCCGGGGTGGGGAACAACTCCTTTAATGGGTATCGCAATGGCTCTATTTGCGGTATTTCTATCAATTATTTTGGAGATTTATAATTCGTCCGTTTTATTAGATGAAATTTCAATGAATTAAATTTAGAATAAAAGTATTAGTTTTTGAATCAAAAATTAACCAGTTAGAACTTGGATTTCTAGCCTATTCTATTTTGGTAGTTCGATCGTGGAATTTTTTTCTTTCTGTATTTCCGGAATATGAGTGTGTGACTTGTTATAATTGATTTTATGGATAGTACAGAAAATAGACCTGTCACCTTGATAGAGATGGTTCTATGCCGTCAGATATTTATTCAAGTATCTGGAACACGAAATATATGAACTAGATTAAGAAATATTTAAACTATGATTCATACTTACTATATTAACCTCGTACCCGGAAGTCCAAAAAAACGTTAAATTCTTTATAAAAAAAGAAAAATATTTCTTTCTTTTTTTTTTAGTCATTTTTCGAATCTAATACATGGAATACGTGATGATCCAACGGTTCTTACTCAGGTAATCCTTGGCTTAACTTATGATTTTTATTGAATCATCGTGGTTCTAGTATGAATCTGAGGTTTTAACCGATTCATAGGGTTTTAACAAGAAAATTCTTATATCAATTCAATACTAAAGAAAAAAAAAAAAAGCCACATTAGATATAAAAACAAATTCAAAGAAATAGGTAACGAGAGGATTCAAGAGGCCTGTAAGGATCAACATAAAGATGATTGAGCCAACTTGATATTTTGGTATTATCACCACAAAGAAGAGAAGAAGAGCTTTCCCATTTGTTTTATTATTTCGTACATTTAGAGACGATTTAATTGAAAATTAAGAAATGTCAAACTTTCTATTCCATATCCGACTGGGGCGTGTTTTTGCTTGAGCTGTACGAGATGAAAGTCTCATATACAGTTCTGAGAGGGGGATTTTCACCTATCTCAATAAAGTCTATGATTGGTTCGAAGAACGTCTCGAAATTCAGGCGATTGCGGATGATATAACTAGTAAATATGTTCCTCCTCATGTCAATATATTTTATTGTTTAGGCGGAATTACGCTTACTTGTTTTTAGTACAAGTAGCTACGGGGTTTGCTATGACTTTTTACTATCGTCCGACTGTTACGGAAGCTTTTGCCTCTGTTCAATACATAATGACGGAAGTTAACTTTGGTTGGTTAATCCGCTCAGTTCATCGATGGTCAGCAAGTATGATGGTCCTAATGATGATTCTGCATGTTTTTCGTGTGTATCTCACCGGTGGATTTAAAAACCTCATGAATTAACTTGGGTTACAGGGGTGGTTTTGGGAGTATTGACGGCATCTTTTGGTGTAACTGGTTATTCCTTACCTCAGGACCAAATTGGTTATTGGGCGGTTAAAATTGTAACCGGTGTACCTGATGCTATTCCTCTAATAGGGTCGCCTTTGGTAGAATTATTGCGTGGAAGTGCTAGTGTGGGACAATCCACCTTGACTCGTTTTATAGTTTACACACTTTTGTATTGCCACTTCTTACTGCTGTATTTATGTTAATGCATTTTCCAATGATACGTAAACAAGGTATTTCTGGTCCTTTATAGTTTATATTATATTATAGAAAATATAATAGTTTATAGAGAGGGTATAGAATAGATATTTGTAATCAATCATTTATCACTTAGGGAGGCATAATAGGATTTTATTGCTATAAGTATGGATTATTGAAAATAATAAGACATGGATTTGGATATTTCCCTCCAACTGATTGTGTCAAATAAAAAATATTGTGGGGTTGGGGAATTCTCTGAAGAGAAAATGGATTATGGGAGTGTGTGACTTGAACTACTGATTGGTCTGTGTAGATATATGTCTGCCACCTTGGAATTCACAAACAAATGTGTCTTTGTTCCAACCACTGTCTAATCCCTAGACAGAAGATAGGCTGGTTTGCTCGAAGAGCATCTTTTCTATGATCAGATCTGAATCATGTTATACAATGAGAAGGCTCCGTAAGATCTAGTAGAATTAACACTAGTGGAATTCATTTCATAAGTTGAAAAATAGTATGGAAATGCATGCATTTCCTATGCATTGATAGGAGCGATAATACTATCGGGGTGAAACAAAAGATCTAAAGAAAAGATAGACTAAATTAATAACAAGTAAACCTTTTGTGTGGATCTCTAACTATTTTGGAAATAACTAGAGAGAAATAGTAATCGTAAAGTCCGAGACGACCCAGAAAGCATTTGATCATATCATGATCCACTTTGTAAGCCAACTTGGGTATTGAGTATTTACTTAGACTTAGAACCAAATTTCTTTGCAATGGATAGTTTCCATTCCAGAAAAGAGTCCGGTTTTATTACTTTGAAATTAATATATATACTATGTGTATTTATAGCCAACACATATATTTTTTAGGGATTTCTTTTGTTCTTTTAAGTCTTGCTCGAGCCGGATGATAAAAAATTCTCATGTCCGGTTCCTTCGGGGGATGGATCTATAAGAATTCACCTATCCCAATAACAAAAAAACCTGATTTGAATGATCCTGTATTAAGAGCAAAATTGGCTAAAGGTATGGGTCATAATTATTATGGAGAACCCGCATGGCCCAATGATCTTTTATATATTTTTCCAGTAGTTATTTTAGGTACTATTGCATGTAACGTAGGTTTGGCGGTTCTAGAACCATCAATGCTTGGTGAACCAGCAGATCCATTTGCAACCCATTTGGAAATATTACCTGAATGGTATTTCTTTCCCGTATTTCAAATACTTCGTACAGTGCCCAATAAATTATTGGGTGTTCTTTTAATGGTTTCAGTACCTGCGGGATTATTAACGGTACCCTTTTTAGAAAATGTTAATAAATTCCAAAATCCATTTCGTCGTCCAGTAGCGACAACCGTTTTTTGATTGGTACCGCAGTTGCTCTTTGGTTAGGTATTGGTGCAACATTGCCGATTGATAAATCCCTAACTTTAGGTCTTTTTAATTTGATTTCAATTGTGAAATAATACAACGCGCGTATCTAGGGAATAGTCGCTTCAAAGCGAATTCTCCTAGATACATCTATACCATAAAATTCTTAATTTCTTTCAAATCTATGAATTGTGGTTACAGATTGAAAACCCATTTTCATCTTAATCTTCATTCAAAAATACAAAAGCAAAAAAAAAAATCCAATCGATTAATAGATTTAAAACCTCTTTTTTGGTAAATCGATTGTGAAGTGTTTTTCTAGAATCCCCAAGATCTGTTTTAGATCTTCTAGGCGAAAATGTTCCATTTTCATAAGATCTTCTTGACTCTTAGTCAAGAAGTCAAATAATGTATATATGTTGGACTTTTTGAGGCAATTATAAACTCTGGGAGATAATTCAAATTGGTCAATAAAATTGGATTGCAATGCTTTTTTTTTTGTTTTTCTGAATTGATCCAATTTCTCGTGAAAACTAAAAGGAGAAAAGGAAACTGTGTCTTGATTATTCTCTAAAGGTAAGTTTTCTTCTTCCTTATGTAAAAAGGGAATAAATAAATCAATCAAATTCCGAGAGGCTTCATGAAGTGCTTCTTTTGGAGTTAAACTCCCATTTGTCCAGATTTCGAGAAAGAGTATTTCTTGTTTTCATTCCCATAGGAATGAATACTATGATTCACATTTCGAACAGGCATGAAGACAGCATCTATAGGATAACTTCTATCTTGAAAGATATGCGGGCTTTTTATAAGATATCCACGACTTCTCTCGATTTCTAATCCAATACAAAAAGAAATCGGTTCTGTTAACCTAGCTATATGTTGTGTATTGTCGCCGATTTCTACACAAGGCGGTAAGATGATATCTTGAGCAGTTACATATCCCGGGCCCTGGCACAAATAGACGCGCCACAAGTTCCATATAAATTACTTCTCAATACAATTTCTTTTAAATTCATTAAAATTTCAGGAACCGATTCTTGAATACCTGCTATAGTAGAATATTCATGCGGGACGTTCTCAGATTTTACACGTGTGATACATGTTCCTTGTATTTCTCCAAGCAAAGCTCTTCGCATTGCAATGCCTATTGTGTCGGCTTGGCCTTTCATAAGTGGAGACAGAACAAAGCGCCCATAATGAAGACGCTTACTGTCTGTTCTTGATTCAACACAGTTCCACTGTAGTGTCCGAGTAGATACTCTTACTTTCTCTCGAACCATAGTAATATTTTTTTTATTTGATTGAATTATTTATTTCTCTTGTTTATCTTGAAATTTCTTCACTGTTCATTTCTATACACGTCTTTTTTGGTGAGGTCTACAGCCAATATGTGGCATAGGGGATACATCTCGTAGAAAAGTCAATCGTATACCGCTTCGACGAATACCGCGTAAAGCTCCGTCTCTTCCAACACCGGGGCCCTTTATCATGACTGCGGCTCGTTGCATACCTTGATCTCTTACTGTACGAATAGCATTTTTTGCTGCAGTTTCAGCTGCAAAGGGTGTCCCTCTTCTCGGACCCTTAAAGCCGCAAGTACCTGACGAGGACCAGGAAACCACGCGACCCTTTACATCTGTAACCGTGACAATAGTATTATTGAAACTTGCTTGAACATGAATAATCCCTTTTGGTATTTTACGTACACTCTTACGCGAACCAATACGCCTATTCCTACGTGAACCGACTCTCGGCATAGCTTTTGCCATATTTTATCATCTCATAAATATGAATCATATGGATATATCCATTTCAAATCAAAACAGATTCCTTATTTGGACACTGAGTCCTTTAGCAAGTCTGATTAGCCTTGTCTTTGTTTATGTCTCGGGTTGGGACAAATTACTATAATGCGTCCCCGCCTGCGAATTAGGCGACATTTTCACAAATTTTACGAACGGATGCTCTTATTTTCATATTTGTCATTCCTCAATCTTCATTCTCAATCTACTTGTTGGTAGAAAATAAGTTTCTTGCATTTTTTCATTTCGAATCATATTGCATAAAACCCGCCTAATCTTTTGAATCCGTGTTTTCGAGTCGATAAATTATACGCCCTCTGGTTGAATCATAACGACTTACTTCAATTTTGACTTTATCTCCCGGCAGTATCCGTATAAAACTACGTCGGATCTTTCCTGAAATATACCCTAGGATCAGATCCTCATTATCTAAACGAACCCGGAACATGCCGTTGGGAAGCGATTCCGTAATTAAACCTTCATGAATCCATGTTTGTTCTTTCATTTCAGGTAAAACCTCCTTTTTGTATTAACTAATAGAGGAGAAAGGGTATTAGACAATTCACCTCTTTTCTTTATTTTTTTTACAAAGATAAAGAGGTTTTGGATCCCATGTAAAAGGATTACCATATATAACACAAGATTTCTCCGCCGATTCCTTCTAGTCGAGCCTCTCGGTCTGTTATTATACCCCGAGAAGTAGAAAGAATTACAATCCCCATCCCACCTAAAATTCTAGGGATTCGTTGAGAGTTAGAATAGATTCGTAGACCGGGTCTACTGATCCGTTTTAAATTTAAAAAATTTCTATATGGTCTTTTCCTATTCCTTCTATGTCGCAGGGTTAAAACCAAAAAAGATTTGTTTTTTTCTCGATGCTTTCGGAGATTTTCGATAAAACCTTCTCGAAGAAGTATTTGAACAATATTTTCGGTAATATTCGTAGATGCTATACGAACAACTCTTTTTCTATCCATATCCGCGTTTCGTATAGAGGTTAGTATCTCAGCAATAGTGTCTCTGCTCATGATGAACTTAAATTTTTGTTTCCTCGAATTTGAATATAATCAACATGTTTTTATTTGTTTTTTTTTTTTTTTATTTATGATTTATGATGATATATGAATTGAAAAAAGGTATATACGTGAGACACATTCAACGAATGAATCAAGTTCTTTTTCTATTTCTTTCAAATACCCCAAAAGGGGATAAAAAAAATCAACATCTCATTGTATTTTACAATACCTCTGGAGCTAATGAAACTATTTTAGTAAAATTTAATTTTCTCAATTCTCGGGGATTGCACCAAAATTCGCGTTCCTTTTGGATTTCCTTCTTGATCAATTACAACTGCAGCATTGTCATCATATCGTATTATCATACCGCTGTCGCGTTTAAGTTCTTTACAAGTACGAACAATTACAGCTCGGACTACTTCTGATTTTTGTAGTGGCATGTTAGGTACAGCTTCTTTGATCACAGCAACAATAACGTCACCAATGTGAGCATATCGACGGTTGCTAGCTCCTATGATTCGAATACACATCAATTCTCTAGCCCCGCTGTTATCCGCTACATTTAAATGGGTCTGGGGTTGAATCATATTAAATTTTGAGTCTATTCTTACGATGCAAAGGATGAAGAAAATAAAAGAAATATTTTTGTCTAAAAAGAAACCCGCAGTTTTGTTTTATCCCCAAGACTCATTTCTCTCCGTTCTGTGTTTTATCCCGAAATAATAAATTGCGTTCGTATAGGCATTTTTGATGCTGCTATTAAAATAGCCCTTCTAGCTATATTTTCAGTTACCCCACTCATTTCATATAGTATTCGCCCTGGTTTAACAACAGCTACCCAATATTCAGGGACCCTTTCCCCGAACCCATACGTGTTTCAGCAGGTCTTACTGTAACCGGTTTGTCTGGAAATATACGGACCCATATTTTTCCACCACGGCGTGCATTTCGTGTCATTGCCCGTCGACCTGCTTCAATTTGTCTAGATGTGATCCAAGCAGGTTCAAGTGCCTGAAGAGCATATTTGCCGAAAGAAATCTGATTACCTCGAAAAGATATTCCTTTCATTCTTCCTCTATGTTGTTTACGGAATCTAGTTCTTTTGGGGTTATAGTTGATGGTTGTTTCGGAATTCCATCTCTACTCCAGAACTGGACATGAGAATTTCTTCTCATCCAGCTCCTCGTGAAAAAAGTATTCAAAATGGAATTTCAATTAATTTGAATAACTATAACTATTCTAAAATTAGAAATAAATTTTTTTTTATAGTGTCCCAATCAATCTTTATTTTCCTTTGTGCTTTATCTAAATCTAACAATAAAAAAAAATTCGCGGGCGAATGTTTACTCTTGCAATCTCGATTTCAGTCTTAACCTCCGGTCTGGATTTCTGAAAGTTGATGCATTTTTCTGGTTAATTTCGCCATCCAGACTAGTGAATTAGTAAGATTCATTTGTTAAATAAAAGATTTTTCTTTCACAAGTTCCTTCGTTCCCACCGCTTCGTACTTAATGGTTGGGTCCTAATCCTACAATGGAGCTAATAATGCAATTTATTCTCGAGTCAACCTTCTTAGTCTTTATTGACTCAAGCTCTTTTTTCTTCTATACTGAGGATTCATTGACTATTTCATTATGGATGAATCCATTAGTATTGATGCTTTATTACACTGTTTTTTAGGATATGGCGCATAGACCTTACATGTTGGATTTTATAGCATTGCTATTCTTTTTCTCTCTTTCTTTCATCCTTCCATTTATCCGCACCTTTTTCTTTTTTTTTTGCTTTAAACTTATAATTTTGAATATCAAAATCTCAGTTGCTACAAAGATATGACCGATTTATCATATCTTGACTGGTTCGTTAGATCCAGATAATACGAAGTGATGAGTTGGTTTTCATACTACCGAGCTCGTATTTTTTTATCCTAACCTGAAAAACCAACGAGTCGCACACTAAGCATAGCAATTATACCGAAAGGTCAATCCAATTTTTATTAAACCGTATAGAATTAAATAATGAAAAATTAGAATTGCTTGCTTTGATTGGACAGAAAAAGAATTCATGAATTTTCCTATATTTTTATCAATCAATGGATACAAATTCTTCTTCCTTGTCTCTAAAATCCAAATTTTGATACCTAATACCCCGTAGATAGTCCGAGCTGTATAGGAACAATAATCGATTTTAGCGCGAATGGTTTGTGGGGAACCCTACCTCTCTGATCCATTCGACACGTGCAATTTCTTTTCCATCGATACGCCCTGCAATTTGTACTTGAATTCCTTTTGTATCTGCTTCTTCAGATAATTCAATAGCTTTTTGATTGCTTTTCGAAATGAAACTCTAATCTATAAGAGTTCGGCTATAAATTCTGCAATAAAATAAGGCTTTCCATAAGGTTTTGCAATTCCTTTGATAAGCTTAAGTTTTCGGGTTATATAATGAAATTCGTTTTGGAAATTTCTTTTGAATTCTTCAACTCCTTGCGGTCTATTTTCGGTTAATAACTTTGGGAATCCCATAAAGAGTATGACCTCGATCTCCTCTATTCCTTTTTTGATCTCTATACGTGCAATTCCCTCGGTCGCGGAGGATAGTGGTATATTCTTTTGTACATATTTTTGACAAAATTTCTGAATTTTTGATCTTCTTGTAGACCCTCAGAATAATTTCTTGGTTGTGCAAACCAAAGGGAATGATGACTTTGGGTTGTCCCAAGTCTGAAACCAAGTGGATTTATTTTTTGTCCCATACCCCTCCAGTAATATCCACATCATCGTACAACGGATCGTATACCGGAGTTACATACTTGTTTCTAGATTTTTTTATCGCAGGATACTTAGATACCTGTTCATATTCATCTAAAGATATATCTTTCACGAAAACAGTTATATGACAGGTAGTTCTTTTTATTGGATAACTACGTCCTCGAGCTCGAGGTTTTAATTTCTTTGCCCTAGTCCCCTCGTTAACCTCAGCTTTACTAATTATTAAATTGGCTTCGTTGGAACCTATGCTGTAACTAGCATTTGCTGCTGCAGAATAAACTAATTTAAAAATGGGATAACATGCTCTATAGGGCATGAGTTCTAGTATCATAAGTGTTTCCTCATAAGAACGTCCGCGAATTTGATCAATAACTCTTCGTGCTTTGTCAGCAGATAGAGATATATGACGACCTAACGCGTATACTTCTGTTTTTTTTTTTATTATTACTTGTGGGTCGAAAAGCCTTTCCTTGGTTGACTTTACCATCTTTAGCATAAGGTTTGTCTCCTACTAATGAAAAAAAAAATATCTATCCATATTTTGTTTAAGAT
>JAIFAC010000082.1:122718-128544 GCA_026545765.1 Plantago major
ATCATGATACTTCCCGAAAATCGAAATTCTTGGTCAATGGAGGAAAAATAGCACCCTTTTTGTTCAATAAGATACCAAAGTGGATGATTGACCCAAGAAAAAATCGCGGGAAATCCTTTGATAGGGCGGATTCCTATTTCTCAATGATATTCCACAATCAAGACAATTGGCTGAATCCCGTGAAAACATTTCATCGAAGTTCATTGATATCTTCTTTTTATAAAGCAAATCGACTTCGATTCTTGAATAATCCACATCACTTCTGCTTCTATTCTAACACAAGATTCCCTTTTCTGTGGAAAAGGCCCATATCCATAATTCTGATTTGACATATGGACAATTCCTCAATATCTTGTTCATTCGCAACAAAATATTTTCTTTGCCCGTCGAATATGCTTTTGGGGGGAGAGAGACTATTTCACCAATCGAGTCACAGGTATCTAACATATTCATACCTAACGATTTTCCACAAAGTGGTGACAGAAACGTATAACTTGTACAAATCTTTCCATTTTCCAAGTCGATACGATCCCTTCGTCCGTAGAACTAGTTTCTCGATCGCAGACATTTCTGGAACACCCCTAACAGAGGGACAAAGAGTGCATTTTGAAAGAACTTGTTGTCAACCTCTTTCAGCTAGGAATCTATCGGATTCAGAAGAGAAGAACTTGCATCAGTATCTCAATTCAAACATGGGTTTGATTCCCCCTCCATGTTCTGAGAAAGATTTACCATGCAAAAAGAGGAAAAAACGGCGTCTTTGTCTAAAGAAATGCCTTGCGAAAGGGCAGATGTATAGAACCTTTCAACAAAGGGCTCTTTCAACTCTCTCAAAATCGAATCTATTCCAAACATATATGCCATGGTTCTTGACAGGGTACTGGATATTTGTAGATAATTTTGTAGATACTTTTTCAGACCTATTGCCGATTTCAGATACTTTTCCAGAACTATGGCTGATACTACGTAATAGTCAAAAATTGGTATCCATAATACGAAGTAGCAGTAAAAAATTGGTATTCATCTTTCGGGATATTAGGCATAGATTGGGTAGATCGTGGCGAATTCTTTGGAAAAAAGCGCGTCTTAATCTGATAAGTGAGATTTCGAATAAGTGTTTACATAATGTTCTTCTGTCCGAAGAAATGATTCATCGAAATAATGAGTCACCATTGATATCGACACATCTGAGATCGCCAAGTGTTTGGGAGTTCTTCTATTCAATCCTTTTCCTTCTTGTTGTTGCTGGATATCTCGTTTGTACCCAGCTTCTCTTTGTTTCCTGGGCCTCTAGTGAGTTACAGACAGAGTTCGAAAAGGTCAAATCTTTGATGATGGAATCATCTATGATTGAGTTGCGAAAACTTCTGGATAGGTATCCTACATCTGAACCAAATTCTTTCTGGGTAAAGAATCTCTTTCTAGTTGCTCTGGAACAATTCCGTTCTAAGAAGATATATTTGAATATCAATCTCATCGATCTCATATCAAATCCCATCAATCGAATCACTTTTTCGAGAAATACGAGACATCTAAGTCATACAAGTAAAGAGATCTATTCATTGATAAGAAAAAGAAAAAACTGGAACGGGGATTGGGTTGATGATAAAATAGAATCCTGGGTCGCGAACAGTGATTTGATTGATGATGAAGAAAGAGAATTCTTGGTTCAGTTCTCCGCCTTAACGACAGAACAAAGGATTGATCAAATTCTATTGAGTCTGACTCATAGTGATCGTTTATCAAAGAATGACTCTGGTTATCAAATGATTGAAGAACCGGGAGCAATTTACTTACGATACTTGGTTGATATTCATAAAAGGATCTATTGAATTATGAGTTCAATCCATCCTGTTTAGCAGAAAGACGGGTATTCCTTGCTCATTATCAGACAATCACTTATTCCCAAACTTCGTGTGGGACTACTACTTTGCACTGCCCATCTCATCGAAAACCCTTTTCGCTCCGCTTAGCCTTATCCCCCTCTAGGGGAATTTTAGTGATAGGTTCTATAGGAACTGGACGCTCCTATTTGGTCAAATACCTAGCTACAAATTCCTATGTTCCTTTCATTACGGTATTTCTGAACGATAACAAGCCAAAAGTTATGGATGAGGATGAAGATGAGGATTATTACGAGATAAAGGTTGGTGGTAGTGACGAGATTGATGCTAGTGACGCTGCTAGTGACGCGATTGATGCTAGTGACGAGATGGATCCTGACCTTGATACGGAGCTGGAAGAGCTAACTATGATGAATGCGCCAACTATAGATAGGATGTCGGAACTAGGCCCCACCCTTCAATTCGAATTAGCAAAAGCGATGTCTCCTTGCATAATATGGATTCCAAACATTCATGATCTGGATGTGAATGAGTCGAATTACTTATCCCTAGGTCTATTAGTGAACCATCTATCTGAAGGATGCTCCAATAGAAATATTCTTGTTATTGCTTCGACTCATATTCCCCAAAAAGTGGATCCCGCTCTAATAGCCCCGAATAAATTAAATACGTGCATTAAGATACGAAGGCTTCTTATTCCACATCAACAAAAGCACTTTTCATGCTTTCCTATACGAGGATTTCACTTGGAAAGAAAATGTTCCATACTAACGGATTCGGGTCCATAACCATGGGTTACAATCCACGAGATCTTGTAGCACTTAGTAATGAGGTCCTATCGATTAGTATTACACAGAAGAAATCCATTATAGACACTAATACAATTAGATCCGCTCTTCATAGACAAACTTGGGATTTGCGATCCCAGGTAAGATCGGTTCAGGATCATGGGATCCTTTTCTATCAGATAGGAAGGGCTGTAGCACAAAATGTACTTCTAAGTAATTGCCTCATAGATCCTATATCTATCTATCTGAAGAAGAACTTATGTAAGGAAGGGGATTCTTATTTGTACAAATGGTACTCGGAACTTGGAACGAGCATGAAGAAATTAACGCTACTTCTTTATCTTTTGACTTGTTCTGCCGGATCAGTCGCTCAAGATCTTTGGTCTCTACCCGGACCCGATGAAAAAAATGGCATCACTTCTTATGGACTCATTGAGAATGAGTCGGATCTAGTTCATGGCCTATTAGAAATAGAAGGCTCTCTTTCACGGACAGAAAAAGATTGCAGTCCGTTTGATAATGATCGAGTTCCATTGCTTCTTCGGCCCGAACCGAGGAATCCCTTAGATATGATGCAAAAGAGATTTATCTATGAAAAATACGAATCGGAGTTTGAAGAAGGGGAGGGAGAAGGGCCCTTGACCCGCACCAGATAGAGGAGAATTTATTCAATCACATAGTTTGGGCTCCTAGAATATGGAGCCCTTGGGGCTTCTATTTGATTGTACCGAAAGGCCCGGTGCATTGGGATTTCCCTATTGGTCCAGGGCATTTCGGGGCAAGCGGATCCTTTCTGATGAAGAGGATGAGCTTCAAGAGAATGATTCGGAGTTCTTGCAGAGTGGAACCATGCAGTCCCAGACACGAGATAGATCTTCCAAAGAACAAGGCCTTTTTTTTCGAATAAGCCAATTCCTTTGGGACCCTGCAGATCCGCTCTTTTTCCTATTCAAAGATCAGTCCCCCGGCTCTGTGTTTTCACATCGAGAATTATTTGCAGATGAGGAGATGTCAAAGGGGCTTCTTACTTCCCAAACAGCTCTTCCTACATATCTCCATCAACGCTGGTTTATCAAGAATAAACAAGAAAAGCACTTCAATTGTTGATTAATCGTCAGAGATGGCTTAGAACCAATAGTTCATTATCTAATGGATCTTTCCGTTCTAATACTCTATCCGAGAGTTATCAGTATTTATCAACTCTGTTCCTATCTAACGGAACGCTATTGGATCAAATGACAAAGACATTGTTAAGAAAAAGATGGCTTTTCCCGGATGAAATGAAAGAAGTACTGGATTCTCTTTCGGATAGGCCCTGAAAGGAGAGGGGAGGGTGGAATGCCAACAAGCGTCAATTCCCTAATTGACCCGACAGTACCCGTTTTGGGAACGTCCAGTGCCAAAGTCACTGAATGGATAAGTCGCCAATCCCTGGACTATGGAATGTACTTTATCCGCTGGGTGACGGGGGGGCATTTTTTCAGAGGTTTTGAATCTACCCTTGTGTGATTCCTGTTGAAGCATATACTCGGGGGTGGGTGCAGCGCGGACGATTTTAAAGCAGACTCCCCCTTCATTAGATAGAGAAGATCACCAAGGTTTTGTGATCCGCTGTCAAACTTATTCCAATTCCAAGAGCTCGGATCAAATCGGTATATCAATACTGACTCGACCCGAGCTCTCTTATTGAATTGCTCATTCAATGAGCATTCTCAATATTCTATTATGCCTTGAAGAGGACTCGAACCTCCACGCTTTTTAGCACGAGATTTTGAGTCTCGCGTGTCTACCATTTCACCACCAAGGCATCTTGAAAGTGCATCCTATTTCATGAATAAGATATCTATCTAGTGTCATCTATTCCATAGATGACAAAGGTGGAATATTTCGATGGATCGGTCATATAAGCTCGAGTTGGACATCCAATTGCTTCGATTTGCATTATCCGGAGAATGCCTTATGTATATATAAAAAAGATGGCCAATCAAACTCATTTTCTTTCTCGATTCAATAGAAGCTCAAAGAGGTGAATAGGGTCCCAAAAATCACGAGAGATGTGGAAAAAGCAGGCCCGATTGCGCCTATTCCTAATCCTAAATGGAATGGGGCGACGTAGGGATCCATATGTAAACATAGTATCTATTTAGATATTTTAAAAGGTCAATACCTCGGTGCAGGTCCTGGATAATCCTTTGCTCCACAGCCCTGGGGCTATTTCCAACTAGCCAATTCAGAATTCCCAGATGGACTAGCACTGCATCTTTGATGCAGTCATCGATTCTCCCAAGAATTCACAATTTCCGCGAGCAAACGTATTAATGACGAGGAAGGAATTTTGGTTATGCTACTAATACTTGTACTTGCTCGCCTATTCTGACCAAGCCCTAAGCCTGGCTGGGGAAGAGTTACAGGGTGTAAAACAAAAAACAGGCGGATCGCCTTCGGGCATACTATTTGGAATGGTTCCCTCATTTTCCATAAATAAAAAGGAAAAAGCCATTCCAAAGACCCTCCCCAAGTTCCATAGCTTTTGGTCCGATATCCCGATCATGATTTTTCTACCCCTATGGGGAAATTCCCTTTGGGCCGGTTGTGGGCGAGGAGGATTCGAACCCCGACACCGTGGTTCGTAGCCACGTGCTCTAATCCTCTGAGCTACAGGCCCCACCCGTCCCCACCGGATCTGTTCCTGGGTACCCCAGAACCTTTCCTCTCCCCAGCCTTTTGGCTTAAGAAGATGTGAAAGTGCGTTTATCTCTATAATATAAGAAGGGTGCGTTCCGAGGTGTGAAGTTGGAGAGAAGGGATGTCATAATTGGGGTTTTGAATAAGACGACTTCTTTCTTTTCATTTTTCGTTGAAAAAGTAATAAGAATGAGAGGTGTTAAGCTTTTTATCATCCTGGCGTCGAGCTATTTTTCCGCAGGACCTCCCCTACAGTATCGTCACCGCAGTAGAGTTTAACCACCAAGTTCTGGATGGATTGGTGTGGTTCCTCTACGCCTAGGACACCAGAATATTGAACCGTGAACGAAGAAAGGCATGAGAGAAAAGCCTATTGGCTATTGATTCTGAGGCCCCAATTCTTGACTGGAAGGGACACCAAAGGCCTCTGCCCTTCCATCCCTTGGATAGATAGAGAGGTAGGGCAGAGCTTTTGGTTTTCATGTTGTCAAAGAGTTGAACAATGGTAT
>JAIFAC010000082.1:142982-167982 GCA_026545765.1 Plantago major
TGGAATCGACCCTTCGCTACATAAAAACGATAAATTTGAACAAGCTATCCGAAATGAAATGTCACATTATTTTTTTGACCGATGTAAAAGTGATGGAAAATATCGAATGACTTTTACGTGTCCTGCTAGTGTATCGATTTTTTTGGAAAGGCTAAAAGAAGGCTGTTATCCCCGGAACTGTGGCCTTATTTCTTCGATGATAATCCACCGGACCCATACGATTTTTGGATTTTACCAACGAAAAAAGAAAGAAAAGAAAAAAGCATTTCTAAATCGAATCAAATCTCTCGAGAAAAATCTAGTTTTTGAATAGACTCGAAACAAGAACTCGATTATGTAATGATGATTCTAGAAACAAATACTTACCAAAAGGTATGATCCTTTATTGAGCGGATCGCGTCGAAAACAATCGAAAAAATGCAATCCTGAAAAAAACTTCGAAAAAAAAATTTTTTCAAAATTTTCGGATAAATAAATTGCATCAAATCCTCGTTCCGTACACCGATAAACTAGGAGAATTTATAGAGATACAGAATAAAGAGCGAAAGATTTATGCGGAGGATATCAAAAATGAGGAATTACCGATCATTGACAAGATCGTTGACACGGTCATTGAAAAGTTTCTTCCTCCCGTCGTTGATACTTTTCGCCTTGTGCTCAACACTCACAAATGGATTTGTTTGGCTCGGTTACAGGCTATTGTCGCGGGAAATATCCACTACGCGATAGCTGTGCAATGTACGTTTTGGAGGCATACAGCTCCTGGTACCTCTTATTTGTCTAATTTGATAGGCTTCAGGAATTTAAAGAATGTGTGTCTAAAATGTTATGAAGACATTCTATCGAAATCCCATTTTAATTGGAATCTTTTGATGAGGACTGGTTACGCACATGTGAGGTATGAACATATGGGTTATCTGGGAGACTTTATTCGGAAAATAGAGTACGCTCTAGAAGAAAAACTAGACGAGTATTACGCTTACCTAAACTTTGGCTGTGGCTCTCTAGTTACTTCTTGGTATACCCTTGATTGGCTAGATCAAAATTATTATCAGAATAAGAAAAAGTTCGATAAAGAAAAGTCCGAAAAGAAAAGTTCGAAAAGAAAAGTTCGAAAGACCAAAGGCAGAAAGAGCAAAATTAGAAAAGTTAAAAGAAAACATGAAATGCTTTTTTAAAAAGTCTTATTTTTCCTACATGATGATGCTAATGATGCTAATAGTCAAAACAGAAACATAAGTCAAAATAAAATAAACGAAATCAGTAAAAAAATTCCTCGATGGGAATACAAATTAATCACTGAGTTAGAACAACAATCAGGAGAATTTCAAGATATTCCCGAAGATTTTGAAATTCGTTCAAGAGAAGCCAAAGAGGTAGTGATTTGTACTGATATCAAAGATGATAAAGATGATCCTGATGTAATGGAAGAGATGTCTACGACACGCTATTTAGAACAACCGGACTTTGATCGAGATCTAATCAATGGGTCTTAGCGTGCGCAAAGGCGAAAAGTAGTTATTTGGAAAGTGTTTCAAGGAAATGCGCATTCCCCTTTTGTGTACAGAATCAAAAATCCATTTTCTTTTCTTTAACATCTAATATGTTTGAATTGATTAAATCCATTTTTAGAAATAGGGTGTGGAAAGGGTAAGCATTCCAAATTGTAGAGTCTACAAACGAACAAACAAAAAGAGAAGAAAATAGAATAGAAATAGAAGACGAAGACGAAGAAAAAAAAGAGATGGAGATACTAGAGGAAGAGGCGCGAATGAAGATAGCGGAAGCTTGGGATAATGCCCATACTTATGGGCAAGGAATAAGAGCTTGTTTGTTGCTAATTCAATCTATTTTAGAAAATATATTCTCTTACCTTCGTTTATAATTGCAAAATTCTTGGGCGTATATCCCTATCCCAACGTCCTGAATGGTCTGAGGATTTTCGGGAATGGAATAGAGAGATGCATCTTAAATGTACTTATAATGGAACGCCATTATCAGAAACAGAATTGCCTGAAAATTGGTTCATAGAAGGTCTTCAGATCAAAATATTATTCCTTTCCGTCTGAAACCTTCGCACAAACGCAAATTAAGATCTTATCAAGAAAAGAGGATTTCCGTTTTTAACGGTTTTTGGACTCGAAGCTAAACATCCTTTTGGTTTTCCTGAAAACGACCTTCCTTTTGGAAACCTGTTTTGAAAGAACTGGGAAAAAAGTTCGAAAATGAAAAGAACTATTTCAAAGGAAAAAAAAATACTTGCAAAAGTTTCCAAAGAAAACCCAATTCAATTAAGAAAAGTAGAAATCTATGAATCGAATGAAATTCAAGAAGAAAAGATTCCATAATTAGCAATCAAATAATTAACCAATCTTTTGGTCAAACAGTATCGCCGGGTTTGACAAATTCTTCATTGACAGAAAAAAATAAAAGATCTGACTGAGCGAAGAGGGAAAATTAGAAATCAAATAGAAAGAATAGAAAGTATTAGAAAGAAGAAAAGGAAAAATGATACTAGTCCTAACAAAACATTTAATGATAAATTCTTAGAAAATGGAAAATATTCAAAAGAAGAACTGTTCGATTCATTTCTAAATTTCCCTTTATTTGAAAATTTTCATTGAACTACTATCTCGGCACAGATTTTTTCTAGGAGTGAATGGAAACTATCATGGGTATGGAAATCTACTATCTATTATATAGAAGAGTTTGTTTTATTTAGTAAATTTTATTTACTAAGGATATGGAAATTGATTTTATATATTATGTTTGAAGGTTGGTTTAAGATCTATTATATTTTACTTTGTATTGTACGTGATATACGGTTTCTTTTAAATTTTGTTGTAGATCATTCAAATTTGGATATTTCTACTCAAATTAGGTTAAGAACCCTAATTGACAAAATGATGAATAACTGCATAGAGCTAATTTTTCTATCCCTGGACCTAACATTTAAGAATACTAGTAGTAATAAAAAAAAGAAAAATCTCATTACCTTTAAAAAATCCCTTGATAAGATTAGGGATATGAAAAGCAATTTACATATTTTTTTTGACTTATCTTGCGTATCACAAGCCTATGTATTTTACAAATTATCCCAAATGCAAGTTAGTAATTTGCATAAATTAAGACCTGTTCTTCAATATCAAGGAATCTCTTTGTTTCTTAAGCCCGAAATAAAGGATTCTTTGGAAAAACAAGGAATGGTTCATTCAAAATTAAAATTAAATGATAAGAAACTTAGGAATTATGAACAAAATCAATGGAAAAAGTGGTTAAGAGGGTATTCTCCATACAATTTATCGTCGATCATATGGTCGAGATTAATGCCTGAAAATGGCGAAATACTTCCCATTGTATAGCTACAAAGGAAAAATTAAGCAAATGCAATTCATATGAAACAGACCAAGTAAGTGATTCAAAAAAAAAGGAAGTATACAAATTAGCGAATCAAACAGAAAATTTTCACAAATCTTATCGATATGATCTTTTAGCAAATAAATTTCTTAACTCCGAAAAATTTCAAGGAAATAAGAACGGAGAGCTTTCTTGTAACACGCACAAGGACCCACTTTATGATATTCTGAAAACCACCCTATCTATAATTATGTGGATATGCTAGCTGTGGAAAAATGGTAAATAGAAAATATTTGCGTTGGAAAAGTTTGTATCGTAAAGAAAAGTGGATATTGAGTCCTGTATCACGATCGATGCCAACAGGAATCCAAATATTCAACGGAAACTAATAAGTATTTTCAAATATCTATTAAAAATGGATATTCTGAAATTTGTTATTTTAGGCTTCCAGACAATCTCCCAAAATTCCACAACGTTTTTGTTGATTGGATGGGAATGAATGAAAGAATGCTAAATTATTCTATCTCGAATCTAGAGGGTTGGTTCTTCCCAGAATTGGTCTTATTTCATCAGGCATATAAGACCAAACCTTGGTTTAGACCAAATCAATTACTTCTTTTAAATCGAAATGGAAATGAAAATAGTAGTGAAAAGAAAAAGAAAATTCAAAAAAGCAAGGAAATCAAGAAGAACCCAAAAAGGAGAAGATTTTGGATCTGTTCTGTCACAAGAAAAATCTAGTGAAGAAAATTCTGTAAAATTGGACAGGAAAAGAAGAAAAGAAAAAAGTCAACTAGATTCCTTCCTGGAACGTTATTTACTTTTTCAATGTAAATGGTGGGACAGTACTTTGGACGAAAAATTGATGAATAATATTGAGGTCTACTGTCTCTTGCTTAGACTAATGGACCCAAGAAAAATTCTCTTATCTTCAATTCAAACAAGAGAAATCGATTTGGATAGACTGACGATTCAAACTAGTCTAACTCATGCGGAATTACTGAAGAAGGGAATATTGATTATAGAACCCATTCGTCTGTTTGGAAAAATTGATGGACAACTCTTGATGTATCAAACCATAAGTACTTCGTTGGTTGATAAGAGTAAGTACCAAACAAATCCAAAATACCAAGAAGAAAGGTATGTTTCTAAGAATCATTTTGATTTCCTTATTCCTGAAAATATTTTATCGTTTCGACATCGTAGAAAATTGAGAATTCTAATTTCATTGAATTCAAAGTATCGAAACGATGAAAATAGAAATCTCCTATTTTGGAACGAAAAGAACAGAAAAAAAATCAACCAAGCTTCGCCCGAGAATAAAGGTCTTAATATAGAAGAAAATGCATTAATGAAATTAAAGCTCTTTCTTTGGCCTAATTATCGATTAGAAGATTTGGCCTGTATGAATCGGTATTGGTTTAATACCAACAATGGCAGTCGTTTCAGTATGTTAAGGATACATCTATATCCACGATTGAAAATGGAAAATTCGTAGATAAGAACTCTATACCCGTCTATCATATAGAATAGAAAGTATATGATAGACGGGTATATGAAAATAGGAAAAATATAGGGTATGGGGTATAGGGTATATGAAAGAAATATGCGGACCACACATTTGAGTCTTCCCTTTCATGGATATATCCAATATTAAAAATGAATAATGTAGGACTTCAATCTCGAAATGAATCAATAGAACTTTTTTTTTTAGGTCTAAACCCTTCAATGGAAAAATGGACTACTCCTTTTCTACCTCTATCTCAATCCGATTCCAGTTTGGATGGATTGATTTGAATTCAGAAAAGGAGTAGTTTTCAAATAACTTGGAATTAGATTTTTGTATATACCAATTCAAATTAATGGCATTATTATTACTGATCGGTAAAATCCATATCTTTCAAAGGAAGGGGAATTTTTCTATGGTAAAAATTCATTCATTTCGGTTATTTCTCAAAAGAAAACTCAGACATCAGGGGTTCTGTTGAATTTCAAGTATTCACTTTCACCACTAAGATAAGTAAACTTACTTCGCATTTGGAATTACACAAAAAAGACTCTTCATCTCAGAGAGGTTTGCGGAAAATTTTGGGAAAACGTCAACGACTACTGGCCTATTTGTCAAAAAAAAATAGAGAACGTTATAAAGAATTAATTGGCGAGTTAGATATTCGAGAGATAAAAACTCGTTAACTTGAAGCCTAATACCATTTGCACTTTTATTCGTTTTCATTTTGACGAACTCTTCTTTTACGTTCAAACAATGCATGGAAGAATGACTCGGGAAAAAACTTATGATTGCACCAACTACAAGAAAAGACCTCATGATAGTAAATATGGGTTCTCACCACCCATCAATGCACGGCGTTCTTCGGCTGATCGTGACTCTCGATGGGGAAGATGTTATCGACTGTGAACCAATATTGGGTTATTTACATAGAGGTATGGAGAAAATTGCGGAAAATCGAACAATTATACAATACTTGCCTTATGTAACGCGTTGGGATTATTTAGCGACTATGTTCACAGAAGCAATAACCGTAAACGCACCCGAACAGCTAGGCAATATTCAAGTCCCTAAAAGGGCTAGCTATATAAGAACTATTATGTTGGAATTGAGTCGTATCGCTTCTCATTTGTTATGGCTCGGCCCTTTATGGCAGATATCGGGGCACAGACCCTTTCTTCTATATTTTTAGAGAACGAGAATTGATATATGACCTATTCGAAGCTGCTACCGGTATGCGTATGATGCATAATTATTTTCGTATCGGAGGAGTAGCTGCCGATTTACCTCATGGTTGGGTAGATAAATGTTTGGAATTTTGCGATTATTTTTTAATCGGCGTTGCTGAATATCAAAAACTTATTACACGGAATCCTATTTTTTTAGAACGAGTTGAAGGCATAGGCATTATTCAGGCAGAAGAAGCACTAAATTGGGGTTTATCAGGCCCAATGCTACGAGCTTCCGGAATAGAATGGGATCTTCGTAAAGTTGATCGTTATGAGTGTTACGACGAATTTGATTGGGAGGTTCACTGGCAAAAGAGGGGATTCATTAGCTCGTTATTTAGTACGAATGGGTGAAATGGCAGAATCCGTAAAAATTCTTCAACAGGCCTTAGAGGGAATTGGAGGGCCATATGAAAATTTAGAAATACGACGCTTTGATAGAATAAAAAACCCGGAATGGAATGATTTTGACTATCGATTTATTATTAAAAAACCTTCTCCAACGTTTGAATTGCCCAAGCAAGAACTTTATGTAAGAGTCGAAGCCCAAAAGGAATTGGGAATTTTCTGATAGGAGATCAGAGTGTTTTTCCTGGAGATGGAAAATTCGACCACCGGGTTTTATCAACTTGCAAATTCTTCCTCAGTTAGTTAAAAGAATGAAATTGGCTGATATTATGACGATACTAGGTAGCATAGATATCATTATGGGAGAAGTCGATCGTTGAAATGATAATTGATACAACAGAACTACAAGCTATCCACTCTTTTTCCGGATTTGAATCCTTAACAGAAGTCTATGGGATACTATGGACACTTATCCCTATTTTGACTCTTGTATTAGGAATCACACTAGGTGTACTAGTAATTGTTTGGTTAGAAAGAGAAATATCTGCAGGAATACAACAACGTATTGGACCTGAATATGCCGGGCCTTTGGGAATTCTTCAAGCTCTAGCAGATGGGACAAAATTACTTTTCAAAGAGAATCTTCTTCCATCTAGAGGAGATACTCGTTTATTCAATATTGGGCCATCCATAGCAGTGATATCCATTTTACTAAGTTATTCAGTAATTCCGTTTAGTTATCGACTTATTCTAGCCGATCTTAGTATTGGTGTTTTTTTATGGATCGCCATTTCAAGCCTTGCTCCCGGTGGACTTCTTATGTCGGGATATGGATCAAATAATAAATATTCCTTTTTAGGTGGATTAAGGGCTGCTGCTCAATCAATTAGTTATGAAATACCATTAACTCTATGTGTATTATCAATATCTCTACGTGTGATTCGGTGAGACATAAACTTTCCATATTTCTTTCTAGCAAGAAAGTTGAATATCTATTTTTTATTCATCGTCGGGGTTGATAAACTAAACCGGATAGTTAGATGAGTGAAATCAAACGGCTTCCTAATTTGCTGTTAAAGCCATTCAATCTCATTTCCTATGTACAAGAATTAAGTCAAAGGAAAGAATATCAGTTCTTATGTTTCCTTTACCCCAAGTTAGATTGGTTGAGTAGTAATCATGGCTTGAATCGGGTTCAAAAGATCAACCCACGGGGTTTTTACTATCTATTACCATGGAGGTATTAGTATTAACCTACTGGAAGATTCAAAAAATGAGTGGATGGTTAGGAAGACTAAGATACACAAAGGATTAGTAATGGAGATTAGATAACCTTTCCAAGAGGATATTTCTACCAAAGTAATTCGAATCGGGGCTTTAAGTTGGTAGAAATTCGTAAGAAGTACTCCCCTAGATTTTGATCCAGAGTATCTTCCTATTCACCGATTAAGTAAATAACTATCAAGAACGAAGAAATCTTTTATTTGGGTAATGCCGCCCTCCCTTATTTCCCGAGAAAGTAGAATAGGAACGAACAGAAGTGGAAAGACTAGAATTGCAAAAAGAGATCTTTTTTATTCATAAATTTTTCGATTTTTTCGATAGAAATAGAATCTTTGCTAGGTAATACAATATCTAATTTCGTAATCAAAAAAAAAAAAAAAGAATAGGTTGCAATATCTCTGTGATATTCCTCAAAAAAGTTTTTTATTCAAGGATAAAGTTATTAATCAACAAAGAAAAATACAAACTTTTAAAAGATGAGATCAATTCAGAAGCACTTTATTTTTATTATAACTAGCAGACGGAATTTCATAGGTTAAATTCTAGGCCTTAGGATAAGAGTTTGACTCTATTGATCATGGATCCCACCAAGGGATCAAGATCAAAAATGTTGAAAGGCCCTTAGAGTTTTTTGTGACCTATGAGGAGCCGTATGAGGTGAAAATTTCATGTACGGTTCTGTAATAGCGACGGGAACAGTGATGTTATCGCCGACTATGATTATCTAACAGTTCAAGTACAGTTGATATAGTTGAAGCGCAGTCAAAATACGTTTTTGGGGATGGAATTTGTGGCGTCAACCGGTTTATCGTTTTCTAATTTCTTCTTTAGCCGAGTGTGAGAGATTACCTTGTGATTTCGCAGAAGATTTAGAGGAATTAGTAGGGTGTTATCAAACCGATTATTTAGTTATAATATTTGTTTTATTTTTTGTTGCTTCCTATATAAATTTTCTTGTTTCTTCATTATTTGTAACAGTTCTTTACTTGGGAGGTTGGAATCTTTCTATTCCTACATATTCGTTCCTGAACTAACTAAAAGAAGTCAAGTTATTGGAACAATAATAGGTATCTTTATTACATTAGCGAAAACTTATCTGTTCTTGTTCATTTCTATTGCAACAAGATGGACTTTACCGAGATTGAGGATGGACCAACTATTAAATCTTGGTGAAATTTCTTTACCTATTTCTCTAGGTAATCTATTATTAACGACTTCATCCCAACTTTTTCACTGTAAAGAACTCGAATTTTCTATCTTCAAAACCTGTCTCAAACAAGAGAAAGAAAACAAGTATGAAAATTTGATTTGATTTTGCGCACGGATTTTTATGGCCCATATGTATCTTTGTCTTTACCACGAATCATTTTCCTTCTTAACAATAATTGTTGTTTTACCAATATTTCCTTAATTTTCCTTCTTCCATAAATAAAGCAATCGTTGGTATACTATATGTATTTGTATTCTAGAACCTTCTAATAACTTATGCATTCTGTTATCATTTCCAATCGGATGATTCATTAATCCAACTAGAGGAGGATTATAACTGGATCCATTTTTTGATTTCATTTGATTTCATGGAGACTAGGGATAGATGGGCTCTCAGACCCATTCTATTGACGGGATTCATCACTACTTTAGCTACCTTTAGCTTGGCCGGTTACTCGAGATTCTCGATTATTTAATTTCCTGATGTTGGCAATGTATAGTGGGCAAATCGGATTGTTTTCTTCTCGACCTTTTACTTTTTTTCCTCATGTGGAGTTAGAATTAATCCCTGTTATCTACTTGTATCTATGTGGGAGGAAAAAACGTCTCTACTCAGCTACAAAATTTATTTTGTACACGGCAGGGGGTTCTGTTTTTCTTTACTGGGAGTTCTTCTTGTGTCGGTTTATATGGTTCTAATGAACCAACATTAAATTTGGACATATTATCCAACCAAACCTATCCCTTAGCTTTGGAAATACTATTCTATAGTGGATTTTTATTGCTTTTGCTGTCAAATTACCAATCATACCACTACATACATGGTTACCAGATACCCATGGAGAAGCACACTATAGTACTTGTATGCTTCTAGCCGGAATCTTATTAAAATGGGAGCGTATGGATTAGTTCGAATCAATATGGAATTATTTCCATGCTCATTCTATATTCTCCTTGGTTACTGATAGTAGGCGCAGTGCAAATAATCTATGCAGCTTCAACATCTTTGGGTCAACAGAATTTAAAAAAGAATAGCCTATTCCTCTGTATCTCATATGGGTTTCATAATTATAGGAATTGGTTCTATCACCGATATGGACTCAACGGAGCGCTTTACAAATAATCTCCCATGGATTTATTGGTGCTGCACTTTTTTCTTGGCTGGAACAACTTATGATAGAATACGTCTTGTTTATCTTGACGAAATGGGTGAATAGCTATCTCAATGCCAAAAAATATTCACGATGTTCAGTAGCTTTCAATGGCCTCTCTTGCATTACCAGGTATGAGTGGTTTTGTTGAATTAATAGTATTTTTGGATTAATTACTAGTGAAAAATATCTCTTACTAACAAAACTACTCATTACTTTTCTAATGGCAATTGGAATGATATTAACTCCTATTTATTTATTATCTATGTTACGTCAGTTGTTCTATGGATACAAGATATTTAATGTTTCAATTTCCTATTTGTTTGATTCTGGACCACGAGAGTTATTTTTTCGATCGTTATTTTTTACCAATACTAGGTATTGGTATGTACCCTGATTTCGTTCTTTCACCTCAGTCGAAAAGGTTGAAGCTATTCTATCTAATTTTTTATAGAAAGTTTGAATGAATTTTACAACCATTTTTCTTATAATGACAAGAAGAAGAAAAGGCCTTTTTCTTCTTGTCATACGTTGTTGAATTATTTTGAACTGGCGAGAACCCCAGCGAATCACTAACTATTTGATTCACCTCGTTCTGCCAGTTCACACCAAATTCTTTGATCGTATATGCACCTTAGACTTTCCTATTCTAAGAACCCCCACATTCCATTCCACTATAATGAAAATGAACCATAACTATGTAGTCCTATTCCTAATAAATTAACCCCAAAATAGCATATCCAAATTATAAGAAATCCAATAGACGCCACAATTGCTGAATTTCTACCTTTCCATTTTTGATTTGTTCGAGTATGCAAATAAATTGCGAACACCAGCCAAGTAATAAAAGCCCAAGTTTCTTTTGGGTCCCAACTCCAATAGGATCCCCACGCTTCGTTAGCCCACACGGCTCCAGAAAGAATTCCTATGGTTAAAAAGATAAATCCTAGACTAATAACCCGATAACTCCAATAATCCAATTTTTGAATCAATTGCAACCTGTAATAATTCTTTGTAGAAAAAAAAGAAGTATTTTGTAAAAAATGACTTCGTTCAATCATTAATTCAATTTCACCCAACCCATTCAAATGGAATAAATTATTTTTTGTAGAAAATAAAGGTTTCTTTTTTCTAACTGTAACGACTAGAAGTGATACGGAAAATAATGATCCACACAAAAGGGCTGCATAACCTAATATCATCATACTTACGTGCATTATTAACCACTCCGATTGCAGAGCGGGTACTAATATTGCGGATTTCTGTATTTCCGTTAAAAGGCCTGAAGTAGCAAAGCCTTGAGTAAAAAGAGCACTGGGCCCAATTATTGTACTTAGAATATTTTTCTTTTTTTTGAAATATGGAACTATATGAATAAGGGAAAAACTCCATGACAGGAAGGTTAATGATTCATATAGATTACTTAGGGGAAAATGTCCTGAATAAATCCAACGGGTAACTAATAATCCCGTTATGCAAAAAAAAGTTATTATCATGCCCCTTTCGGATGAATCATACAGTTTTACGATTTCATCAACAAAAAAGCTTATCAAATGAATTGTAATTAGAATTGTAACAATCGAAAAAGAAATTTGGGTGAATATATGTTCTAAGGTTGAAAATATCATAAAATTTTAAAAGGAGGAATTTTGAATTATAGAATCTAAATGTCCAATTAGATTCATTATAGGATTTTTGACTTTTAGTCGATGACATGTTTAGTCGATGACATGCCGCCACTCGGACTCGAACCGAGATGCTCGCACTGCTTCCTAAGAGCAGCGTGTCTACCAATTTCACCATAGCGGCTTGTCTTGAACTGATAATAGCCTATGAATAAGCAATCGTCTAGATTTAATAAATCTATTGGATTGAATATTTTTTAGGAAAGAGTTAAAAAGATGAATAAAATTTCGTTTATATAGTATTTGAAGGTTCATTGGTTTCGTTTAAGATCTTCATTTTTCGTGAATTTTATACTCCCCTCGTCTTGAATTCTTGTAACACTATATCTGCATTAAGATTAAGGTATAGAACCCAAAATAATTTTTTTTATGAACTATTTTTTTCATTGAAAAATGGATTTTGATCATTAAAATTTACACATATTTCTATATCTATAGAAGATAAATATCTTTCCTAAGTCTTTTTGAATATCTTTCTAAGTCTTTTTGGAGGATTGATAAGAAGAGGATACGTCTGGATCCATATACGAATTCAAAGAAACTAAAAAAAAAAGGAAATTGCAAAATAGATTGATGGGGAAAAAGACTTCACCAATTTTTTTACATTTTCAATTAGGTTTGGGTAAGGTAAAGAGATAAATTCTTGTTCTACATATTCTAAGAATGGAAATCGAATTTGGAAATGAGCTGAGTCTATTTTTGACTCAGGTTGATTCCAACGTTTTAGGCTTTATTACTTATTTTTATTTGTTTGTTGTACAAAAAACTTTTGAATTCCAGTAGAAAGAGATTTTCCCAAGGAAAAGGCTTTAACGCTGCCCAATAATTCCTTCCTTTTCCAACAATTTTACGAATACGCTTTTTTGATGCAGAAGTACGTTTTTGAACTGCCATTTCAATTTTAAATTGAGAAATTACTCATTGGTATAGCTGGATGAAAGACATTTAGTGTTTACAAAAAAAGCAGCCCTTTGATAATTCATTATATTTTTAGAGAATATTCTTTCAAATAAAAAAGAAAATATAGTAGTCAAAATCAAGAATATTTTTTCATCCTTAAAATATATGTCAAAAAATTTCATTTTTATTGTTTTAGTGATAGGTTTCTTTAAAATTTTTTCCCATTCAAATCGATATTTTTCGAATTTATAGATCCCTATGCAATAGAAAAGGAATTCATTGAACTTAATATATACAAAATGCATATGAACTAGTTTTTCCTTCTTTATTGTCATATTGCATTTAGATGGAATATACAATACCTCAAAACCCGAAGGGTAAACTCCTGTTTTTAGTATGTTTACTAAAAACTTTCTTAAATTGTTTGTCAAACTCGGAAAAGACTTAATTTGATCCTTTCTTCGCGATTTTCAAATTCAAAAGAGACTTTAAAGTTTTTTTCCTATGATTTGACCAACTGTAACTTCTTGATTTGAATATTTGAAGTATTTAGCAGAAAGAATACATAAAAGAAATACAAATTCAAAAATTCTATTTAGGTTAGGTTCGCGCATATCTTGATTTTTTATTGACTCTTTTCAAAAGAGAGAAAATCCGCAAATCGGAAACCATTAATAGGAATAAGAATAAAGAATTATTAAGAAAACTTTTTATGGAACAGACATATCAATATGCGTGGATCATACCTTTGTTCCACTTCCAGTTCCCATGTTAATAGGAGTAGGACTTCTTCTTTTCCGACAGCAACAAAAATCTTCGTCGTATGTGGGCTTTTCCGAGTATTTTATTGTTAAGTATAGTCATGCTTTTTTCAACTAATTTGGCTATTCAGCAAATAAATAGCAATTTTATCTATCAATATGTCTGGTCTTGGACTCTCAATAATGATGATTTTTCTTTAGAATTAGGCTACTTGATCGATCCACTTACTTCTATTATGTCAATGTTAATCACTACTGTTGGAATTATGGTTCTTATTTATAGTGATAATTATATGGTTCACGATCAAGGCTACTTGAGATTTTTGCTTATATGAGTTTTTTTCAGTACTTCAATGTTGGGATTAGTTACTAGTTCCAATTTGATACAAATTTATATTTTTGGGAATTGGTTGGGGTGTGTTCCTATCTATTAATAGGTTTTTGGTTCACAAGACCTCTTGCTGCAAATGCTTTGCCAAAAGGCATTTGTAACAAATCGTGTAGGAGATTTTGGTTTATTATTAGGAATTTTGGGTTTTATTGATAACCGGTAGTTTTGAATTTAGGGATTTATTCAAAATATTCAATAACTTGATTTTAAATAATGAAGTAAATTCTCCCTTTGTTACATTGTGTGCTGCTCTATTATTTGCTGGTGCAGTTGCTAAATCTGCACAATTTCCTCTTCATGTATGGTTAGCCGATGCTATGGAAGGACCCACCATTTCAGTTTTATACACGCTGCTACTATGGTGGCAGCGGGTATTTTTCTTGTAGCTCGTCTTCTTCCTCTTTTTATAGTTATACCCTATATAATGAATTTTATCTCGTTGATAGGTATAATAACAGTATTATTAGGAGCTACTTTAGCTCTTGCTCAAAAGACATTAAGAAGGGTTTAGCCTATTCGACAATGTCTCAATTGGGTTATATGATGTTAGCTCTAGGAATGGGTCTTACCGAAGTGCTTTATTTCATTTGATTACTCATGCTTATTCAAAAGCATTATTGTTTTAGGGTCTGGATCTGTTATTCATTCAATGGAAACTGTTGTTGGATATTCTCCGGATAAAAGTCAAAATATGGTTCTTATGGGTTAACAAAATATACCCTATTACCAAAACATCTTTTTGTTAGGTACACTTTCACTTTGTGGTATTCCCTCTTGCTTGTTTTTGGTCTAAAGATGAAATTTTAATGATAGTTGGTTATATTCGCCTATTTTCGCAATAATAGCTTGGGCCACGGCAGGATTAACGGCATTTTATATGTTTCGCATCTATTTACTTACTTTTGAGGGGCATTTAAATGTTTATTTTCAAATTATAATGGTAAAAAATTCGGCTCTATATTTAATATCTATATGGGTAAAGGGTATTCAAAAAATTCACAAAAATTTTCGTTTATTAAGAATGAAAATGGAAGTTTGTCTTTTTTAAAAAAAAACATATCGAAGTAATGAGAATCTAAAAAAGAAATGCAGAACAATCTTTATTAATATTTTGCATTTTGAAAATAAAAAATTTCTATACCCCCATGAATCGGACAATACTATGTTATTTCCTTTATTTATATTAGTTCTATTTACTTTGTTTGTTGATCTCTGGGAATTCCTTTTAATCAAGAAGGAATTCGGAGATCTCGATATATTAGGTAAATTGTTAGCTCTGTCTATCGACCTTTACATCAACAGTCAAAGGATTTTACTGATTTCTATGAATTTGGAAAGATGCCATTTTTTCCGTTAGTATAGCTTTGGGGGATACTTATAGCTTCTTTTTATATAAACCCATTTTTTCACCCTTCAAGAATTTTGATTTAATAAATTTCTTTGTCTTAATAACTTCCAAAAGAAGTCGTTCGGACAAAATTGTCTATGGTTTTACAATTGGTCATATAATCGTGCTTTTATAGATGTTTTTTATCAGAAGTTTTGGCTTTCTATGATAAGAAGATTTTCTCAATCCACTCGGTTTTTGATACGCGAGTGATTGATGGGTTAGTCAATGGGTTGCTTTGTAAGTTTCTTGATCGTTTCACCCTTAAAATTGGTAGGACCCGAAACATTCGTTTTTATATTTTTTCTATTTCTCTTGTGTTTTCTTCTTCTTCCTCTTTTGTTGGGATAAATCCAACATTAGTCTAGGATTTATCTTTTAACCATAGGAATTCTTTCTGGAGCCGTGTGGGCTAACGAAGCGTGGGATCCTATTGAGTTGGGACCCAAAAGAAACTTGGGCTTTTATTACTTGGCTGGTGTTCGCAATTTATTTGCATACTGAACAAATCAAAATGGAAAGGTAGAAATTCAGCAATTGTGGCGTCTATTGGATTTCTTATAATTTGATATGCTATTTTGGGGTTAATTTATTAGGAATAGGACTACATAGTTATGGTTCATTTTCATTATAGTGGAATGGAATGTGGGGTTCTTAGAATAGGAAAGTCTAAGGTATATACGATCAAAGATTTGGTGTGAACTGGCAAGAACGAGGTGAATCAAATAGTTAGTGATTCGCTGGGGTTCTCGCCAGTTCAAAATGAATTTCAATTATCGTATGACAAGAAGAAGAAAAGGCCTTTCTTCTTCTTGTCATTGTAAGAGAAATGGTTGTAAAATTCATTCAAACTTTCTATAAAAAAATTAGATAGAATAGCTTCAACCTTTTCGACTGAGAGTGAAAGAACGAAATCAGTACATACCAATACCTAGTATTGGTAAAAAAATAGCGATCGAAAGAAATAACTCTCGTGGTCCAGAATCAAACAAATAGGAATTTGAAACATTAAATATCTTGTATCCATAGAACATCTGACGTAACATAGATAATAAATAAATAGGAGTTAATATCATTCAAATTGCCATTAGAAAAGTAATGAGTAGTTTTGTTAGTAAGAGATATTTTTCACTAGTAATTAATCCAAAAAATACTATTAATTCGGCAACAAAACCACTCATACCTGGTAATGCAAGAGAGGCCATTGAAAAGCTACTGAACATCGTGAATATTTTTGGCATTGAGATAGCTATTCCACCCATTTCGTCAAGATAAACAAGACGTATTCTATCATAAGTTGTTCCAGCCAAGAAAAAAAGTGCAGCACCAATAAATCCATGGGAGATTATTTGTAAAAGCGCTCCGTTGAGTCCCATATCGGTGATAGAACCAATTCCTATAATTATGAAACCCATATGAGATACAGAGGAATAGGCTATTCTTTTTTTTAAATTCTGTTGACCCAAAGATGTTGAAGCTGCATAGATTATTTGCACTGCGCCTACTATCAGTAACCAAGGAGAAAATATAGAATGAGCATGGGGAAATAATTCCATATTGATTCGAACTAATCCATACGCTCCCATTTTTAATAAGATTCCGGCTAGAAGCATACAAGTACTATAGTGTGCTTCTCCATGGGTATCTGGTAACCATGTATGTAGTGGTATGATTGGTAATTTGACAGCAAAAGCAATAAAAAATCCACTATAGAATAGTATTTCCAAAGCTAAGGGATAGGTTTGGATAATATGTCCAAATTTAATGTTGGTTCATTAGAACCATATAAACCGACACCAAGAACTCCCAGTAAAAGAAAAACAGAATCCCCTGCCGTGTACAAAATAAATTTTGTAGCTGAGTAGAGACGTTTTTTTTCCTCCCCACATAGATACAAGTAGATAAAAGGGGATTAATTCTAACTCCCACATGAGGAAAAAAAGTAAAAGGTCCCGAGAAGAAAACAATCCGATTTGCCCACTATACATTGCTAACATCAGGAAATTAAATAATCGAGAATCTCGAGTAACCGGCCAAGCCGCTAAGGTAGCTAAAGTAGTGATGAATCCGTCAATAGAATGGGTCCTATTGAGAGCCCATCTATCCCTAGTCTCCAATGGAAATCAAAACATGGATCCAGTTATAATCCTCCTCTAGTTGGATTAATGAATCATCCGATTGGAAATGATAACAGAATGCATAAGTTATTAGAAGGAGTTCTAGAATACAAATACATATAGTATACCAACGAATTACTTTATTTCCCTTATGTGGAAGAAGGAAAATTAAGGAACCCGAAAATATTGGTAAAACAACAATTATTGTTAAGAAGGAAAATGATTCGTGGTAAAGACAAGATACACTTAATATAAAATCCAAATGCGCAAAATCAAATCCAAATAGTTTGCGCACGAATTTTGTCGGTAAAAAAAATGGATTTTAAGTAGAGTTTTATGGAACGTATCAATAAGCTAGACCCATACTACGGGTTGTTTCATGCCATAAATAAACCTGAACACTCAAGAAATCCGTTGGACAGGCGGATTCATCTCTTACAACCAACACAGTCCTCAGTCCTTGGAGCAGAAGCTATTTGTTTAGCTTTACATCCGTCCCAGGGTATCATTTCTAATACATCGGTGGGGCAAGCTCGGACACATTGAGTACATCCTATACATGTATCATAAATCTTTACTGAGTGTGACATTGTATCTATACAATTTTTAACATCATGAATTTTCGGTCTAGTAAACTAACTTCTAAATCAATCTTGTAATTAGATACCAGACGAATCAATGAGTGATCAGAATCAATGGACTTGAATTGTTTATGATGAATTGTTTATGAACGAGCGCAAAATCCTTTGATTTCTTATGTTTCGGCAAACATGATCATACCTTACCCATATCAAACCGTCCAGTCGGAAGTAATTTATGAATATTCGAATTTTCTTTTCTATGATTCATATTATTTATTCAACAAATTGGATTGGTTAATACGAATGGATTTTCTATTACGATAAATGGATGAAACAATAGCTAATCCAATAGCTGCTTCAGCGGCTGCAATAGCTATAATAAATATGGAGAAATTGTCTCCTCTTAATTGACGATCATCAAACATATCCGAAAACGTTACAAAATGGATATTAACTGAATTTAATATAAGTTCAAGACACATAAGGGCTCTAACCATATTTCGACTTGTGATCAATCCATAAATACCAATAGAAAATAAAAGGCACTCAAAACAAGTACATGTTCGAGCATCATTACTCAACCCCTTATCAATCTTGATTCATTTCAATCTGAACAATAATTAAATCCAGTCGATTCTAATACGTATGGAAGAAAACAAGGAATTGGTTGGGAATAGATCAATTCTAAAAGAAATTGAGTTGATTTTCGTTTTAGGTGGCACCAAATTAGGGATTAGACACATTCTTTCCTTGATTTAGTTGAGAATTCTTCCTTAAAAGATTTATTATTATTGACGAGCTATAGCAATCGCACCGATTAAAGCGACTAAAAGAATTATTGAAATGAGTTCAAATGGAAGAAAAATCTGTTGATAAATGAATTCCAATTTGTTGACTATTACTTATCAAATCTTGCTCTAAAATATGGTTTGCTTTTTAGTCCAAATGATCCCATACCAGGACGTATCTAGAATAATAGTAAGTAGTGAAATAAAAAGACTTGTACAAACCACTGAAGTAATTCCATCCCCAACGGTCCAAAGCTGAAAATCTTCGAAATCGTAATCTTCTGAACCATTCATGAACATGACAGCAAAAATAATTAAAACATTTATAGCTCCTACATAATAAGGAGCGCAGCAGCTACAAAATAAGAATTCGTTAGAATATAGAATAAAGATATACAAAAAAGAACCAATCCCAATGAAAAGGCCGAATAAATTGGATTTGGAAATAAGACTACCCCAGACTTCCTAATATAAGACCCGACCCCAGAAAACTAAAAGAAAATCGTGTATTGGTCCAGGTAAATCCATTTTATTTTATAGAAAAAGTAAATCCAAATATTTCATGACTTTGTTGACCCGACCGGGAAAAAGGGAGTTATCCTATTTTTCTTTTTAGGATACTTCTTAATTGAAGAAAATGTGAATAGGTGGTTGGTGGATTGAGGTAGATACAGTTATTGGTCTACTTATTATTTAATCATTATTCGAATAGAAATAAATTTTCATCCAAATGAACCACGATTCTCGACAACCAATCGCTCGTTTATCTTGAACAAGCAAAAACCCGATTCCCTTAGATTCCAAAGGGATTGGGAATTTGGAAATGCAAGGGTTTTATACATTTTTATTTGAGGTGAATTCGACGAAATTGTTCGAATTGTGTAATCGCCCGTTATGGACACCGGTAATCGACCTAAAGAAATTTGATTATAATTCAATTCGTGACGATCATAAGTAGAAAGTTCATATTCTTCAGTCATTGATAAACAATTTGTTGGACAATACCAACGCAATTACCACAAAATATACAAATTCCAAAATCAATACTGTAATTAAGTAATCGTTTCTTTCGAATATCAGTTTCCAATTTCCAATCAACTACGGGTAGATCTATAGGACACACACGAACACATACTTCACAAGCAATGCATTTATCAAATTCAAAGTGTATTCGGCCCCGAAACGCTCCGATGCAATGAATTTTCGTAGGGTATTGAATAGTTACAGGTAAACGATTTGCATGGGACAAGGTAATCATGAAACCTTGACCAATGTACCTGGCAGCTCGTATTGTTTGTTGACCAGAATTCAAGAGCTCGGTTAGCATAGGGAACATATCGGAATATCTATAAATAATTTCATACTTGTTTCTTTCTCTTGTTTGAGACAGGTTTTGAAGATAGAAAATTGAGTTCTTTACAGTGAAAAAGTTGATGAAGTCGTTAATAATAGATTACCTAGAGAAATAGGTAAAGAAATTTCCACCCAAGATTTAATAGTTGGTCCATCCTCAATCTCGGTAAAGTCCATCTTGTTGCAATAGAAATGAACAAGAACAGATAAGTTTTCGCTAATGTAATAAAGATACCTATTATTGTTCCAATAACTTGACTCTTTTAGTTAGTTCAGGAACTGAATATGTAGGAATAGAAAGATTCCAACCTCCCAAGTAAAGAACTGTTACAAATAATGAAGAAACTAGTAGATTTAGATAGGAAGCAACATAAAATAAACCAAATTTATACCTGAATATTCGGTTTGATAACCTGCTACTAATTCCTCTTCTGCTACCAAAAATCAAAGGTAATCTCTCACACTCGCCAAAGAAGAAATTAGAAAACGATAAACCCTATAGGTTGACGCCACAAATTCCATCCCAAAACCGTATTTGACTGCGCTTCAACTATATCAACTGTACTTGAACTGTTAGGATAATCATAGTCGGCGATAACATCACTGTTCTGCCGCTATTACAGAACCATGCATGAAATTTTCACCTCCATACGGCTCCTCATAGGTCACAAAAACTCTAAGGCCTTTCAACATTTTTGATCTTGATCCCTTTGTGGATCCATGATCAATAGAGAGTCAAACTCTTATCCTAAGGCCTAGAATTTAACCTATGAAATTCCGTCTGGTAGTTATATTAAAAATATAGTGCTTCTGAATTGATATAATCTTTTAAAAGTTTGTATTTTTCTTTGTTGATTAATAACTTATCCTTGAATAAAAACTTTTTGAGGAATATCGTAGAGATATTGTAACTTCTTTTTTTTTTTTTTTGATTACGAAATTAGATATTGTATTACTCTAGCAAAGATTCTATTTCTGTCAGAAAATCAAAATTCTATGAATAAAAAAGATCTCTTTTTTGCAATTTCAGTCTTTTCACTTCTGTTCGTTCCTATTCTACTTTCTCAGGAAATAAGGGAGGCATTGCGATAAAAGATTTCTTCGTTCTTGATAGTTATTTAGCCCAATCGGTGAATAGGAAGATACTCTGAATCAAAAATCTGAGAGTACTTCTTACAATTTCTACATAACTTGACCCTGATTCCCAGGTTACTTTGGTAGAAATATCCTCCCCGGAAAAGGTTATCTAATCTCCATTACTAATCCTTTGTGTATCTTAGTCTTCCTAACCATCCCACTCATTTTTTGAATCACTTCAGTAAGGTTAATACTAATACCTCTCATGGTAATAGATAGTATTAAACCCCGGGGTTGATCTTTGAGACCCTTCAAGCCATGATTACTACTCAACCAATCTAACGGGGTAAAGGAAGAGCATAAGAACTGATGTTTCTTTCCTTTGACTTAATTCTTGTACATAGGAAATGAGATTGAATGGCTTTAACAGCAAATTAGGAAATACATTTGGCCAGTTTCACTCATCTAACTATCGGTTTAGTTTATCAACCCCGACGATGAATAAAAATAGATATTCAACTTTTTCTTGCTAGAAAGAAATATGGAAAGTTTATGTCTCTACCGAATCACACGTAGAGATATTGATAATACATAGAGTTAATGGTATTTCACGCTAATTGATTCGAGCAGCAGCCCTTGTATCCACCTAAAAGGAATATTTAAATGGCAGTCCATATCCCGACACTTAAGTCCAAGCAGGAGCAAAGGCTTGGAAATAGCGATCCATAAAAAAACACTAAAATACTAAGATCTGACTAGAATAAGTCGATAACTAAAAGGAATTACTGAATAACTTAGCAAAATGGATATCACTGCTATGGATGGCCCAATATTGAGATAAACAGAGTATCTCCTCTAGATGGAAGAAAGATTCTCTTTGAAAAGTAATTTTGTCCCCATCTACTGGAAGCTTGAAGAATTCCCAAAGGCCCGGCATATTCAGGTCCAATACGTTGTTGTATTCCTGCAGATATTTCTCTTTCTAACCAAACAATTACTAGTACACCTAGTGTGATTCCTAATACAAAAAGTCAAAATAGGGATAAGTGTCCATAGTATCCATAGACTTCTGTTAAAGATTCAAATCCGGAAAAAGTGGATAGCCCTTGAACCTGTTGTATCAATTATCTGTTTCAACGATCGACTTCTCCCCATAATGATATCTATACTACCTAGTATCGTCATAATATCCAACCGAACATTCTTTTAACTAACTGAGGAAGAATTTGCAAGTTAATCCATTCCGGTATTGATTTTCCATCTCGAAAACACTCAATCCTATCGAAGAATTCCCAATTCCTTTTGATTCGACTCTTACATAAGTTCTTGCTTGGGCAATTCAAACGTTGGAGAAAGTTTTTACTAATAATCAGTAGTCAAATATTCATTCGGGTTTTATTCTATCAAGCGTCGTATTTCTAGAATTTTCCTTGCCATTTTGAGGTTCCTCAAAGGCCTGTTGAAGAATTTTTACGGATTCTGCCATTTCGCATTCGTGCTAAATAACGAGCTAATGATTCCCTCTTTTTGTAGTGGAAACCTCAATCAAATTCATTGTAACCTCATAACGATCAACTTTGAAAGATCCCATTCTATTCAGAGCTCATGGCGACTGGACTGTCATACAGGCAATTGCTTCTTCTTTGAATAATGCCTATGCCTTCAACTCGTTCTAAAAAGCGGATTCCGTGTAATAGGTTTTTGTTCAGCATAAAATTAAAAATAATCTTGAAATTCCAAACATTTATCACTTCATGAGGAAGTAAATCAGCTCTATGATGAAAATAGTGTGCATCATACGCATACCAGTAACAGCTTCGAATAGGTCGTATCAATTCTCGTTCTCTAAAAGCTATAAGAAAGGGTCTTCTTCGATATCTGCCATAAAGGCCGGCTAACAAATGAGAAGCGATGACTCAATTCAACATATGGTTCTTATATAGCTAGCCCTTTTAGGGACTTAGATGTGCCTAGCTGTTCAGGTGCGTTGCAGTTATTGCTTCTGAGAACATAGTCGCTAAAATAATCCCAACGCGTTATAAAACAAGTATTGTATAATTATTCGATTTTCGCAATTTTCTCCATACCTCATAATAGCCCAATATTGGTTCTGATTGATAACATCTTCCCCATCGAGAGTCGTCAGCCGAAGAACATAAATGCATTGATGGGTGGTGAGAACCATATTTACTATCTGGAGACCTTTTCTTGTAGTTGAATTGCAATCATAAGTTTTTTTCGATCATTCTTCCATTGTGACATACAAAGAAGAGTTCGTCAAAATAGAAACAGAATAAAAGTGCAAATGGTATTGAGCTTCAAGACTAACAGTTTTTATCTCTCGCATTTTCCTTGAAACACTTTCAAATAACTTTACTTTGCGCCTTTGCGCCCACTGAACCCTTGATTAGATCTCGATCAAGTCCGGTTGTTCTAAATAGCGTGTCGTAGACATCCTCTTCCATTTCATCAGGATCATCTTTATCATCTTTGATATCAGTAAAAATCACTACCTCTTTGGCTTCTCTTGAACAATTTCAAAATCTTCAGAATATCTTGAAATTCTCTGTTGTTCTAACTCAGCGATTAATTTGTATTCCCATCGAGGAATTTTTTTACTGATTTCGTTTATTTTATTTTGACCTTATGTTTCTGTTTTGACTATTAGCATTAACATCATCTATGAAAAATAAGACTTTTTTAAAAAAGCATTTCATGTTTCTTTTTTTTAACTTTTCTAACTTTTGCCTTTGGTCTTTTTCGAACTTTTCTTTTCGAACTTTTTCTTTTTTCAGACTTTTCTTTTCGAACTTTTTCTTATTCTGATAATAATTTTGATCTAGCCAATCAAGGGTATACCAAGAAGTAACTAGAGCCAGCCACAGCCAAAGTTTAGGTAAGCGTAATACTCGTCTAGGATTTTCTTCTAGAGCGTACTCTATTTTCGAATAAAGTCTCCCAGATAACCCATATGTTCATACCTCATGTGCGTAACCAGTCCTCATCAAAGATTCCAATTAAAATGGGATTTCGATAGAATGTCTTCATAACATTTTAGACACACATTCTTTAAATTCCTGAAGCCTATCAAATTAGACAAATAAGAGGTACCAGGGCTGTATGCCTCCAAAACGTACATGCACAGCTATCGCGTAGTGGATATTTCCACGACAATAGCCTGTAACAAGCCAAACAAATCCATTTGTGAGTGTTGAGCACAAGGCGAAAGTATCAACGACAGGAGGAAGAAACTTTTCAATGACCGTGTCAACGATCTTGTCAATGATCGGTAATTCCTCAGTTTTGATATCACTCCATAAATCTTTCGCTCTTTATTCTGTATCTCTATAAATTCTCCTAGTTTATCGGTGTACGGAACGAGGATTTGATGCAATTTATTTATCCGAAAATTTTGAAAAATTTTTTTCGAAGATTTTCAGGATTGCATTTTTTCGATTGTTTTCGACGCGATCCGCTCAATAAAGGATCATACCTTTTGGTAAGTATTTGTTTCTAGAATCATCATTACATAATCGAGTTCTTGTTTCGAGTCTATTCAAAAACTAGATTTTTCTCGAGATTTGATTCGATTTAGAAATGCTTTTTCTTTTCTTTCTTTTTTTCGTTGGTAAAATCGAAATCGTATGGGTCCGGTGGATTATCATCGAAGAAATAAGGCCACAGTTCAGGGATAACAGCCTTCTTTTTAGCCTTTCAAAAAATCGATATACTAGCAGGACACGTAAAAGTCATTCCGATATTTTCCATCACTTTTACATCAGTCAAAAAATAATGTGACATTTCATTTCGGATAAGCTTGTTCAAATTTCTCGTTTTTATGTAGCGAAGGGTCGATTCCACTGATTGAAATCGAA
>JAIFAC010000082.1:182982-187982 GCA_026545765.1 Plantago major
TGTGAATTCTTGGGAGAATCGATGACTGCATCAAAGATGCAGTGCTAATCCATCTAGAATTCTGAATTGGCTAGTTGGAAATAGCCCCAGGGCTGTGGAGCAAAGGATTATCCCGGACCTGCACCGAGGTATTGACCTTTTAAAATATCTAAATAGATACTATGTTTACATATGGATCCCTACGTCGCCCATTCCATTTAGGATTAGGAATAGGCGCAATCAGGCCTCTTTTCCACATCTCTCGTGATTTTGGGACCCTATTCACCTCTTTGAGCTTCTATTGAATCGAGAAAGAAAATGAGTTTGATTGGCCATCTTTTTATATATACATAAGGCATTCTCCGGATAATGCAAATCAAGCAATTGGATGTCAACTCGAGCTTATATGACCGATCCATCGAAATATTCCACCTTTGTCATCTATGGAATAGATGACACTAGATAGATATCTTATTCATGAAATAGGATGCACTTTCAAGATGCCTTGGTGGTGAAATGGTAGACACGCGAGACTCAAAATCTCGTGCTAAAAAGCGTGGAGGTTCGAGTCCTCTTCAAGGCATAATAGAATATTGAGAATGCTCATTGAATGAGCAATTCAATAAGAGAGCTCAGGTCGAGTCAGTATTGATATACCGATTTGATCCGAGCTCTTGGAATTGGAATAAGTTTGACAGCGGATCACAAAACCTTGGTGATCTTCTCTATCTAATGAAGAGTCTGCTTTAAAATCGTCCGCGCTGCACCCACCCCAGTATATGCTTCAACAGGAATCACACAAGGTAGATTCAAAACCTCTGAAAAATGCCCCCGTCACCCAGCGGATAAAGTACATTCCATAGTCCAGGGATTGGCGACTTATCCATTCAGTGACTTTGGCACTGGACGTTCCCAAAACAGGTACTGTCAGGTCAATTAGGGAATTGACGCTTGTTGGCATTCCACCTCCCTCTCCTTTCAGGGCCTATCCGAAAAGAATCCAGTACTTCTTTCATTTCATCCGGGAAAAGCCATCTTTTTCTTAACAATGTCTTTGTCATTTGATCCAATAGCGTTCCGTTAGATAGGAACAGAGTTGATAAATACTGATAACTCTCGGATAGAGTATTAGAACGGAAAGATCCATTAGATAATGAACTATTGGTTCTAAGCCATCTCTGACGATTAATCAACAATTCAAGTGCTTTTCTTGTTTATTCTTGATAAACCAGCGTTGATGGAGATATGTAGGAAGAGCTGTTTGGGAAAGAAGCCCTTTGACATCTCCTCATCTGCAAATAATTCTCGATGTGAAAACACAGAGCCAGGGACTGATCTTTGAATAGGAAAAGAGCGGATCTGCAGGGTCCCAAAGGAATTGGCTTATTCGAAAAAAAGGCCTTGTTCTTTGGAAGATCTATCTCGTGTCTGGGACTGCATGGTTCCACTCTGCAAGAACTCCGAATCATTCTCTTGAAGCTCATCCTCTTCATCAGAAAGGATCCGCTTGCCCAAAATGCCCTGGACCAATAGGAAATCCCAATGCACCGGGCCTTTCAGTACAATCAAATAAAGCCCCAAGGGCTCCATATTCTAGGCCCAAACTATGTGATTGAATAAATTCTCCTCTATCTGGTGCAGGTCAAGGCTCCTTCTCCTCCCTTCTTCAAACTCCGATTCGTATTTTCATAGATAAATCTCTTTTGCATCATATCTAAAGGATTCCTCGGTTCAGGCCGAAGAAGCAATGGAACTCGATCATTATCAAACGGACTGCAATCTTTTCTGTCCGTGAAGAAACCTTCTATTTCTAGGCCATGAACTAGATCCGACTCATTCTCAATGAGTCCATAAAATGATGCCATTTTTCATCAGGTCCAGGTAGAGACCAAAGATCTTGAGCGACTGATCCGGCAGAACAAGTCAAAAGATAAAAGTAGCGTTAATTTCTTCATGCTCGTTCCAAGTTCCGAGTACCATTTGTACAAATAAGAATCCCTTCCTTACATAAGTTCTTCTTCAGATAGATAGATATAGGATCTATGAATTAGGCAAGTACATTTTGTGCTACAGCCTTCCTATCTGATGAAAGGATCCCATGATCCTGAACCGATCTTACCTGGGATCGCAAATCCCAAGTTTGTCTATGAAGAGCGGATCTAATTGTATTAGTGTCTATAATGGATTTCTTCTGTGTAATACTAATCGATAGGACCTCATTACTAAGTGCTACAAGATCTCGTGGATTGTAACCCATGGTTATGGACCCGAATCCGTTAGTATGGAACATTTTCTTTTCAAGTGAAATCCCTCGTATAGGAAAGCATGAAAAAGTGCTTTTGTTGATGTGGAATAAGAAGCCTTCGTATCTTAATGCACGTATTTAATTTATTCAGGGCTATTAGGCAGGATCCACTTTTTGGGAATATGAGTCAAGCAATAACAAGAATATTTCTATTGGAGCATCCTTCAGATAGATGGTTCACTAATAGACCTAGGGATAAGTAATTCGACTCATTCACATCAGATCATGAATGTTTGGAATCCATATTATGCAAGGAGACATCGCTTTTGCTAATTCGAATTGAAGGTGGGGCCTAGTTCCGACATCCTATCTATAGTTGGCGCATTCATCATAGTTAGCTCTTCAGCTCCGTATCAAGGTCAGGATCCATCTCGTCACTAGCATCAATCGCGTCACTAGCAGCGTCACTAGCATCAATCTCGTCACTACCACCAACCTTTATCTCGTAATAATCCTCATCTTCATCCTCATCCATAACTTTTGGCTTGTTATCGTTCAAATACCGTAATGAAAGGAACATAGGAATTTGTAGCTAGGTATTTGACCAAATAGGAGCGTCAGTTCCTATAGAACCTATCACTAAAATTCCCTAGAGGATAAGGCTAAGCGGAGCGAAAAGGGTTTTCGATGAGATGGGCAGTGCAAAGTAGTAGTCCCACGAAGTTTGGGAATAAGTGATTGTCTGATAATGAGCAAGGAATACCCGTCTTTCTGCTAAACAGGATGGATTGAACTCATAATTCAATAGATCCTTTTTATGAATATCAACCAAGTATCGTAAGTAAATTGCTCCCGGTTCTTCAATCATTTGATAACCAGAGTCATTCTTTGATAAACGATCACTATGAGTCAGACTCAATAGAATTTGATCAATCCTTTGTTCTGTCGTTAAGGCGGAGAACTGAACCAAGAATTCTCTTTCTTCATCATCAATCAAATCACTGTTCGCGACCCAGGATTCTATTTTATCATCAACCCAATCCCGTTCAGTTTTTCTTTTCTTATCAATGAATAGATCTCTTTACTTGTATGACTTAGATGTCTCGTATTTCTCGAAAAAGTGATTCGATTGATGGGATTTGATATGAGATCGATGAGATTGATATTCAAATATATCTTCTTAGAACGGAATTGTTCCAGAGCAACTAGAAAGAGATTCTTTACCCAGAAAGAATTTGGTTCAGATGTAGGATACCTATCCAGAAGTTTTCGCAACTCAATCATAGATGATTCCATCATCAAAGATTTGACCTTTTCGAACTCTGTCTGTAACTCACTAGAGGCCCCGGAAACAAGAGAAGCTGGGTACAAACGAGATATCCAGCAACAACAAGGAAAAGGATTGAATAGAAGAACTCCCAAACACTTGGCGATCTCAGATGTGTCGATATCAATGGTGACTCATTATTTCGATGAATCATTTCTTCGGACAGAAGAACATTATGTAAACACTTATTCGAAATCTCACTTATCAGATTAAGACGCGCTTTTTCCAAAGAATTCATACGATCTACCCAATCTATGCCTAATATCCCGAAAGATGAATACCAATTTTTACTGCTACTTCGTATTATGGATACCAATTTTGACTATTACGTAGTATCAGCCATAGTTCTGGAAAAGTATCTGAAATCGGCAATAGGTCTGAAAAAGTATCTACAAAATTATCTACAAATATCAGTACCCTGTCAAGAACCATGGCATATATGTTTGGAATAGATTCGATTTTGAGAGAGTTGAAAGAGCCCTTTGTTGAAAGGTTCTATACATCTGCCCTTTCGCAAGGCATTTCTTTAGACAAAGACGCCGTTTTTCCTCTTTTGCATGGTAAATCTTTCTCAGAACATGGGTGGGAATCAAACCCATGTTTGAATTGAGATACTGATGCAAGTTCTTCTCTTCTGAATCCGATAGATTCCTAGCTGAAAGAGGTTGACAACAAGTTCTTTCAAAATGCACTCTTGTCCCTCTGTTAGGGTGTTCCAGAAATGTCTGCGATCGAAACTAGTTCTACGGACGAAGGGATCGTATCGACTTGGAAAATGGAAAGATTTGTACAAGTTATACGTTTCGTCACCACTTTGTGGAAAATCGTTAGGTATGAATATGTTAGATACCTGTGACTCGATTGGTGAAATAGTCTCTCCCCAAAAGCATATTCGACGGGCAAAGAAAATATTTTGTTGCGAATGAACAAGATATTGAGGAATTGTCCATATGTCAAATCAGAATTATGGATATGGGCCTTTTCACAGAAAAGGGAATCTTGTGTTAGAATAGAAGCAGAAGTGATGTGGATTATTCAAGAATCGAAGTCGATTTGCTTTATAAAAGAAGATATCAATGAACTTCGATGAAATGTTTTCACAGGATTCAGCCAATTGTCTTGATTGTGGAATATCATTGAAATAGGAATCCGCCCTATCAAAGGATTTCCCGCGATTTTCTTGGGTCAATCATCCACTTTGGTATCTTATTGAACAAAAGGTGCTATTTTCCTCCATTGACCAAAATTTCGATTTTCAGGAAGTATCATGATCGTCCAATAAAATGGTTTCCATTTTTCAAATGAACAATTGGAAGACCTATCGATTCTAACAACTGATTGCCGAGTTGATCATACGGACCTTTCCACCCATATAGATCGATCTCGGACCTATGAATGGGGATATTCCGAAACTCACACAGAAAAAAGGAAGTGAGTTAGACAAAAGAA
>JAIFAC010000082.1:195482-200000 GCA_026545765.1 Plantago major
TTCCTTCTAGAAGATATTAATCGTAGAAAATGGAATTTCCACAATAAATGAAAACCCTCTGATAGGATTTGAGAATACAAATCCTTGTTGCAACCAAAATGGATTTTCTTCAAATCATTCGTAGAAATCAGAAAGTGGTTCTGTTTATACATTCGAGTAATTAACCGTTTCACAATCAGTAAACTGGATTTATTCTCAGAATCGATTTTCTGACAAAAGGATCGACTCAAACTACGATCATAAGCAAATGCATAAATATACTCCTGAAAAATAAGTGGATATAGAAAGTCCTGTTGTCGAGATCTCTCTAACTGTAAATCTCTTTGGATTTCCTCCATTTGAAATTCGATTGGAATCAAAGGTAGTTTAGGGGGTTATCAAATGCTACATAGTACGATACAGTCAAAACAGGGTATTCTTTTCTACTAAGAAAAATACCTCGAACTTATCAACAGATTCTCTGCCCTTTCTTTTTCCATTTCATTTAGTCTATGTTATAGGATAAGAAGATGGTTAGAAATCTTTTATTTTTAAACCTAATCGCTCTTTTGATTTCGGAAAAATTCGTTATCAATATACTGCTTCTTTTACACCTCCATTCCATAATATAGAATGCCAATAGTTAGGATTCAGTAAAAAAGATAGAATCCACTCGTGGGAAGAAGCTCTTCCCGTATCAGGCACTAATCTACTTTTAACGTCTAATTAGATCAGGAAATTATTCAATTAAGAACAAAAGCTGGTTGCTTTTCTTTCTAATAAAAATTGAAGCCCTGGGGCCATATCCATTTATTCATTCGACCCAACTTTCTTTTGTTCCATTCCAAGAATTTCAACAGGGTTTTCTACCGATCCTATAAAATGAAATACGCTTGGAACTTTCCATTGATACGACATGCTATTTTTCCATCCATTCCCTTTCAGGATCAGTCGCGGTCTTCAAACTTTTCCAATGGTATGGACGAATTCCTCCTTCATCTATATGTAAAAGATTCTAGCCGCACTTAAAAGCCGAGTACTCTACCGTTGAGTTAGCAACCCGAATAAAAGCGAAATGAAAAAAAATGTAGTTTTCAACTCAGGGATGTTATAGATACACTATAAAATCAAAAATCAATCAAGTTGAATTGAAACAAAGAAAGGAGATGAACTAATCAAATCATTCAACAAATAAAAAAACAGATCATTTGAATTTGGTAAAAAAACCTATGGGACGGAAATAAATGGACCCTTCTCACTTATCAAGATGAATTATATTTGTTCGATACACTGTTGTCAATATAAAAAAATGGTGAAAAAGAATAAACTGGAATAAAGAAAAAGAAATTGCATTTTATTTGAAATAAAATTAACAATCAATAATATTCAACCTCTATTAGCACTACATATCTAATCTACATATTGTATAGATAGATACAATAAAAATCTAAATGGAAGAAAAAATCGTTGCATGATAGATGGATTTCATCAATCTAAGTGGAATAAGTAAAGTAGATTTCTTTCGGTTGGTGGAGTTCTAATGAAAACCGCACAATTGAAGGAAATGTCCCGATTTTTATTTATCGTATCAAGTTTTTCGTTCTAGACCGTCAGATTCGATGGAAGCAATGATAAATAGATACGAATAGAACAGAAAAGGGGTCAAAAAACAAGTATAGAAAAACTATAGAAAATTCTATACAAGTTGGTACCCCCTTGGTATTACTTTAATTTAATTTCGTTTGATTGGACGGAAGTTCCTTAAAACTTCCGCTTTCTTTAAAGATTATGAACAGTTACTGTGGGTTGAGCCCCTATTTTGAGGAAATATAGAATAGCAGGAACATTTAAATAAGTTTGGTTCTTTATTGGATCATAAAACCCCAGTGTTCTAAGGTCTTTTCCTTCTCTGCGAGATCGAACATCAATTGCAACAATTCGATAGACGGCTCATTGGGATAGATATAGATGAACAGGACACCCCCTAGAACCGTATAAGAAGTTTTCTCTTCGTACGGCTCGAGAAAAAATGATTGAATTCAAAGTTTTGTCTATGTATATATACAATTCGAATATTCTAATAAATCAATGACAAAAGAACCTATAACATAAACTATACTATGATTTCAGTCTTTTTTATTTGCAGGAAGAAAATAAAAAAGAAACCATTCGTACTCATAACTCAAGTTAGATAATTTTCAAAGAAAATCTTTAGTCAATTTCATTTATTGAGTGGTCTTTACCCTTTCTTTGTCTCGTTTAAAATTCGATTTAGATTCTTGAGTTTGATCCAATTCTTGAGACTAGCGAGACAATTCAAACAGCATTTCCTTGTTTTGGATCCTTATTTTTGATTTTAAATCATTGGGTTTAGACATGACTTCGGTGCTTCTTTTCTTAATGCTTTCAAAATGGCAGCAACATACCCTTGTTGATTAAAGAATCATACGGACAGTTGATTCCCCGTGATACACTTTGAATCCAAAAGTTTGATCAATTGCAACAAGTTTTTTGAATTGCAAACTTGTTTGAATTGGATCCTTCAGATTTGGATATATTATATGGAAGAAGATATATTTACGAAGTTGTTCGGATTGATTGGCATTAACCTAGATTCTTGACCCCGAAAAAGAACTGAATCCTTTTCTACTCAGGCTCCATCGTGAACTATTAACAACTCCCCAAAAGGAAGGGTTCTTATGTAAAAACAATGTCGAGACAAGAGCACCTTCATCATTTATTACTAGATAAATGGAAAATGGTGGATGAAAAAATCCACAAAGGATCATATCCTTCAAGTCACACGTTGCTTTCTACCACATCGTTTCAAACGAAGTTTTACCATAACATTCCTCTTATTTGGAACTGAATTGATTCAATCGTGGAATCATGAATAGTCATTGGTTGAGTTGTACATAGCCGTCGTACTCTAGATCTTATATTTTCTATGTATGTAACTTCTATATAGGAGATATGTGTAATATGGGTAGTGGAATTATTTTTCTGAAAAAGTCTTAGCATGACAACTTTAACATACCTAAATCTATTTTTAGATAAAATAGAATAGAAATGAGTAGAAATTTAGAATCTATAAATATAAACAAATAACGTTTTGAATCTTCATCTTCAAGTGATTGATATAGAATAGATTCCACCTTTTCTACTTTTTGAATCCTAGAAATTCCATTCTTGTGATTGAACTAAAACGACACGTACCATATAACCAAAACCCTATAGATAAGCTAAACATTTCTTCATTTTAAATGGATTTTGGTTAACATATTTTCAATACTAATCTTTTCATAAAGTGCAAAAAATAGGGATAAGATAAACCACCCCCAATCATTTCATCGATTTCCAACTCTGCATTTGAACTAAACACGAAATACCAAAAAATGGATATGCTCTGGGACGGAAGGATTCGAACCTCCGAATAGCGGGACCAAAACCCGTTGCCTTACCACTTGGCCACCCATTTCCATTTAAATTCACACTAAAAACAATAGTCTTGTTATTGATTTTTGTCAACTCCAGTCAAAGATCTATATATCTATAGAATATACTGGTATTAGGATTTTGATACATATTATTCTAGATTATAGATATTATCTATCTATAATAGAATATAATTGAATTTATTGATCATTACATAGAATTCAATTAAGATATTGTATGAAAGTATGATTCCTTCTATTCTCCTTTGAGAATTGGAGGATTTTTGATTGGATGGATTTCAAGAAAAGAAAGAAGGATTTTTGTATACCTTACCGACTTTCTTCCTTTTCCGTATCTCAAAACTCAATCAAATTGCAATTATCTCCAAGAACAAAATGTCAGCTAGGCTTAATACCGCAAGTTTGAGCGGTATTAATTCTGCCCTTTATTTGAGTCCTTTTTTCGTCTTCGGCAAATTGCCTGAAGCCTATGCTTTTGTGCAACCAATCGTAGATATTATGCCAGTCATCCCTTTGTTTTTTTTGCTCTTAGCTTTTGTTTGGCAAGCTGCTGTAAGTTTTCGATGAAATCTTTAATAAAATATCCTAGAAAATGAATGCATGATTTTCGCGAAAATTGCTAACAACTGCAAAAATCAGATAGTCTGAACCTTAGATTCGGACACTAAAATTATTGGATAGTCCTTAAAACTCTGGTTTACCCGTATTTCCTCATTTTAAATCCTTTATTCATTCCAGGAAAGACCCTAACCCCATTAGGGTCTCCCACAACATCTAATTTGAATAGGAAAGTATTTTTTAATGAAAAAAAAATACGATTTCTTGATTTCAAAATATGTGGTAGAAAAATGGAAGATCTATTCTCTTTTTTTCAAAAAACTATCTTGGAGATTGTGCAATGCTTACTCTGAAACTCTTTGTTTATACCGTAGTGATCTTTTTGTCTCTCTCTTTATTTTGGATTCCTATCTAATGATCCGGGACGAAATCCGGGACGTGAAGAATAAAATCAAAGTTTTTTCTTGGTTTATTTTCGAATTTTAGCAGGATTTTATCTATTCCATTACTCCACGTTTAACTAAGA